>JAUMHL010000005.1:11723817-11740212 GCA_032362345.1 Sandelia bainsii
CTGTTGTGAATTTTGCCGTTAAGCTCCTTGTTAGAGAACAGCAAGTTGTGTAAAAAGTACTGAAACATTGAACTGTTAGACATGTGCATTCAAAAGTTTAGGGAAGGTCACATTAAGTTCACCTGTAAAGGTTATAGTGCATTGTAGGTTCATCCTGAAATTTCACCCGAAAGCCGAATATCCCTAATGTTTTGTGAGTAGTGTATGTACTTGATGGATTGACAAAAAATGTTATACTGAAATGTATAGTTCCATGACGATAAATGCTAAAAACTATGGTATAGCGCTACAGGCTCATACTTGTGGATCTGAGTGAAATGTCTCCACAACTAGTCAAAGTATTGACACGTCTCGTCACTGAAATGTGATCACTGACTTATCAAGTCAAATATTTACTTGTCCAGTCCTTTGATTTATGACTGCATATGTTCAAATAATGACATTGAGTCAGCCTCAGCTGTATTTATTTTGTGCTAATTAGCAAGTATTAGCATGCACATAGGTTAAACTAACTTGATGCATATTTCACTATACTGTACCTATTTAGCATTAGCATGTTACCATGATCTTGGTCATTAATACTAATGCTGCATTTAGCTTCACAGAACTAAAGCAGTCGACTTTGAACTGTGTGTTCACACAGAGCACACAGTTAATTTGCAACAGTGCAACTGCACAAAAATTTAATGAAAAGACACAACTAGTGGCGCAAATTAATGTAAATACGCTCTGTGAGTTGAAATCATTTCAGCTTTAGTAAAAAATTTGCACGCAAGTCTTGTCTCTGAAAATGTATGAGAGAGGATGGACAAAATAGCAACAATGCCTTACAGGAATATGCACTCCAATACAACCCTGCAAGCAATTCTGCGTTTCTGAGGTGTGCTTTTATTGAGACTGGCAGAATATTATTGATTCAGTTCAGTAGTCATGTTTGAGGATGCAGGCTGTAATATTGTTTATGCGACTGGGTTGCAATGCATTGCAGCTGTATTGCATTACGATAAATGGTCTTGCATGCAATATTGTCATTAGCACCCACAATTTAGTTGACTGCCAGACAAACTATCTCATGTCTCCCATGTCTCTCACATGTGAGAAAAGGCACAATACCATAATGTTTTCACGATCATAGTTTTATTTACAATCAAGCTTCAAGCAAATAGAATATGTTTTGTAATCATTTAGATAGCACTCCCAACCCCTTTAATTGGTGTCAGTTAAATTAGCACTGACTAATCAACATAGCAGCCTCTCATCATAGATTTATAGATGGCCAAGATTGCTGCCAGGGTGAAATTAACTCTTTCAGTCTGCAGGGAAATGCTGAAAGATGCCTGGCTGAAACACATCCCACTTTCACACAGACAGAGACACACACACACACACGTATATGCAGATGAGAGTTGTCTGTTCCTTCTGGCTATCTCTGTAGAGCTGTCACACATGCTGCGTCTTGGAGCACCAAGAGACCGGGGTTGACTTGAATTAAACCAAGAGGATGTCCTTTCTAGATCTGCAGAGGACCACAGAGGCACATCCGCCCCCAGAGAGAGCTAGTCAAAAAGACGAAAGGAGAGAGAGAGTCAGAGAAAGAAAGAGAGATGAATGGAGGAAAAAGAAAAGAGGTTGAAGATAGGGTGGAGAGGAGAGGAAAGTTAATAAAAAATAGGCAGGGGAGGACTGTCCATGAGAGACAGGAATGGATTATGAGGTGGAGAAGGAGGAGGATACTAGAATAAGAAGGAGGGAAAGAAAAGAAAATTGTGTGTGGGTGTGTGGGTGTGCTTGACAGAGTTTGACAGAGGAAAAAGAGGATGAGGAGAGAAAGCTCCTGTAAACCCACTAGACACACAGACACACCTACAACATAATTCCTCTTTTGCCATCATTGGCCAAATATTATACTGATAAAGTTAGATACATGAATTTAAATTATTATTAAATGGAAAAAAATGTTACTTATATAAATGTACTTTGTGTGATCAGGTGATGCATGTGTTTAAATTAACTAAAATAATGATGAAATAGATCATTGGGAATAAATTAAAATTGTAAAATTATGAAACATGATTATGAAATGTGATTTCATCCTACTGCAACAAACTACTGTAATTTAAAGCTGCAATGATGAGTTGATTGACAGAAAATCAAGTGTTTTAATTAATGATTAATTGTTTAAATTGTTTGATGATTGCAGCTTTTTGAATGTGAAAACTTGCTCCTTTTATTGTTGGTCAAACAGAACAGGACATTTAAATATGTCACTTGGGCTATCTGAAATTGCGATATGCATTCTTTGTGGTTTTCTGATGTTTATAGAAAATACAATTATATTATATGAAAATAAGGATATAGCACAGGACAAAATAACATGCAATAAAAACTGTTATTGTAAAAAGAGGCAGAGTGAAATAACATTTCATAATATTTAAATAAATTCAAATATATATGTTGGGTACATTCACATATTCATTATTATATTGTCTTATCTAAAAATGTGACTATAAAGTCGTACTTATTTATTTCATTTTGAATAGTTTGAAGCTACATAATCTAAAAGGTGACTATGGTTTATACTACATCCCACATGACTTTTTTTCTTTACAGTTATATAAGCGCTTGGTAAAATTTCAACACCTGCTCAAATGTTTATGCAGTTTGAAAATATAAAGTTGCAGGATTCTGGTAATAAACACTATTGTTTGCAATGACAACACAATGCACACACTGAAGACCACATTCTGATGTTGTGCTCTATAATAAAATGCCTCAGTCTTCATCAAAGATACACAATTTAGACTAATCTCCCAAATAAAGGCACATTTTACCACTATCTAAAAAGTGTATGTTTATAATAGATTATAGTAATGTATGTCCTGACCTGAACCTGCAAAGCAGATTTAGAGGAGACCATAATTTTATTGATCTCACCTCCAGGAATGATTATTAACAGTGCATTACCCATTCTTTGTCTCTCCCTTGCCCTGGATGATAAACACACTAGAGACCAAGGTTTTTGTAGAACATGAAATTGCAACATAAATTATTAAGTGAGAATATGGCTTTCCAAAAAAAAGGCATTCATTGTATTTTCTCCTTACGCCTGCAAACTAAGCAATCCTCAGACGTCCTGCCTGCATTTCAGCTCAGCAATGCAGGATGAGCTTGTTACTCCTATTACAGGCAAGACATTGCTCAACACGATCAATCCACCAAATCTACAGGAAACGCTTTGCAACATTCTTCTGCACTTTGTTGCAGAAGCTCTTGGGTCTGTAACGACACAAACCTGCTTCTACAGTCGTTGATTTCATTCATTTCATTTCAGGGCATTAGCTGTGGAACCATTCTCAGATTAATGCAAGTTTAAGCATGACACACAATCATTGTGTGTGATCACTTACATGTGGAGGGGAAATGAGCAGTTCAAAGCTAATAACATACATTTGGTGGTTTTAAATGATTTTTTTCTACCTACACCACAATTACATTTGTGCCTCTGGCAGTTTTCTATATTGTTAATTCTAACAAGGCAAGCAAGCATATAAATGGCTGACCTAAGATTTTGTGGAGAAAAAGCTTAGCTCCTTTGTGAGTGAGTTTTTGTGCCTCTTAGTTTATTTTTGTCATTTCTGGTTGGTTTTTAGACCAAGGATGACATACGAACTTGTAATTAAACCACCCAAATTATTGCTAATTTCAGAAAATCTAAGACTTCTTTTGCAACATGCAAAATCAGAAAATTTGCACAAAACTGAGTGTCCTTTTAAAAGTGTAATGTTTTAAAAATGCATAGTTAAAACAAAAACTGCTGACTGAAGTATTGTGTACAATAGCAGGTTTCAAAATATCTCTCTTGGATGCAAAATGTAGAGCACACATACAACGACATGGATAATATTGTATTGTAAGGTTAGATGGCTCAAAAAGTGCTTTGCCATGATGCAACTGTTTGCAATTTCATTGTTATCTTGAGAAATGTTTCTCAACAATTCTCTCTTGAACACTGAATTATTCAGTGCACAACAACCTGGTTTTGGAGTGTAACTCATCCACAGACGAGGTGTATAGCACAGTTACTGTAACAAAAGCACTACATGCAGAATGCACACAGACAGAATACAAAATCATAGTGAAAAAAAAAGGATTTTTAGAACAAAAAAGACCAAAATGAGCAAACTAGATCAGAGAAGTTCACTGTTTGAACAACTGAATTCCACCTAAACAAATATGACCCAAATAACTGGTGTGGGCGCCAAGTCAGTTTGGGATTTATCCACCAGCCAGCTGTGTGCAACACGTTACGGTACCTACACACAGTGAGCTCCTGCAAGATTAGATAGCTAGGACTGAACTAAGGCTCAGCCAGGTCCTGGGGAATTGTGAAAGTTGGGGCTCAGTTGTCTCTTGAAACCCACACACAAATAGCCAACTTGCAGCCATATGTGTACACATAAATTACACAAATGCAGTTGCATCCAGTTGCACACACACACACACACAAAACAGAGATTCTGGAGGCTTTTAACATGAATGTGTGTAATCTATATGCGTGTCATTAGATAGCCCTGGGTCAATCCCAAGTATCACCAGTCAACAGGACAACAGCCTTAACTAAAGCACAACCACCCAGATTTGCACCATCTCTGTTGAGAGGCAGAAAAGGAAAGGCTGACATTATCTTGTGCTGTGGCCATATACTGTAGCTTTAACAAATCCCATTGAGCCAATCTTTGTACTAGTTTTCTAACGTAACAATGCCACACTGTATAATGTTTAGAGTTTAAGATGGTGAACCAACTTACCATCACTTAAAGCACCATATCTAAATTGCTTTTTCATTATTAGCTATTTACGTATAAAACTGCATGAGATTATTTTGGTCTGCCAATTCGATTTAGAAAGGGATTATTTTGGATAATTGCTAGAACAACTGTCAAGTGGAAAATCAGACAGGACAGTTACAGAAGAGCAACAACTCACTTGTATTTAGCCTAAAAAGTGCGCAACCCTACCTCCAGGCTAACTCAGAACTAAGACCTATGTTTCCATGGTAACCATCAGTGATATCTGCTGACTAGTGTTTCCATGGTAACAGTCTGTGACCTGCTGACTAGTGGCACCAGATGACAAAAGAGCAAAACATGGTTCATAATTTTCACAGTAGTTGCAAGCAATGAATACGTAAAGAGTTTTTTATAGGCTATAGCATGTTGGAAATGAATTTATTTCTAAAAAGAAACTGTCCTGATCCTAAAACATGAGTCAGAAGAAGCACTGAGCTCTACCATATTAAGAAGCCACAGCAGGTCAGCACAGCTACAGGTCTACACTGTGCTTACATTATAAGTTTTTTTATTGTTGTATTGTGTGCTCATTAATATATTTTCACAGTAAAAAGGTAATTCTGCAGAATTCAAACATGTTTCAGCCATGAATGCCTGGCAAATTGATCTTGAAATAATTAAGCAATAGACAGCTTTTTGCAAGGGGTGAATTTATAGTAGAATGTATTAAATTGCTGATGTTATGACACCCTGTTATTCTTTTCTGGTGAGTACAACCTCAGTGAGGAGTGGAAGGGGTTTAAGTTCATGTATCATTGAGAGGAGAACTTTCAAACATTTATTGTTCAGCCAGTCAGCTGGGTCAAATAAGTATACTTCTTAAACTATAACCTGATGCATAATTTTTTATTTATTTATTAGATTCTGCGTTCATGCACAAGCAAATAAATAAACAAACAAATGAACAGATGAAGATTAATAGTTGTGCTCTGATTTTATCAGGACATGATCAAAGCAGTGAGGTTGATAATGAACGGTGACATGTCAGTGTGTGGAGCTTGCCAACTGTGACAAAACAAATTGACACACAAGCACACTCATCTGGTTTGTGGAGAGGTAGAGCTATAGACACAGACATAGACCTGAAGCAATTTGCAGGAGGAAGATGTAAGCTGCTTCCTCTTGTACGCTTTGAACACAGAGATGTACTGTATGTCTGAGCATGCCTTGAGTTCACAGTTCTGCCTCAACTCAGAGCTGCATAAAAAATCCTGAATTGGACAAAGAGGATAATCAATAGTGAGCTGGTGAAAATCTGTTTTGATGGTTACCCAGAGGTTATTACATACTGCAGCCACAACAGACAGAGAAAGGGTCATTTCTCTGCCCACTGGCATCTGTAAATGCTCAAGACAAATTAAGCATGAGAAAGGTAAGGAAAAAACGAATTCAGTTTTTGTTCTCCAAATTTTCAAAAAGGCATATAATAAATTGTGTTGCTATATTGCTCCTAGACTGATCTATGGCCACATTTAGGTAGGTAAAAATGAGGGATTTGTTCACATTCACAACACCATCAATAAGAGGCCGATAGTGAGTAAGTACCGTAAGTAAATCAACTGATTATCGTCAATGAAAATGTACTCCATAATATAATGGAAATATAATGTAGCTAACAAATGTCACATCCTCAATAGTATAACAGAAAATCTTTCTAATAGAATACTGGAGCACATTCAGTATTTCAAGTAAACATTTGACATTATTACATGATTACAGCTACAGTAGATGGATGGTTGTGCAGTGGCAATGACATTTCCTTTGCTTGTTTATACTCCATCCATCCAACTAGTAATCCTTGTGCTATGTTAAAGGTCAAAGGGCCAGATAAGCCAGCCAAACTTGAAAGACACATTCATCTAATTCATGATGACATGTCACCTCCAAGAATATGAAGGGGTCATAAATGTTAGTCACCAACAATGAAATCTGACTGTGTGAACTGCACTACAGTGGAAGCGATACATGTTTTTCAAATGCTAGGTTTCAGTCAAGACTGGAAATATGATAATTAATTGAGATGTTATTAACATTTAATATGCATCCATTGGTATCTGATGTCATATAGTGAAAGTTGTGACGGTATGAAGCTGTTTGGTTGAATCACTTTGCAATAGTGTGGGTCTTTGCACTGCAAGCATCATGTGAGGAAAAAATAGCCTTTGATTTGTGCAATCAGCAGACTTTTAAGTAGTGCAAAAAAGCACAGGCTAAGAACAGAGAGACTGAATGCAGCCATGATAACACCTGATTGTAGCTCAGATGAAACCTCATTCCCAACTTTGTTATTGTCTAACCCTCTCGTTCTGTGGACTTTACAGCTGGATGGCCTAATTGGATCCATTTCCACATATAATGTGGCATTCCCAAGGGGGCTTATTATAGATACTGTGCTGACCCACCTAAGCTTTTCTTCACTGCCCTCACATTTGGGTCCTATGGTTCAGTCTAGTTATACCGTTAGCATACAGGCTATTGATCACCACTGAGAGGGAGGAAAATCATGCTGGCGTTATATGTGTCTGTGTCACTGTGGGCTCAGGACTGGGCACTGCAGAAATGACTCACCTCTTGTGCACCAAAACTAAACTAAAACTAACATCATAATTGCTTTTGTAGTAGTTCGTGTAATTTAACAGGTAATATTGCCACATAGAGGTCCCAATACTGTAAATATTTTAAAATGTTGTTTAATCTGATAACATTTTGATTTGACACCTTAAAGATTTTGAAGAGATTTCCACTCTCATAGCTGTCTGATAAATACTATATAAGTGTATAGCCAACAGCAAATTAGCTCGGCTTAGGTAGCCCTGCTAGCCTAGTGCTGTCCAAAAGAGAAAGAATTCACCGATATCCACCTATCTCTAAAGATCACTAATTATCATTTAAAATGTAGTCGTTCTTTTTCTTTATTTGTATTAAAGACCATAGTGTAAGACAACGATTTCTTTCTGTTTCCAGGAGTCTAACAGCCCAAGCTAACTGTCAACTACAGCTGCATAATAAATATAAAAACAATAGCGACATGCTTTATAACCCATAACAGCGAGAACAAAGCTGTAGCCTACTTAAATACAGCCTCACAGATTTCCTAGCATGACTGTCCACTCCTGCTAGATAAAAACATATGTGGTTGGTCTGGTAATGAAAGTGTTGAATGTTAAATTTGCAATTTGTTTTTTGTGTATTTGAAGTCCTGTCCCTGAAAATCATCTATGAATTTGATGACAGAGGGCGGCATTGTGGTTTAGTGGTTATCACTGTCACCTCACAGCAAGAGGGACCCGGGTTCAAAACCACAGGATGGGCTGGGTGCCTTTCTGTGTGGAGTTTACATGTTCACCTCATGTCTCTCTGGGTTCTCTAGCTTCCACCCACCGTTTAAAAACATGCATGTTAGGTTAAGTGGTCTAATAGGTGTGAGCATGAATTGTTGTCTGTCACTGTATGTCACCCCTTTGATAGACTGGTGACCTGTTAAGGGTGTAGCCAGTGAGAACTGGGATAGGCTTTAGCACTCGCACGATCCTTTAGAGGACAAGCAGTTAGGATAATGGATGTATGGACTGAGTGGCAGAGTTGTTGTGCAGACTTGTCGTCAGCCGGTGCTCTTTATCTCAGCAAAGTCATTCCTCTGTAGAGTCAGTGACACCTCTGTAATGTAACATCAGTAGACACACAGTCGCTGTGTCAACACTGTTCTGTCGGTGTCATATTTCGATGCCCCTGGCTACTCGTAGAATGTGGCAGTGCTTAAGCTGAATACAAGCAAAGCATAGGGACAGCTAATAAGAATAAGCGATAAGCAATGATTTGAGAGGCCAGCAAAGAAATGAAAACTTGGGTTGAAATGTCAAAAGCATCTTGTTTTCACACTGAGCTGGAAACTGCTGACTTGCTACTTTATTAGACCTTCATTCAACATCATCTCTTATGTGACATTTTGCCACAGATCTTTGAATGTCAGTGACTTTAAGATAGTATTCAAAAAATATTATATGGAAGGGGTGTATGTGTGTAATACCAGAATAATGTGAAATAAATGTTTTATATTTCACATGCAGTACATCTGGATCCACTTATGTTAGCACATTCATGTTTTTTTTTTGTATTTTGTGTTTGGAATATAACAAGTAATGTGTTGACACATGAGTGTAAGTGTATCATCTGTGACACCAAAGGTGGTGAGCTTTCAGGATATCAGCCTATTCATAACATTGTGTAAAGCATTAGTAAATAGAATGACTCACACATGCAGTTAGCATGGGAAATAATGATAATAATGATGTATCCACTAATTACCAAAGCTATTAAATGGGTCTCCACCACAAATTGGCTGTCTCCTGGGGGCTGTGTTTTACTGGCAGGTTCAAAGCTCACGACAGTATATCATAGAAGGAGATCACATATACAGACACACTGACTAATTATCTAATGAAAAAAAATGCACATGAGCAAACAGGCAGCTGTATTGAGCCCGTAAGTGTTATGTGCCAAGTTCATTTACTGCACCTCTACATTAAACCTATCTTTAAAACCTCTTACTTATTCTAGGGAAGTTTGTGTTGAGTGCACACTCTTCAGCATTCTCCAGTGTAGTGTAGCTTCACATTCACACATGAAGCTACACTACACTTCTACACACTCTCAACAACTCAGAGGCAATGAGTTTTCTCATGTTGGTCACGGAGCTGGCTTGTCTCTCCAAGCTGAGGCTACTGGTTTCCCCATATGTCATTTTTCATATCATCATCTTTCTCTCAAATGTTTTTTTTTCATTGCAAATACAGATCAGGTCAAGTATAACATTTTGCTAAACAGAGTTCAGTTAATTTGGTGCTGGTTTCTGATCTGTTGTCAAACCAGCAGTAAGTTTTCTTAGACCCCCCCTTAAGGAAAGCTTTCCCAAGTCTCTTTCCTTCCTTTCTCTATTTACACCAATTATTTCCCAGCCCAAACAAAACTCTCAGCTGCAGTGTCACTGCATTGGATCAAATCCCTCAGGTTTAATTAGCGATGATTAGATTCATAATTATATATATTTTCCCTCCACAAGGGCATATAATTGGGGGACTTTAACACTGGGAAATCTTTCATCTGAGAAATCCATGGTCTAACCCTCATTAAGGAACTCAGAACTCAGCAGAGCTAGCATGTTGAAGTCTGAGAGTGAGAAGTTGCAGCAGATAGTCAAACACCTTAACTCCCACTCAGGCAGCAGGCTTTAATTAGCTAAGGAAAACAGCAGCTCCTTGTGCTCAGATTGGGATTTTGTTTCAGAAACCCCTGAAACCACTTACAGCTATGGTTTTTCAGAATTTCACTGAAGCCTTTTACTTTTTTTTTCTCAGCAAATTGGTGGGCCAGTGTTTGAATATTGTCTATTCAGAGGGAAATCTGCATTTTTGCAGACTTGCAATCATCTCCTCCATTTCTGCTTCACTCTCCACATAAATAAACAGCTTTCTACCAATCATATAATGATAGTGAGTGTTCCAAAATAATGTTGTCAATGGCATCTGGACTTGTTTTTAAGCTCTTCTTCCCATCCAGAAGGGTTTATCAAAATATGATAGTGAGTATCAACTTTTACCCTGAGCTGGAGAGTGTATTTAGGAATGTTCCAGGCCCTGGCCAACAGCCTCAGCTGAGGGAGGTCACCATTCTTAACAGTCTATCTATACTCTTCTATGGCCACCATCATCCTGTCCTGCCGCCTCTGATTCAGTTTCTTTCCCTGATTTTTTGCCTGCCTCTCATTCAAATTCTGTACCACTTTAACAGAGACGCAGCCACCTCAAATTGTTAAATATAATTTACCCTCTACCTTAAATATCTAAAATATTGCATAAGAACACTAAACCATATATAAAAGAAATCAGCACTGTTACTGCACAATCCCTGTCCCTCCACACACTTACGCCTGACTGAAATACTTTTAGAACTGTACTGTCCAATTTTTGAACCATATAAAGCATGACACTGGAAAATTTTATTGAAACAACAAATATAAAGTATGTTATTACCATATTTCAAGATGTTTTGATGATACCATAAACATCCTAATAAATATCAGAAGGAAATCTATACCCTTATGTTTGTCTAAACTATATGTCACTGACCTTTGGGTGATTGTGACATGGGTTACTTCCTGTTTTAAGATTGCTCCACCCTAATCTATTATTGGACATTTGAGAAGGTTGGTTTCGATCAGATGACAAATTAAAACAAACATGAGACTATTCTAATAAATAAGCTAGAAATCTTTAGGATCTCAGTTGAATAAGTCTCTAACTTCACAGTTTTATAGTTTGTTCCAGTACTGAGGTGCAAAGGGGTCTTCACCATTTCTGGTTAGTATGAGGAACTTTCTGAGCCAGTCATGGTTAAACAATAGTTCTGAAAATGTTTTTTTTTTTCTTTATATAATTCACACTGATATGTGATATGAGTGAGTAAGTGAAATGACAATAGACAATGTCCAGTACTGCAGCAAGAGCCCAGGATAGCTCTATAATGAAGTTAAACTTGCGAAAGCCGCAAAAGTCTGAGATAATCCATGTCCAATCAATACACATTAGGTAAAAAGTACACCAGTGACCACTTTGTTTGAATGACTAATATTCAGGTACATTATGTAGTTGCCAGAAGAAGGAGAAACTATGAGACTGTTATTACTCACTCCCTGTGGTCTCCTCGAGATAACATCTCTCCTGACACCATTCTGATCAGACTTGAGCTGTGCTGACCCGACATGGCAGGTTCATTTCTCAGTGGCAGCCTCCTTCCGACTGCTCAGCCAGATGTGAGGCTGCATCATGCTCCCAGGTCGAGCACTGGAAGTGTACCCTGGGTGAGGTGCACCATAAATTAGTCAGGATAGGTTAAGGGCAGACTGCACTAGACTATCCCCCATGGTTATCAGCACAGGAGAACCTGCCTGAAGGTTGGTGCTCTTAAATCTTTTATCATTGCTGAGGCAGCCTGATCTAGGCATGGACTGGGGCCATCAATCAGGGCCTGTGCCTGCAGCTAATGGCTTATTCAAGCTTGCCTGAAAATAAAACAGCCATCCTCATCTAAATCAAGCATGAGAAACTGCCACACTCTCTGGCTAATTTTTGTATCAAGTAGCATTTATAGTGATTGGGCTACTCAACAAGACAATATGTTTGATGTCAGATTTCCAAACTGCTTACAGCTGTTAATAACTTACTGTATTAAGTATTATCATTACAGTCACTTCCAGTTTGTATGATTTAATGTAAAGGCGTAAACAACATAGCTGTCTTTCCACTCACAGGCTGTTGCAGTATTTATACAGGAGCTGACTTCCCTGTATTTCTATTATTAGCTTGACTCAATGCAGGCACTTGTTTCATGAGGAGAGGATCACATTTTGAAGACGCTCACTCCATGACAGGTGTGAATTGGATTGATGAGACAAGTAACACAAAACTAGCATGACACACTTGTGCAACCTCCAGAAATAAGGCAGGCTCAAAAAATCTTCTTTTCTGTATGTTTTAAATGGAGAAAAAAAACGCTTCCTCCAACATAAGGCACATGAAAAGTCTTGTTACACTGCATTGGCCACAGCATTACAACAGTCTGGTGGTTTTAATGTTGTGGTGGACAGGGGTCAGCATGGGCACTCTGAACATTCTGCAGCTATGTAACCCTGTACACACCAAGTTGTAATGCACTGTGTATTCTGACACCTGTCAGTTATGGCAGCATTACATTTTTCCCATGCTGAGCTCTGTCCACCACAACATTAAATGCACCAGGTGGATTCAGTGTTGTGGCTAAACACTTTAAAAACTCTCGTTCACATTTGTAAAGCAAAATAATTGCTCACAACTGCTCAAGATTCAAAATCAAAATTCACCAGTGTCAGTGAGCCAAATGTATGCACTTTCATTAAATATGGTAATGATGTTCTGTGCCTTAAAATCCAAGGATTATGTGAGAAGCAAAACAAAAACCTAGAAAGATCATCTTCCTTGCTTACTGTACTTCAAAACCAATTAAGTCTGTTTGAATAAATGCCCACAGATTCTAAATAAATTTTTAATGACACAGCCAGGATGACCTGTTTTTTGGGGCTGTGACAGTGACATCAATAATGATTTATTGCAGCAACGTGTCTTCTCAGGTTCCCCAGATATCTCTGAAAACTGTGCGGAGATTTACCAATTTGGTCAGAGACCAGTGAATTCATAAATGAAAGCAAGTGATTGGACATACCAGGACACACTATCTCCAGAGAGCTTCTTTTCCATGCTGGCTGTAGAGTACAACAAAATGATGCCACAGCAAAGCAAGCAAAGAAAAGATGGTGTTATTATTGGTCCTTGGGAAATATGAGATAGTCAGAAGCAGACTCGATTACAAACTTGGAAACTTGCCCCTGCTTCATCTTTGAAAACTCAGCTTTACAAATCTGAGGGAGAGAGGGGAGAGGGAAAATTTATGAGCCAGCAGTGCTGACCTGATGGCTGTGATATACTTCCCACTATGAAGAGTAATAATTTTTTAAAGTTTAATATCTGATGCCTCATAATGTATCTTAACAGCACAGAGAGCAGTCATGCATGTCAACATATTTTTAAACATGTATTTCACTTTCTGATATTATGTAATGTTATTATTTGTGTCACAAATATGTGTTTTAATAAAGGTAGCACATGATTAAATTTGATTTCATATCATATAGTGTATACATTTTCTGTATGGAAACTTAAAAGCTAAACTAAAGCCTTTAGGACTAAAATTGGAAAGGCAGTTCAAAATCCAGGTTAAGTAAAATCAGTAATTTGCTTTTAAAAAGGATGTTAAAAAAGAGTATTGGTGAGTTTTATGTATATTTACCTATCTGCTCTGCTCTCTGCTCTGCCATTTTTCAAATACTAAAAACATTTTTTGTGATAAAGAACAATCAAAGAAATGCTTAATGGGAAATTGCATTGAGCTGCAGATATTAATGGAATGGGGGTTGACCCAGACATAATGTAATAGGAGGCACTGTTCCCATGTTACAGACCAGTTTCAGTGGTTTTAGCAGACACACTCCCATCATTTCAGAGCAGAGATTACTTCTGATATTTTTTTCACACTTTTCAAACCTAGTTGTATTTACTGAGTCGTGATTCCCTTTTGTCTGGATGGTTAATAGTTAACAAATGTCATCAACGTTCCTTCTTTCCATGAGAAATCTTAACTCAGTGTCCACTTACTACTTTTTTCCTTCTTCACCAGCATCATCAACACATGGCCCAACTGTGATCATGACAGATCATAATAGTAAAGTTCAGTATCATGTAAATTTCCATACACCACAATTAAGCAAGACTATTTTCGTGATAAAAAAGCAGACCAGACAGCAAGTGGAAACTGAGTCAAATGTATCTATTTGTTTTTGTTTTTTAAACAAAGCCTTAGTATTGCAAAATGTGGCTACAATTTAATTCAGTGGCTCCATACAAAAGACATCACAAAAATCTATTTAATTAAAAAAGCCCTTTCCAAATGCATCTTTAGAGTGTAAAAGGAATTAATTTGTCTTACTGTCCAACAAAAAAGTCACTTGGAACCTCCATTGTTCCAATTGCTGCCTGACGAATCTGTAGAAGATTTATTGTTAAAGAATAAAAGATATTTTCTAAAACACATTAAGGTTGATTCAGAGGAAAAATGTAATTTAATTTACTCTATCCTACATACTTGGAGATGCCACCATGTTGTATCTACTGGACAATGTAGATATACAGGACATATACAGGACTATGTGCTTTTAATGCTACTTGGTTTAACCTCCAATTCAACCATGTGCCATAAGGTTTCATGTGCAATAAGGTTTCATGCCGAATGACTGTTTTTATTCTCTACTTCATTTCTTAGATTATAATTTCATTTCCTTTTGTAATTATATTTATATATTTTGCTTTTTTATATTTCTTTATATATATATATATTTTTTTATAGATATTTCTCTGACACCACAGGGACTGCACCTAATTTCATTGTACTTGTTACAATGACAATAAAGATATTCTGATTCTGAGTCTGATTCTAAGTGTTTGCTGTAGGCATGCTTTTTTGCATGGAATTCATCCACACAAAAATAAACATCGTTCCCATAAACGGCCTCAGTTACAGAGGCTGTGAGTTATGGTTATTTGGAGATCTGAGGCAATAAAACTATATTACTCTTAATGGCAGCAATATGTATTAAGTATCCATTGTTAATATTATGTAATCATAAAATATGACGATAAAATTATTATGAAGAGGAACAGCCTGCTGTGTTTTGGAAAATGTGACATCTTATACTGTTGTCCCCCATCTCCCCATCTCCCACCTTTTGTATCATCTAAGAACCTATTGCACAGTCAAACCCAGTAGAGAAACATATTCTTTTCACCCCCCTGTTTCACCTTTGGGGGATTATGGTGTTAGTTCAGCAATCAGTACAACAATTTTCACATGTGGCATTGTTGCTGTGATTCTTTATTAATCAGCGGCAGGTGTTCCCTTCACAGCTGGTTAACCTGTGCTGATGTGAAAGGCTGTCAGGCTTCATTGTCTGCCACTGGCTGCTGCAGTCTGCAGTGTGGGATAGACTTGCTGTATTCTTACCACATCACACAGGTCAGGTGCTACAGACACAAATGGGCCACCTGGGTGATTGCGGGGTAGAGATACCTCATTACCAGTTTTATCAATTTAACAATTATCTCTTGGTGTTACCTATTTGTTACAGTTTTACCGCCTGATGACAGTAGAGATGCATGATAGCAGTACATTTGTAGACTGAGGCCCTAAACATGGTTCACGCAATTACGTGGATGTAAACAGTGCCTGCTGCATCCTGCACCAATGTGTCTTCCCACTGAACATACTCAGTGTGAGCTGTTACTTACCATTGGTGATCAAGCTCAGTCCACGAGCTGGCGACATAAGATATGAACAATAGGACTTTGTGAAACTGGTGATTGTTTTGAATGGATGCCAACCCCAACACATAGGGTATGTGGTTTCTTGTTGTTTCATGCTACAGCACCCCTAGCAACAACAGACAGACTCGCTTAGAATTCTTCTGATGAAACATGTGAAATTAACCTTGTATAGCTCAAAGCATCTGTGTTTGCGAACACACATTTTGCGTCTGAGGCCCTAAAGTGAATACAAACAAAAATATAAACTACAATGTTGTTTTATCTTTGTCTTTTAACCAAGAACAATTGGTTCACCAATATCTTAATACTTATACTAATACCTAAGGTTTTTCTTAAATTTGCTTTTATGTCCTAAAAGAAAAATCAATGTGGGATTCAAGTAATGTTTTCTTAAACCGCAGATTTCCTAGTACTTTTGTTATAATATTGATAAATCCCATCATCCTTGTAATTTTAAAGTGCATTCTAGTTGTTTCTATTTAGCACAGGTAAACACCCCTAGTGCCCAGGGCCGGGTTAAGAAATCTTGAGGCCCTAGGCTGCTAGCATTTGGGGCCCTATTTGTCGCCTTAAAACAAGTA
>JAUMHL010000005.1:11740312-11774412 GCA_032362345.1 Sandelia bainsii
AAACTAAACTATCAATCCATGTAGCTCACTGAGGCCCCCTGCTGGTGGGGCCCTAGGCTGCAGCCTACGTAGCCTATGCGTCTAAAACGGCCTTGCTAGTGCCCATAAAAAAGCACTCCAGCCCAGGGCTGTTTGCAAACACAGGCCTCTCACATAGAATCAGTGTACCAACTGATCCACTGCTACCATGATCACAATGTGCTGGTTAGTTTAGCATGCCATGCTAACAGTATAACTGCTGATTACATGAAGTAGATGCTAATGGAAATGGCATACATTTTGAAGGTATGTGGTCATAAAGTAAATAAAGTACTTGACCGAATGAAATTTTGATCTGAAGCACTCACCAAAGTTATTACTCAATCCTAAATTGATAAGATTAGCATTAAAAAAGAAAGCAGATACATGTTTTCAAGTTAAATCTGCATTTTTCTATGAATAGTTTTCTACATTATGACTTCCAGCTCCATTTGACTGGAGGTGCTTACCACACTGTTTTGTTTTTCTAAATATTTTCTCTCATAAGATGTTTACCAGCCACTGTATTGGCCTTTTGAATGACCTGTGATTTTGGCATGATGTTGTACGAACTGCATTTCCTTCTGTTTAGCTCAATCACAATGCACACAAGAGAGGAGCGTGTTATACAGACATCAAAGCGACAACACTGTCATTGTGAGCTTGCATGTATGACAGTACCTGGCAGCAATTGTAAAACCTTTCTATTGCTGCTGCTGTTTAGTTATTTTTTTGTCACCACAGTTCTTGCTTGTCGCTGTCATAAAAAGCAGATACTGCAGAGGCTGCACTAACACATGACAACCGTTTCTCATATTCATCTTTTATTCTTTTTTCCACACATCTGCTGTGAACCCTCAAAAGCATAATTTTTCAGTCTGAGAAATTGGACAATGAGTTAAGGCAATCTGAAAATAGATTGTTTTGAAATTTTGTGCACATCAAGCACAAACACCCCCTACTGCATTACTGTGTCACAGGCAGTTTCAGTAAAAGGATTCTGGGGCCCCTGCTGTTCATTCCCCCAAACCTTCATTTTTGACTTCATATGATTTTCTATCACAAAGCGCCTAAACACTTTTGAGCCATCCAGTTCTGGAGCTGATGCAGCAGACATCATTGGCTGAGTGAAGCAAAAGCCTCCATAGAAACATTGTTCTCTCAGATGTATTTGAATAAGACATGATGCCAGTTTATTTTTGTAACATCCCCCACCCCAGACTGCTGGCAAGCAGTGGAGTTGTGACTAACCCTCTTCCAATTTCCACATTAGGCATGAATAAAAAATGAAAAATACTGAGTCTCTTTGCAGTTCAGATTGGAGTCAATGAAGTAAAATTACATATACCATATAGATTGTAGCTACAGATATAGTAGATATAGATTTAAATATAGATATAGATATTAACAATTTCATACAGGTGCATAAACACTTCATTGTACAGCACACTGCTGTGCTTCTGAGTGATGTGCATCCAAATTAGAGTTCATTACATTTTACTGACACGCCTCTGCTCTGCTGCCCTTTCAACCTTAGCTGTTTGATGGTAAATATTGAATATACATGACACACAGGCACACTGCTCACTGTCGTGTCTATAATGGAGAACCTCTGTAATGCATCTGACTCTTAGACCCTGTCCAGATTGCTATGTTTAAACCTGGCTGACTGTCCTTAAATATATCATGCCAGTGTGAGTGAGAGAAGCAGAGGATAGGGGGTGGGCATGCTGTGAAAACACAAATAAAGAAGTATCCACAATCTGTCGTCACTGAAATCATATTCACTGAAATGTGCTTATTTTCCAGGTGGACCCGGTGTCGCCTGTAGTGCCTATATTGCCTGTCTGCGTGAGTAGACACGGCAGAGGAAGTTGACAAAGAAATGGCTGGCTGACGCATCATGGACGCTGTCACCAGTACATAGCTCATCTAGTATGTAGTGTGGCCTTCCCAGCTGTGCATCACTTGTGGTGCCATGATCCAGTTATAACTGTGGGTGAGCATCCAGAACATTTTTTTTCCTCTACATGGCTGTATTAATTACAAAAGCAATGTTATTAAAAGAGGCACACTACTAATTTTACTTATCAATGTCAGTTTATGAAAAACTCTAACTCTTAAAAAAAAAAAAAAAGGTTTTCTGTGGCTCTGCAGGAGCTTTTCCAAGTCTGTGAAAGTAATCCTGATGACGTCATAGCAATGTCTTCTGGGTTACCTCTGCTCTCGATGAGAGACTACAACGTTCATAAAGTCTGTTACAAAGTGGAGGTGTGAAGTTTGGAATACTGCACGTGGATGTTAACTCTGCAGTGAGGGTCTAACCAAAGATTCTGCAAGCTGCGTGGTGAATAATATAAAATACAGGGTTTTTGGTGGTTGTTCCCCCAGTGAGCCCCTGGTGACTCCTCATGCTTTGTCTTAGTTCAAGAGATCCAGCTGACATAAATTGTGAATTATGTCTGATGGGTGTTCACCCTTGCTGGCAGTTTGTGCTGCCTGAGTGCAGTCCAGATTACATGACAAATTACTGATTGAGGTTTTCCCTTTAGAAATGATTGTACCTGTTCCTAACAGTGTTGGCAGAGGAATTTACATATTTATAAGATTTTAAGTTATTGTTTGCATTTCCAACAAATCTAAGTGTAAAATAACTATATTATAGTTTGTGTTGAAAAGGTCTAAAAGGTTTATTTTTCTTCGTCTGTAGCATTTGCATTTTCAAATCTCCTGAACAAAGCACACAGTTTACATTTTTTGTGTGTTATGGAAGAATATGTACTTTCTTAAATATGCTCAAAGGGAGGCATTCACTGGGTTTATCAGTGACATTCTCATAACATTTATTCAGGGACTTAAAATATGGGTGTTACTTTCCTCCTACCTCAGTATTCCAGAAATTTTTTTTATCAGATGAAAGCACTCAATGTACTGTATAAGTTTGTTTCACACTATTCACATTTAAGCCATTCACATCTGATGACTTGAACATTAATAGCTTATTTGTTTACAGAGCCCAATAAATATAATTGGTATGTACAATTATGTTAAGCCACAATATGCAGCCACTTTCCTCAGCAGTGGTAGCAGGATCACTGTGGGAAATGTGATGACTTGTTTTCTCATGTGTAAAGCTGAAATGAATATACCAAACACCTGTGCTCACATTATGTCTGTTTTCCTCTTTTGTTTAATTGAGCAGATCAGTTAATAACTGCATTTTTCCAGTTAGGACTTGGCATAATGTCAGAAGCCTATTAAGGAGGAAGGGAGACAGGCCCTGGGAGAGATGGGGAGGTCTGTTGTATTTAAATGTAATGTAAATTAACTGTATGAGCATGAATTTAAGGCAGAATACAAAATAATATCATCCAGAACAAACAAATACCTATCCACTTGATTTTGTGTTTAAATGCAAGTCCTCTTTTAAAGCCTCAATTCTAAATGTTTTATTCAACCATAGAAATTTGAGTGCATCGGACCGGTGCCTAAATCAAGACTGGTGGCAATAATATGCCATTAAATGTACCATTAAGAAATTGAAAGAGAAGAAGAAAATAAAAAAATAAAAAATAAAAGATCAACGTTTTTATGAGATGCAAGTGTTCAATATGTTTGTTAGACCTAAAAACAAGCTGCTTTGAATATTTGTGTTTACTGATGAAAATACATTACACTGGCTACTTAAGATTATTTGCTGTTTTTTTACAGAACTGAATATTGCATGATTTTAAAGTTGTTAACAATCATGCTACAGTATATGAGTTAATGCCTGGTTAATGTTTTTCATGCTTTAATTAGATTTTTCAAAAGGATACAAAACTGAAGCAAATGATCTAGACCTGGGGGGAAGGGAGCATTTGCCAAACAGTCAACCCACAGTCTGGTGACATTGTTTCCTGCCATTTGGCCAGTGAATAGTTACAGCACTGGGCATGAAGTCACTGCCCTGTCCTCAGTGATGGCAGCAATGAGCTCGTCGGGTTGGCAGAAGGCACTAGCTCTTGCTCCATGGCCTCCTTCAGTGGCTGTGGCCTTTTTGTTGGCCGTTTCATGTGTAGTTATATATTTCTTTTATTGTATAGATGTATTCATCTATTCCATTATCAAATTTTTTGTCTTTTAGTAAGGCTGCTACAGTATACCGCAAAATAGTAGTTCATTTTAACATCACTGAGTAGACTATCACGCAATTTCTGTGCCAGTATAGTTTATTTTTCACTTTCTTCAAAGCCATTTTGGTTCTTATGACTATTTATGTTCTTTGGTCCTTTATATGGTGTTTCTAGAGCAATTCATGATAATTATGGTCCTGTGAATGTTATTATTTCTAATTGAGACTCAGCAACATATGTGTGCATATATGTGCTTCTGACACCGGACACCTCTTCTGCAGGTAATGCCGAGCCAAATAACCAATCCTGGAGATGCCGAAGAGAAGAGATATTCTTGCCATCGTGTTGATCGTGTTACCCTGGACTTTGCTCATCACTGTTTGGCACCAAAGCACTATAGCTCCACTCCTCGCCATCCGCAAGGGTACGTAGTGCATGAGTCTGTACTGGCAAAATCAAATGTGAAGTGGATCCTCGAACATAACACTACACTTCAGGTTTAGACTGACAAGCCATTCACTCAGAGACACTCACTATGACCATGACCATCAGCTTCATCAGATCTCAATAACACTTGTTCAGTCATTGTAAACCTCATCAGTGTAGACTGTGCACAGTGAAGACTCTTTCAGAAGTTATTTTTATGTTTTTTTGCTTGTCAGTTGAATAGAATAATTTGTTCAGCGGTTTGTTTGTTGATTTTTATATGTTGATGACAATTTGCCCTATTCCCATGGCTTATGCACTCACATGCCTTGGCCCATCAATCTCTATTTTCATCTTGGTGTTATCAAATACTATCTGATCCAGCTCTACCCATAGGCTTCCTTTTGTGTGCTCTTAAAAGAGAAGCTAGAGGTTTGCTGGCAGCTTGACCACTGGCAGCTTCTGTTGAACATCTGGACATCAGCAGATTGTGTTAATCTATATTGCAGAGAAATCCTCTTTATGTTGGAGGTGTGAATGTAGCTCAGGAAGAACAGTGACAAACATTGCCATTAGCTTTGGCACAATAAAAATAAATTAACAACCTTAATCATTCTGTAATAATGTTCTAGCCATCATCACCAAACTGCTATGGCCAAAATATCACAGTCTTTAACAAATGAGCCATTACCTTCCTGTGCAATGAAATGAAACACAAAAAGTAGCAGTGTGTCACACGTATGAATGAATAACATTTTATAACATAGAGTCACAGGTGCAGTGATAATCATGTGTGTCAAGGTACCAATATGACCATAAAGACGAACCTGACTTTTTTTTACTACTGTGAGCTGCTCTAAATTAGGCTTGGCCATACACGTCAGTAAAATTAGCTGTGATCAGAAGTGAAACAGGCTTGAAACATTCAAACAGACAGGGTCGTGAAATGCTGCTTTTCATCTGTTCAAGTTACTCTTAATACAAAAAAACTAACATCTAAAATGAGTCCTGATCAGCACTTAAATTCTGCATATAAGTAAGGCATAGAAAGTCTCATTTGTGTAAAGCAAAAATCAGAAATTGTGTCTGAAAAGTTCATGGATGCAATGTGAATACAGACCAAAGACCAAACTATAGCACCATTAAAGGTCTTAATGCATACAATATGTCTGGGCAGATCTTAAAAAAGGCACTTTTAGAAACTCCAAACACAGTAGACACTATAACTGAGTCAGAAAAATTATATATTCAGTTTGTTCCAGTGTGTATGCCAGTACCTGAAGTTAAAACACCAGGAGACCTGAAGTTATCTGAAGTTACAAACACCATACAGTAGCATTGTTTCTGCTTGGACTCAAAAAAAAAAAACTTACTTGATTTAAAATGTTTCCAAACTGCAAGACACATACACAAATAGCAAAATGCAGTTAACTTCAGTTAACACTAAAATGTCCTTAATTCAGCAAAATACAGTTTCTGGATTTGTTTATAATGTAGATAGACAGTAACATGCCTGCTTTTACTTTTTGCAGCCTGTCACCACCTAGTAAAAGAGATCTTTATCATTCCAGAGAGGCTTGCAGTCCACCATCACCGGCTCTCAGGTACACTTTACCCCCTTTGGGTTTAAGTTACCTGAGGCAAATATACAATGAACAGCCAAGGTTGCACTAATGCCTTACATGTCTTCTTATCCCCAATCTGCAGATGATGGTGTCGAGGGCAAGAGGGAAGCAGGTGGCCAGACACAAGACTCCAAGGAATACTGTGCTTCAGATAGGGATATTGTGGAGGTGGTGAGGACAGAGTATGTGTATACACGGCCTCCACCGTGGTCCGATGTGCTGCCTACCATTCACATCATCACCCCGACATATAGTCGACCAGTGCAGAAGGCTGAGTTGACACGGCTGGCTAATACTTTCCTCCATGTTCCCAATCTGCACTGGATCCTGGTGGAGGACTCCCAAAGGAGAACGCCTCTTGTCACGCGGCTCCTTCGAGAAACAGGACTTAACTACACCCACCTCAATGTAGAGACACCGAGGAACTATAAGCTGCGGGGTGACACTCGGGATCCCAGAATCCCCAGGGGGACCATGCAGAGAAATCTGGCACTGCGGTGGCTGAGGGAGACCTTCAACGCCAACAGCACTCAAGCTGGAATTGTCTACTTTGCTGATGATGACAACACATATAGCCTGGAGCTCTTTGAAGAGGTTAGTCCCAACCTGTAACATCACTGCTGCAGAAGGTGCACACACAAAATGTTTCTGTTTTCTTTCCTTATTTTCTTGAGCTGTCACAATTAATTTGTACTTTGAGGATTTTGAAATTTGAAAATGTAATTTTTTTTTAGCAATTATAACAATTACAGGTGCAATCAGTAAAATATAGATCCCTTGTGACATCTAGGGGCAGCCGTAGGAAAATACACACGGAAAGGCCCATTTTTTCATTTAAGAAAATGTTTATGTTGAAATTTCACTTACAAATTTGGCAAGAATATGCATTAAGTGCTGTGGCATCATAATCATAATCCAGCTGAAGAGCTAAAATGTGTATCTATAAATTTTAAGTTTCATCTACAAATGGTGTTTTATTTGTGAGAAAACTGATAAGTGGCTAGTATCACAAGAAAAAATGTCTAATATATACGCATAGCGTCATTGTAGTTGCTGAACCATTTTCATAGATCCCAGTGTAACTACATTTAAAATGGAATGGGAGTTCTGTCCACATTCTTACCATAATCCGATCACTTAATATTTTCAAATTGAATTGTGAACTGTGCCATCTAAAGCTTATTCCTAAACATAAACATTTCTAATCTCACATATTCACTGCCATAGTTTCAGCCACAGTCAGGCAGAGCAGCTGAAGTTGTGCTTCCATGGGTGAAATGGAAGAGACTGTGCATATCATCAAGTATTGGCTGGGTTCTTCACGCGCTATAGAGTCTAGTTTGATGGCCAAAAGTTCCATTCTGGTCTCAGCAGACCATCAAACCTTCTGCCAGTTAAATTCAGAGTCTCCCACATGCTTTCTGGCAAACTCTAGCAGAGATTTAATATGATTTTTTTTCTCTTTTTGCCACTGTCCCAAAAAAAGCTTCGACTGGTGAAGAACCCAGCTAACAGTAGCTGTATGTACAGCCTCAGCAGTTACAGCTTGAAACTCCTTCAGAGGAATCACAGATATCCTGGTTGCCTCTTTCACTAGTCCCCTTCTCATATATGCATGTGCAAATTTCTTTGTATCCATCCCCAAACTTTGCTTTTCAATTAACATTTTAACGTAGTTGTTTGGAGTGTTCTTTCATCTACATGATGTAGTTTTTGGCCATGGAGGACACTGATGCACCAGTAATTTAACCAAATTTCACCAAATACAGGTTTATTTATTTACCACACCCATGTAATCTCCATTTAACTAAATGTGTGACCCCTTGAACCAATTGGCTGCACCAGTGCATCAGCAAATCAACCATGATTCACTGTTGTACAAAATAAATAAATAAAAAGTGAACTCTAAGTAGGCACTTTAGGTAAGGAAGGGTTGAACGATAAATTCTCATTGCTTGAACCATTTTTTAGCACTTTACAACCATAGTCATGGATCAGGAGCAAGTGGAGAGAAGTTTTGGCCATGTAATCAGTACGTCTCAGGCCATCCATCTTGACATCAGCTGAATTACCTGAGTGGACACGGTCTAGAGCTTCTGAGCCTCTGCCTCAAGTCTTGTTAGTAGTGCAGACAGGATCCATAGTAAATGGAGCACCCAGTATTGACGGGGCCTGTCATTACCTTTCTCTGGGAATCAGCCGAAGTGCTGTGTCTCCCTCAGAGCCCCTCCATCACCTCCAACAGGCCTATTTATGGGCTTGAATAACGGCCCTGAGGGGGTGAGAGAGAGGCAGAGAGGGAAAGACAGAGAAAGAATGAGAGAAAAAGAGATGATGACAGCCAGACAGACAGAAAGCAGAGAGCTGACTGCAACTACAGTATGGTTTGCTGACACCATAGTAAAAGTTCTGTAGTTTGCTGACACCATAGTAAATATTCAGTGTCTGCATAACTGATACAATGACTCCACTAGTGTCAAGATAAAGTTAAAAGAGTGATATGCACTGCTTTGAGTTTAAAAGTGCTTGATCATTTTCGCCTAAATTGTGCTATTTTCTTTTATTTGAGTAACTGCTACTGAATATTAAATGATCAACAGTAGCACAAACAACTACAACTAAATTATGTTAAATGTATTATCAATTTTCACTATATGCCTTAATATTTAGATTACATCACAGGCAGATTCATACTTCAAAACAAACATGACTGTATGGTTACAGGCTTGAGACATAACCCATTATTTAAAGGAATGAAGATTAACGGGGTATAATGTTGCGTCATAAATCAGTGAAGCTCATGTATTTTTGTTGGGAAGAATTTAAGATGTTTCCATCTTTTACTCCGGCATCTGCTCTTCCCCAGTAACAAACTGTGCAGCAACATTATATGCTGCAGCAAAAGTGTCCCTCTGTTCCTTATATCATCAGGATACATTAAAGATACTAAAGTAATGGTTTTCATTTTAAAAGCAATACTCCAACCACATGTTTCTATCACTTAATTGCAGAAAGTTATGAATCATGTTTATATAAACCATATTCTAGCACATATATTAGTTTCAGTGTAAGTTGTAAGCGTACAGCAGCATTTCATATTTACATTGAAGCCATTTATTTAGGTTATATGAACAAAAGTCCTCTCAGCTTTTCACATCATATCATCACATCTTATGTATATGAACAACAGTTTTGTTCAAAAGAAAAAAAAAATCTAATTTACATCACACTTATCCACAGCACACAATACTCAACAGTCTCTACTAACTGAGACTTTGGTGCTCTAAGGGACATTACTATTGTTGTCAACTATTTATACCCAGAGTGTGAATGCAAGTCTTTCATTCTAGCAGCAGCACCTATGAACTTTGGCAAATGCTGGTTTCTGTTAAATGCATACTTTTTGGGTCAGGCCAAATGAAAATTTAAGAACTTAATGAAAAAATCATTTCCCACTGTTAAAGTGCATGCATGTAAAGAGCTACAGTAAATTAATTATTGAGGCCTCATAAGTAATGTTTATGTTTCATTTCCAAACCACACAGAGTCTTTGGGAAGACTTCAGCCATTTAATTTCAAGAGAATGGAATTAACACATACTAAATATTGTTATAAATAGAAGTAAATGAAAAAGGTCCATTGTCAATTTCAATATTGACATTAATATGATATTCTGACTTTCAGTGCTCAATAATATTTTAACACTCAAGAAATCTTTGAGAAAAAAGTAAATGAAAATGTCATTTATGCTATATCACTATTTATATATATTACATATTTATATAACATGCAGTAAATATATAGCAGTATATATGACTATAATGTTCACAGTACATTAATATACATTATGTACCCTGCTTGCATTTATATAACACTTAATTTGAAATCTAGACAATTGGTTGCATTTGCAATGCTAACTGTGATATTAATCAGTTTTGTTTAGCTTATTTGGGTTTTTGGGATTTTTTTTAATGACATTTCAATCAGTATTGTTGGGTTCTGTTTTATCTCCTCTGACACTTTAAAGGCTGATTAATGTACCTAGATGTCTGACTTATTTTCTATGTTAGCATTATTTTCTTTGTATTGCTGTTCTGACTATTCTGAAATAAAGACACTTGGTCTCTGCAGGACTCTCTCTAAGTGGAGCAGGAAATAACATTTAAATGCACACATAGGCATGCACACGCAAACTGCAGAACAGTAAAACTCTGTACAAACACATCATACACCAGAATGGGGCAAGGGAAACTTTGTTGCATTTCCATTCGCTTGGCTGCCAGCAGAAGAGGGATTTGTGCCGTTTTACTCTGGGTTATATTCCCAGCAGAGGCAGCAGGCGGAACACTCATTTTCACATTTTCAGTATAGATGGGAAAGTGACAAGCATCTTGACATTGCCTGAAGAGAGCCTGATTCATGCCCCTTTTCATTTAAGTCCTACATACATGTGTGAAGGAAGCAGTCAGGTGACATTTAAGAAACATGGGTGCTTGATTCAAATACAAAAAATCTGGCAGTTAAGGCAACCTTGAGAATGACACTTAGCAGAGCTCCTCAGCATCAAACTGCACTTTCTTCTTCTATATTAGGAAACAGTACAAGAAAAATACAAAGCACATTCAGTACATAATAGACAAGAAAAAAATATATTGTTATTGGCTAAAAACATGGTCCTGTGTGCAAAATTAAAGTGGCACAAATACATGCAAACACATGCACATAAGCACTTGATCTCTCTTTAACCATTAACACCCAGAGGTCATTAGGATTGAACATCCTGCCAAATCTTATCTGTGTGCCCGGTGCAGTTCTTTTCCCCTAAAGCTCAAATCCATGGATTCCCATATCCAGCACACTGTTCACCTCTCTGATCCCTTGAACTGACCACACACCCGCCACATCACACACTAACTAACACAGCAGTTCATATGCAAAGGGATGTTTGCACGTGATTTACACTAAAGAAAGTATGCTATAAACAACCATACCTTATCCATATGCATAATCTTACTGTATATGCATAGAAGCACTTTATCTTGAAACTGTACACGTACTTGCATACACCTATATTATAAACATGCCTTCCACCAGAGAGGCACCAGCATAATTATTTCTGCTGCATTGAGTTTGATTAAATTACTCTGCTGTTTCTAAACCTTCCTCTTCCCGCATTATAAAAAAAAAACGTACCTTTTATTACTGCAGCAGCTCTTGCCAGAACGGCAAAGGCACACTGAGAGGCAGACAAAGGAAAGGGTGGAAAGATTGTTTGATGGTGGAAGATTAAAGGACATGAAAAAAAAAGAAAAGAGGATGGTAATGCTCAACCTTAAAGAATCTCCACACTTGCACAACCACAACCACTTGCTCTAATGGCTTGGCTCCTTCAAACCCTCTTGGCACTGTCAGCCTTGACTCCCTTTAAAGATGGTTGCGTCTAATTATCTCATTGTAGGACAGCTGTTGAACAATGTGTGTGATCTCCTTTCATCTAACAGTGTGTCAGCTGCACATGGTACTTGGTCAATATTCTTTCTGAATAGATAACAGCAGCAGTTCTAAAAATTCTCTATTCACAGTCTGTTGTAATGCTGGCAGCTGATGCTCAATAACTGTGTCTCACTGTCATGTACACTTTTGCAGATGACTAATTTGCTCTCTTCCATTTCTCTCCTCTCCTCTCACCAGATGAGATCAACTCGGAAAGTTTCAGTGTGGCCTGTGGCCTTTGTGGGTGGCTTGCGGTATGAGTCCCCTAAGGTCAATGCAGCTGGAAAGGTCTACGGCTGGAAGACGGTGTTTGACCCCCATCGGCCCTTTGCCATCGACATGGCCGGCTTCGCTATCAACCTGAGACTCATTCTCTTCAAGCCACAGGCGTATTTTAAGCTCCGTGGGGTGAAGGGAGGCTACCAGGAGAGTAGTTTGCTCAGAGAGCTGGTCACATTAAATGATCTGGAGCCTAAAGCAGCCAATTGCACTAAGGTAATTTGCTCTCTTTTCTCAAAATTTAGATTTAGAGTAAAAAAAAGAAAAAAAAAAATTGTTTTCTGTTGAGATTGGGCCCACTACTGAACATCACCCTCAGCAACAGAGATAATTATTATGTTTTTATGTAAGAGAAAACTTTATAGGTTCATACTATAAAGTCATAAAGCTCATCGCCTTGATGATATTAGAAACAATACGACTTGTAACAAAAAGCACAATCAATTTGTGACTGCCAATAAATACTGTATATTAATTTAAAAAGTAGCAGAAACTACATCCAGCAATTCTACACAATGATGCTTGTTTTTACAACACAAGACGATTAATTATTAAGGAAACTGTTTGAGGACAGCTGGGGAACTATGTTGCATGTCATACCCACTCTCTCTCTCTCTGCAGATTTCTTGTCTGTCACTTTGTTGCTCACTCTCAAAAAGGCTAAAATGCAAAAAATAATAATAAAAAAATAAATTATAACAATAATAATGTTTAAAATTACATAGTTATAAGAGATCAGATGTTAGGTTAACTTTCTCTTAGCTTGAGTTTCATATTTACTGCAGCCATGAGTATAATTGATATTCTTGTCTAATTACCTGCAAGGAAGCAAATAATGACATTTCCCAGAAAGTCAAACCAAGTGACACTGAACCGAGCAGTTTCATTATGATGAGGAGAAACATTATATAACTGTAACATTACTGTACATAATTAGTTTGTTGGCAGCAATGTAACATTCTTTTACTCAAACTGATAAAAACAGATATGTTTTTAATGCCTTAAATGTACCCAATTAAGAATTCTGAGCAGAAAAGGTCAACATCTTTGTATGGTTTGTTCTCCTGCCGCCTCCACACACTTATAAGTTATATGTTCTTCTTCAACACGTATCAGGAGATATTTATATATTTCTGTTTCTATATATGATGAAACATTTTTCAAATGATCAGAATGTAAACTAGAGTAAATGTGTTGCTGAAAAGTTTAAACCATTGATTAGATTTCTCACATTGCCCACACACACACACACACACACACACACACACACATACATACATTTCAATAAGAGGCTTGAGGGTAGCAGCATCAGCAGCAACAATCTTCTCCATGCCCACTCCACCATTCCTGCTTATGGCCTTTGGTCTGGTTCACTTCACTAAGCCTCTTTCTGGGAAAAGAGGAGTCAGCCAGAGGACTTTAGCTAGCCAGTATCCACACTCCGATCACCCTGTGGGCACGCACACACACACACACACAAAGAGAAAGTGAGAGAGAATGAGGGGAGAGGAAGGGAGAGAGGGATACTTTCCGCCAGCTTTTTCTCCTCCTCTCCCCCAGTCATTCAGGGGGATAAATGAAAAGAGGGGATTCAGGGAGAGAGCGGAACTGGAGTTGGTGGGGGGGGACAGGGAGGTAGGGACATCACACTGATTACAGATGAGCGCAGGGATGGACAGAAGGGTGGGAGGGAAAGATGAAGAAAAAAAACGGAAAGTCGTGCATTGGCATCTCCATTTCTTATAACCTACCACTTCAGATGCGAGCATGACTATTAACCTCTCTCTACACCTGAGCGAAGTCGGGGTGGGCTACTGGCACATTTCAAACACACCCTATGCATAATTCATAACCACTGCCAGGCCGAGATGAAAGAAAGGAAGGTTCCAACACAGAGGAGAGAGGGGAAAATGAGCTTGACATGTCTAGTTTTTTTTCTTCTTTTTCTCCCTTGTTCTTCTTGCCATCCTTTTCCTGGATGTTTGTCCGTTCTCTAGGTCCAAATCAACTCAGTGTGAATGCTTTATGGCACAACAGCATACCTAGAACTTCACAAGGAACTGTAGTACTATTGCAAAGACAAAAAACACATACATACTGTGCTTAAACATCTTCAGCTGGCTGCCATTTGAAGGTATTATCTTATGGTCAGTAGAGGACTTTGCACAGGCCAAACTGAGAGCATTATCTGTAACATAACACACTCCTCTGGTCCCTCTTCACTACTTTCTACTGCAGAGTTCACTTTCATCTAGCTCTTCACACACTGACAAGCCCGGTGGTGGTGTGGGGCTATGTCCTGCTGGAGCTATAACCAAAATTGAATGTTTTGAAGAACATGAGAGGCAGAAAAGGAGCTAAGAGGGAAAGCAGAGTGAATGAGTGCATTACAGGAACAGCATGTTACTAATGTTGATGTTGTTTTGTGTTTCCACGCGGTTTTCTCGCCAGATACTTGTTTGGCACACAAGAACAGAGAAACCTGTCCTTGTGAATGAGGGGAAAAAAGGATTCACAGACCCAAATGTAGAGATCTGACCACTTTCTGCACAGACCACGGTGAGTAATGATGTATTACAGTTTGATATATCTTTTGTTACTGAGCTGAACCCTTTCTCTATCAACAAATTTAATTTTTGAAGTAAATTTATAATGTGAAATGGAAATATATTGATCATTTTCACCTGCTCTCACTTAGTCGGACTACAAAAAAGAGCAGGTGTTCCTAATACTTGCAAATTCATTTTTTAATGTGCTTCTTGTTAAGGAGGCAGGTGTCTAATATTGGATGTCACCAATGAAATAAACATTTCTATTAACCTAAATGAAGCCTTAGCGCTCTTTCTCAGCATATCTTAATCCTTTCTATTGCAGGTGGTTGGCCTTGGACCTGCAGAGGAAGAAAACAGCCAAGTCTCTTGATAATTGCATCCAGAGCTCGTCTTAATCAACAGGAAAAAAAAAAAAAGCGGGGGTCTTTGAAGGGGTATTATATCCTCTTGATTGAACCTGACATTTTTCAGATATGGACTAAAACAGTACAAATGTATCTTATAAAGCACAGATTAGTAATAGGTGGCGGTTATTTGTCAGGATTGAAGTGCAGAGCAGACACCATAAAGGATGCCTCACAGGGTCGGCGTCATGACCTGCACCGTTGACTGAGGACAACCTAACACAAGAGACAGCACAATATGAAAAGCATCCAACTAGTGGATTCATCCAAACGAGCAGGTTAAAGAATATCCTTATCAAAAAAGAAAAAAAAACACTAAGGAAATAAACACAAATGAATCTAGAACTGCACATGGAGAAAAGGAAAAGGAATTTCTCTAAGATTAAGGACACACCCAACATCATCAGCCTGGACAAAAACACGACTACAAGGACAAATATGTCTCTTGAGGATTCTCGTTTGAGCAAATACAAACATAGCAAGGAAAGGAATGTTTTTTTTTTATAATTATGAAATGTTTGGTTTAATTTAATTGGTTTGGGTGATTTGCAAGCACTTGACTTTCTTGCTAGTTCAATACTACTGACTCTTATCTACATTTACTCTTGGTTTGTCATTGTTAATTTTAAAGTGTCATTATAACTCATGCATTTAAGCCACCCATACACCTGAAGTGAGACTGCTGGTTGAAATGTGTACCTGTTGTGCTTGGGACCAGACATGTTCATGTAAAACATACAACTCTTAACAGTCTTTTAGCACTTAAAAATATAGAAATGATGTTCCTTTGTAGAAATGTGTAAATAGTAATTCAACATCAGAGCAATCAGAAGATTAATGGCAAATTTTGACAAAAGCATTGTAACTAATGTAAAACAAACAAAAAACTCTTCTCTCTTCCCCCTGAAGAATTCCTCACAATGACACACAACAAAGTACAGGTAATACAGAGTAATAGCACATCACCACTCCTCTCTAAAATCTACACTACTGCGATGTGAAGGATAAAGAATTTCCCCAGAAACATAAGATTAGACACACAGACTACATCTGCTGCATCTTAATATAACTCACCTTCAAACAGCTGGTATGAGTGATGAATAATAGATTTTAATTATTTATGCATGGCCCCAAAATGTTTTTTTTTTTTTTATTAAAACATCAAAAAAAGCTTTCACTTATAAAATGAGATCATAGATACTACTCTGAAGTGACAGCAGGCTAAAGAAAAGCACAACAGACTAAATCTTATTTTTGCTAATGATGTGGTAGAAACGTTGACATTTTCAGTATCGTGGACTGATGTTTGTATCTCATAGTTCTTTTTTGTATTAGAATCCATCTATTGTACATTAACTGTATTACAGACGGTAGTCACTGCACCTCTAACGATAGGCATCAGTAGCTATGACGCTGTATGGCTGAACACTGTAACAAAATTATTCTACACCTCACTTAATAGAACCTCTCCTGTACTTGATAAATCATCCGTCTAGTGCAATACACAGTGGTGGCTCTTATCTTAACGTAGCCCCGCAGAAGTAGCTGGAGATAATTCAAACACTGAGCCTCTGTACTGTTGCCAGTTTATCTCTGTGAACCCCCATGCCCACCCCCACACTTCAGCACACTCAACCCCAAATACACCAAAAACTCACAAAGACGTAACAGCCGCTCTGTTCATCGGCCAGAGAAACTATGTTATTACATATTTCACATGGAATATGATAAGATACACAGTCAGACAATGGCTGTATTGTATCTTTTATCACATTGGCTGTATTCATTTACTACATGATATTACACTGCAGTGGGATCAGCCAAGCAGATTGCAGACTATTTTTGGATTTTTTCTATGTTCGACTTGCCTCCCTTTATTTATTCAAAATCAGATTTAATATATTTATTTATGTATTTATTTCATGAGTGGATGTGCAATTAAATCATAGCAGTGCTGTCCCTCAAATCTGCATTTTCAAGCTGCTCCTTTAAACAGCATGCACACATACAGTATAATAATAATTAATATAATGTACACATGGATAATCGTGTACAATAGCTTAATAATAGGTTAGCAATACCCACAGGCAGACCTTCACCTTCTGTATAGCACTGCTGTTTAATTTAAGTTCTACTTGAGTGATTATCATCAGCTCTTAATACAGATGAAAGATGAATCCTGAACAGTAAAGTTTTTAACAGTAAAACAAATAATTAGTAGTAAAAAAATGGGAATAGCTGATGTGTAGAATATTTAACCTGAACACTATCCTTTAAAAAGCTGAATAACAAATTTTCCTGAAACTGAATAGATTTCACTCATTCACTTTTCAAGTAAAACTAAATTCCAGCTCTCATCTTCCAAATGTTGCTCTTCTCAAGAAGGCAAACACATGTTATGTGTCCCACAGATCAGCATGTGGTTCATTAAAATAAGAATTTGTGATATTAATCTCTGTGGTGTGTCCTCAAGCAGCAGAACAATTCAAAGGGCTTTGAAAGTGATTTTACACCATTGTCTGATTTGAAAATTTCGATTATTCCAACAGATGACGTATTAAGCAATATCTAATACTCAAAAAGGATTATTCTACTAGGACCAACCTATCCATGCATCAACTTTAGCAGTACAGTATTTAATGTCAGTTAATGAGCATTACCCTGAGAGGTTTTCTATAAGGCACAGTACACTTTATATACTAGCTCACCCCCTTTTCCCAATCTTCCATAATTCCATCTCCACTGTCATCTTCCAGCCTCATGTGATTCACATTTTATGCATGTGACTCTTTAGGATTCTTGAGGTTGTTTGCCACAGCAATTCTGTCTCAGAGAAAGATGCTAGTTGAATCAAGAGAAATAAACAACTGAGAACTGCACCTGGTCCTGAGTATTGTGTCCAACAGATGTCTTTACACTGTATGTTGTGCTATGTGTGTTTCTATTCAGGGATCTGAAACACGTAGCCTGTGGGCATGTGTGAGAATGATAGCTCATACAGCTATAATTGCATAAAATGAGAATAATACACAATTCTACAATTGCAAATGCATTAAATAAAATGACACTCAATCAATACAAGGTCATGCGTTTCTTGACATTTTCTTTAATTCACCAGTGGTTTTATAGAACTTCGACTGGACTGAGTTGACCCAGCAATTCATGAAGCCATTGCTAACTTTGTGTCAAGTCGTTTATAAGCTTAGTACCAACTATGTTGCAAAAGAAAAACTAATTAAGATTTTACTAATGTGTTAAGTAAGCTGCATAGTTAATAAGTTAACTAGTTGTTATGCAAGTCAACTCTAACATACAGTAACTTCCAAAAATAACATTTAAAGGAGCTAAATGCTATATTTAAACTTTGTGGTAATCCTACAGCATGTATATGTAGGTATGAATTTCGATTTCAATACATCAAGAAATATGAAATATGTGGGTTTCACAGTTGATGGTATTTATGCAGTTTAAAATGAACAGAAATAGTACATTCATGAAAAATGTCATTTAAAATCTTACAATGGCATCAGTCTTTGAAGTCAATATACTTTCAAAAAATAATCTTCACATGCAGCTTGTGATCTCGACATGTCTGCAGGAGCTCACAGCAGATCGTAAGGCAAATTTGAAATTCTGCAGTGTTAAGCAGGCTCTCAGTGTGCAGGATAAAACAAGCTTCATTGGTCTTGGCTGCTGACACAGAGGTCAACTCAGTTTTTTCCACACATTATTTTTATATAGCCTGGATTTTATTTATTTAGTTAGTTAGTTTAACTTTTATTTATTCAGGATAGTTTCACTGAGAGGCTACCTTTTCTTTTGCACAAATTCCCTGATCACATTCACACACTTACTCACATTCACACCTGTAGCAGTTCAGATTAAGGGCCTTGCTCAAAGGCACCAGGGTGGTATTAATGAGGCTGCAGTGCTGCACTTCACTTGTCATAATCAGTGTTCATCCTGCTGGTCTTGGGGGAGTGAATAGGCAACCTCCCATCACAAGCTTTCTTCCTCTAACCATTAGGTCACCACTGCCTCCAGAGGAAGAGATTTTCTACCTCTGCTTCTCACAGTCCCTTGGTCTCCAATTATATAGTATATAGGTGCAGGTGGATGATGCTTTGTTACTAAACTCAATATAAAAAGATGGAACCAAATGATGAAAAACAGCTGTGAGAAAGATGATTACACTGCTGTGTTGGTGTTTTCTGGAGGCACATAAAATGTCATGTTCACTGACATGTCATCTTTGAGCTCTGCTGGTCGCGGCCGGACATCAGCGCCAGAGTAGTGAAAGCTCATGACAGTCGCCTCAGTTGCAGCCTTCCCAGCTACTCTCCCATCATCATCCACCCTCTCCTCTCACCTCCTGTCCTCACTCGATGTCGACAGTCATGCCATAGTCAGGGCTGCTGGTGAATTGGATTTTACCATCCATTTCCTGCTCTTCAAACACTATGACCTGTGATAAAGCAAAAAAATACCAGCTTAGCGAGGTCACAAAAAGACAATGAGAGTGGGTGGTTGAGCAACAATGTCAATATATACACACCGACAGAAAAGTTGAAAAAACAAGCAGATACAATAGATTGAGCTCCAAGCCTTTTCCAGAAAGTGCTGCAGAGGTCAACAACATCAAAGCTACAGATTGTTAAACATCTGTACCTATTGATCTGTGATGTGTTTTAACTTTGCTGTATTAGTGGAGTTGAAGAAGGAACTACAGTAGATCCCACTCAGAATGTACGTACATCCATGACACCTGCACAGTCCCTTAACTTTGTTTCAATGATAAGAAAAATTAGTCATGGAACTTTTTTTTTTCCATTCACTGAGAAATTATTATTAATTGGATTAATAATAATTATTAATTTTAATTACTGGTTAAATGTTGAGTCTTTGTATCAAAAAATGCTAAACATTTGCTTGCATTGTGAGGATTTGTTCTTATACCACTATAAACTGAATACTTAGGCTGTTGGTCAGACAAAACAAGGCATGCTGATGGCACACTGGATTCTGGGAAACAGCAGTGGAAATTTCTTGTTATTTTCTGACATTTTTTTTATAATAACATTTTTTTAGAATACCTCATAATTAAAAATGAAAAAAGAAAAAAACATTTTCAAAATTCTAAATATTTCCACCATATTGCACTTTAATACATTAATTACGTTTTGAGATATCCTATTAAATAAATTGGAAATAGACGGGACTGACCTTTTGCAAAAGTACAGAGCGTTTCACTGACATTGCTGATGTCACAGTTTCATTTCCCCCTGTGGCCAAGTGACTTTGATAAAAGTATCTCCTAAATGATAAGCACATGTGAGTATAGGTAACACAGTACCTGGTTGCCCCCCCTGTGAAGCCAGGGACCCGGGACATAGAGAGTTTGCTGTGGACCAATGGACCAGTAACGTCCAAGATTCCTTCCGTTGATAAACACAACACCTTTGCTCCAGCCCTGTGGACACAAGCAGTTACTGTTCACCATGACAACAGACATCTAATTAAAAGTGAGTAAAAAACACATGTTAATCAGCACCAACAACACACAGCAAGTCTTTCTATGAAAAACAAGCTGGTATAACAGGAGGTAGAAATTATCTGTTAAGAGGCACTTAATTTATTCATTTAATAATGGCACTAAGTAGAATCGCACAAAAATCACAGACAGAAGATTTGAGTAAAGACCTTTCAAGATATTCTCACTATCAGATGAAAGTACAGATATTTTATTGTATTAATATATCCAATGAAAGACAGCCAGCAATAATTTATGAAGAGGTGTGTAATAAAGAAAAACTTGCACTGAATCTTTTTTCCTTTGTTAAGAACTCAATAAGACATACTGAACAAGACTTAGTGTTGTGTTTTTCAGTGTGTAGCATTTACTTCTGCTGTGCTGGATTGAAAGTTTCATTGGGTGTTCAACTCACAGGGAGTTTGATGAAGGTATCTTTAGGAAAGCTGTTCACATAGAGTTTGGCCTGGAAAAACCCTGGGAAGGATGTCCGCTGACGCATATTCATCCAGTGGCCTGAATTTGCAAGTCTGCAAAAGGAGAACATAATTCACTTTTATTTTGTTCAAACCCTTCCATACTACATGTTTAAAAATAGGTTTCATGGTATAAAAACATACATTTCAGTTTGCCATATATTATTTGGGTACATTATGCTGCAAACTGCATTAAAAACAAATCTGTCTCGACTTTTATGATGCCTGTTTGTCAGCCAACAATATATCATGTCCTTTTTTATTTGCCTGAAGAAAATGTCAAGGGGAAGTTTGGCAGTGGAAATATTCAGATTCATGTCTTTGTTTTGGCTGTAGCTTGCATTTAGCCTCTAAGTAAATTCAAAAGGTTGTCATGATAAGAAATTTACTTCCCTTTTATGCATTACTACTGTTCATTTGTACAGGGCTTCAGGACATGACATTTTCAGCTTGGTGCTGCGGTACAGAAATCGCAAAAGAGAAATTGCAATTTTGCAGTAGACAGGGAGAGACCCCAAAAATGACTTGAAAATACAGCTAGATAGTCCACTATAAATATAAACCTCTAAGCAAACTAGAAGGTCAGCTAATTCTGGCGACCTTGATGTTTACTATCTGTGCAGCACATATGAGTTTCATCCAGCGGGTAAGAAAAAAACCAAGAAATTATGAATATAGAATTAGTGTTTGGGAAAGGTGTTGAAGATTGACTTTAATCTCGTGTTAAAGATAAAAATCTTGCATTGGATTACCAAAGTAAAAGAAACCATTTTAATCTTGTTATATGGAAACATCATGGGGGGAAATAGCATTTTCATTTTTGGGTGCACATGGCCCTTCAAAATAAACCTATAATGCTTGACCTGTCCCAGTATAATGATTTTGAGCATTTTACTTTTTATATTGCACAGCAGTCTATGTTCTGTGCTTTTAGGCTGGTGATGTATTTGTGTGTTCTGGCACTGAATGCAGGTCACTTCGAGGACATTTTAAGTTTTCTGTTCAACACATCTTAAGAAAATAATATAATAAATAGTATAATATCTTGCTTCTAACATTCAAATTGTAAAACACTTACAATGAATTGTATGCATAGTCCCCTATTCATACTGTATCTTCATAATTGTACAAATCTGTAGCTTAAAACTTGATCTGCCGTTATAATTTTAGTGGCAAAAAGTAAAAGGTTCTCTATCGTGTTGGACCTCTTAAACATTGCTAGCAATACAGATTGTAAATGGTTACAGCTGTGTCATAAACCTACTGAACTGCTTATAATTTAAAATGTTTAAAATGAGACACTGAATCAGAGGGCTGCATTTTCATCTCTGAGTTCTGCCATCATGTTCCCCTTGTAATTGTGTTAAGCAGGGATATAATCAGCTGGATTGAATCAGAGGCAAGCAGGTGTAATGACAGAGAAGCACAAACATAGAAGGAAACTGGATAATAATTGAAAGACACAAACCTGTTTACAAAGCCTGGCTTCATATCCAGACTATGAATAATGAAGTCTCGGAGGAGCTGCTTGTTTAATTCGATATCTCCAAGAAGGCCTGAAAGGTGAGTCAAAGATGCTTTCACTTTTCTTATATATCACAAGACATAGTTAATTAGTTTCTTTCCATTCCTCTGTTGGAAAAGATCATTCGAAAAGATGTGCTGACTGAAACATCTCCAAAGCCATCAGTTTGTAGAACAATTTGTACCTTTGCGCTGTTCATCGAGGGTTTCCCCATAATTCACTCTTCCACAGTTCTCCACTAGTAAACCTAGAGTTCTTTTTCCCTTCAGTGGGAGGATACATAAAACATCAGGCATTACTGAAAAACAGCTGAGTTCCTCAACTGGAAGAATTAACAAAACAACGAGGCAGAAATTCCTCTCAGCTGCTCTGGTTTAAGTAATTGATCAAGGCTGATCTTAGTCTGCAATTTTCTACAAGGTTGAAGTTGACTATTCAAATCTGTTAAGATAAACAGTCGTTTGAAGATTTGCTGTTGGCGTAATACCGGGACCTTGCTGCCAAAAACATCAGCATCAGCATCAGCATCCCCTGAAGCGTTCACATGGTGCAAGTTGTTAAATATTAACAGTTTTTATCCTTTTAAAAGAAGCAAGCAGCAGACTGGTTCTAAACTACATACAACACATACGCTCAAACACACACACACACACACACACACACACACACACACACACACACGGTACCTTCCCATCAGGGAGTGCAAGTTCTTGTATATTATAATCCAGAACACCAACAAGATGTTTGTCCACAAAAACCTGAGAAGAAAAAGATAAAGATGAAAATTATACAGAAAGTTGAAAATACCCACAAGAGAAACCAGTTAACCATTGATGTTGATAATGTGCAACAAAGAGGGAGAAGACTCAGAAACTTGTCCCCAGCTTACTTACTTACATAAGTGTATTTGTCTTTACACTGCCTTACATTCAAACATTCACTGAAGTTGAAGACATCAACTTTCAAGAACTACACGTTCTTATAACTGACACTAATAATACAACATCTTGTCACAATCTCAGCTTATTCACTGTGCTCTACAAGTACACTGCTTGGTGGTGTGATATCTAACAAACAGATTACAACTTTCCGAGTGCAAATGTTCTCTCACAGAAAAGTGGAAATGTGTGAGGGTGGACACATTATGTCTGTGTCTGACTTCCTGTCCTCACCAGTGCTCTGTCTCTGATGTTATTCTTTGAGTTTAGGGCTCCTCCACTGGTGATGGTGGTCTCATACAAGGTGTAGCCGTGTGACTGACCATTTTTATTGTTGACAGGTAGATTCTCCATGTTTACTGGTCTCTCTGACTTCAAAGGCTTAAAAAAAAAGTATGGAAAAGCAGACCTTAAGATGATTCAATGATGATTTATTATTCTTATGTACTAAGTGATTCGATTTGGTGCTAAAGTTATTTTTTTAGAAATATTTTGAAATGGTTACACAAAATTCAATAATGTATTAAAAGTTATGTGGGATCTTATGATTCCTGCAGGACAACATCCCACTTGCAACATAGTTTCATCCAAAGTGACTATTTATCAAACCTAATGAAGCTTTCTTTTCTGGCATTTAGGGCAATTGTTTTATTCAACAAAATTATTTTCGCATACCCGTGGGAAATGCATTATGCACTCTTCACAAGACAATAAACACTCCCTGCTATGACACGATTAACCACCTACCACTGAACGCACAGATACAATATCAAACTCAGACATCCCACTCACTCTCTCTGAAGCCACTGAAAAAGAAAATGCTTTTTTTCGAGAACAAGGGTGTGTGGCTAGTCAGGGGCAAAGTAATTGTCATCTCAGAGGGAAGCAAATTGTTGTGACGCAGAGTGAATAATTAATGTTGTAAGCAAGTGGCAGACGTGCTACATCTGGTTTGAATATAAATGCAAGTGCAGTGTTAAAGGCTGAAGCAGGACTGGCGGACATTAAAGTAGACACAACGACACCCTCCAAAACAGGTTGTTTAACCAATCTCGTCTTCCTGTTTTGCAAGGGGAGATTTCCTGTTAAATTCATTCTTTATTTCCACAACAACCTGCTTTACACTCATAAAGTGATGCACAGTTCATTACTGCTGGTCCCTGAGCAGGCCACTGGTGCAGTTAGGAGAGAATGTCTTGCTTAGGGGCACCTCACCAGCAGTTGTTCATTACAAGGAAGAGTGTTGCTCTTTTAATTCCTCCATCAAATCTTCACAATTAGTCCAGAAAATCGAGCTGGTGGTGGCTGATAATGACGCTCACTTATCACAGCCACATCTGTACTGTATTTTCAATGCTTCAGGTTTGATTTTATCAAGCATCTAGGTATCAAATGATCTTAGATTAGAAGAACATCGCTACTGCGTCATTATCTTATCTGTTATCATTCAGATAATTTGCAGACGATTAGTTGTATGTTGCTTTGCATATGATAAAGTTTTATTTAGAGGTGATGCAATGAATCTATTGCTAAGGTAAGCTGCAGCAGTGACACTGATTTCTTATGATGTAAACATTTCACAAAGATAGGAAGCTTCAAACTAATTAAAATAACTACTGGTAACATATTTAATAAAGTAAATAATTAAGACAACCAGAGATTCTGCAGATGTGATGAGGAGCCTGTGCTACAGTAACCGTAGTTACTATAAACACAACCTGTCCTCAGGCTAGACTAAGGGAATCACAGCTGAAAACACTGTGTGCTTTGCAACACTATTTGAACAGAAGTACACATTTCTTAATGGCTCAAAGACGACAACAGGGTACATATTCACATTTTCTTTGAGTCTATTTAATTGGCTTTTATGTATTAGTTATGTATTAAGTCTTTTATTTATTATTGTTGTCTGTCTGTCATCAACCACCAAACAGAAGATGTTTATTCTTTGTGCCTCTAATTATGGCACTCTGTGTTTTACCTTGTCAGTGAAATGCAGAGTGTCCCACAGAGACAGGTGCTGTTGGATGACAACAGGCTGGTATGCTCTTCTCTCCCAAAGAGGGGGCAGTTCAGGGAGAGGCTGTGCTGAAAACAAGGAGGAAAATGAGTGTAGGTTGATGTTTGCTTGTCTGTAAACCAATGTATTTGTTCCATGAGTACTAAAACAAAGCATACAGCACATGATTTTGACCGTGCAAAGAAATATTTACTTAAAAACACAAAAATACATATGCATCTAAGCATTTGGAATTGGCTCCAGCACTCCTGTGACCCATAGGAGGACAAGCAAAGATGATGGATGGATGGTTGGATGGATCTGAGCATGTAAGTATATACCAATAGTCAGATAGACTATGCAGAGAAGGGACTTAAGAACAAAGATTGCTAATTATTTGAAAATCTCTTAGAACTTGCCAAGGCTAAAACAATCACACAACTTTGCATCTACACATATACGTAATTGCATTTCAGAGAGAGGCTTGTTTGCAAAATTAAAAACTTAAACTAAGTCAAAAAAGCCTATTATAAGATTTGACTACAGCTAGTAATAAATTAAGAATGGTGGTGTTGGTTTGCTAAAGTTTAACAGTTTACTCAAACACAAACAGCTTTTTTCTAAAGTGCCTTAACAGACACTAGCCGGTTAAAGTACTGCAGACTCACTGTTAAATGCTGCATTTTGTTGTGCAATTCTTTATGTTCTGCAGGCTGTGATTCACTCAATACCAAAAGCATCGTGTCCCCAGGAAACTGCTTTTAAGACTCCTTGGGTGAGCCATTTGCCCACCACAGCACACTCTAGTTTGTGCTCTATGTTATACAACAGTCTCTTTACAACGATTAACAATGGTCACACATGCCCTCTAACTGCTTTTAAAGGTGTTAAAGCATGCAGAGACACCAGTCTCCCCTTTGGAAAAGGCTTGAAAACCTCTCCTTGTCACCAGCTGGTTTAAACTGGATCACTTAAGGAAAGCTTTAAGAATAAAGGCCAATGCCTTTAACCTAAATGGCCATCTACAATTCCTGCAAATCTTAGTAATGTATAAATTATATTTGTTACATAAATTATATTAAACATTAGAAGAGAGTGCAATAAAAAGAGAAAATTGATTAAAGCACTCTAAGGAGTTGGAATTCTCCCCATAAAGCCGATATTATTTCATAATAATATAATTATTATCTGCATTTTTACAGAAGAGCCTGTGTCGATGTGTTGCTTTCTAAACATGCTGCTTAGGCTCAAATTTGCTCATATTTGACATCTGACGTTTAATACTTTTAAATATTATGACATACTGTTTCTTTGCCATTCATGATAAGTTTGAAATAATGAGAAAACCCCAAAGCATGTATGTCACAAGTCTACTTTAAGAGCAGTGTTGTTGTTGTCAAATATCAGTGTCAGACCTCTGACAGAACAGCCTGAATCCATTCTATGTTATGCAAAAACAACTCCACGGGGCAAAGAGTAACTCACACAATGTACATGATTTGACAACCAAACAAGAATAAAATATCAAGATCAAGCTGATCTAATTAAAGAATTAGGTCATGTTTTTGTGGCTGCTATAGTACACGAAGCCTTCTCAGACTTGCTCTCATATCAAGGCCACTGCTCATTGTTCAGCAGACTGCAGCACATAAGGATGAATCACGTACAGGCAGCCTTTCAAACAATCTTCAATCACCACAACACTGGATAAATTATTGCTTTGTTGTGCTGGATTCAATCCCAGATTGCCAAAAGCTACATTTCCGGTGCTGGCCACAAAACACTTGAGACTTCTGCCCCCAACCACAAAAACCTTGTTTTACAAATAGAGAAAACGGCAGAAGCAATAAACGTGATACAAGGCCTACTCTGTCATTTCTACAATCACAAATGGTAATTGAGAGTCTCTGACTCGGGCAGAAATCTCACACACACACAAAGCCTTATCCAATCCATTCTTGTAATCATATGCAAAGTTATCCTGCTTCAGCCAACAGACAACAGGTTCTACAAGGAGAATTAACTTAAGTGTGGAGATGAAAGGAAAAGGGAGAGAAAGAGAGACAGAACATGTGGGGCCCATCGCAGCAACAACACACAATACTCACTGTGGTAGAGGCTGAATACATTCCTCAGAAGATGGTACTTGGTGGTGTAATCCCCAGCCTCGGATAATGGAGCATCGTAATCTGAAAGATAATGCGCTATCAGAACAGCATGCTCGGGAGCAAGAGAGAGGCAGGGATGCCTCTTACCGTGGCAGATGCTTGCACTGTGCTCCCCTATCAAACATCTTGAGACAGCAGAGGGCCGAGACACATTTTGGGTTATCTTGACAGAAAATGGAGCCTTTTTGAGGGAAAACGGTAAAAGGCATTCAGACGAGTAAACACAGGTATGAAGAGTGCCTAAGGTCAGAGGTGGTCTTTCCTACTGCAGAGGCGTTTTCAGAATTCTCCTCTTCTCTCAAGAATGAGGTCATTACAATGTTAAGTGCCCTAGAGGAGGATATAAAACCCATTGTACTATCTTTAATTTACATTTCTCATGCATTTTATTAGGTAATGAATTCATTAGTCTGCGCTACATATTCAAATTTATAAGCAGTTGAAGGTCAGAGGCTGCAGAGTACAGATAGCGCCATCTACAGATATAGTTAAAATATTATAACCACATTTAAATCTACCTATCTTGACAGCATTATTTTCAGCTGGTACACAGAAAGAGATCAGATTCTGACTCAGACTCTATTTGAAAGAGGTAGGTGACTGATGATTATATGGACGCGAAGAGTATTTTTACGCACTTTTCATCTTCTAAAGCTTTAACACTTAAAAGTAAAATCAGTATAGGTGCCAGTAATTGTGAATCCCTGGCAAATCAAAAGGCAGTTCTGTTTTGAATATTTACGCCATGAACCTAATACAACCCTGACCAATCAACCCTGTATAGCAGATCATAAACAGATTCATTACACCTACCGTAACTTGTTACCATAGGTTTAGGTGCTTGCAGGCCAATGGCAAAAGCCCCGTTCATGAAGCCAAAATTTGTCCCTCCGTGGAACATGTAGAGGTTGATCGACATGTCTTGGTTGAGAATTTCTGTGACCACAGGTATCATGTCTGTCAAAACAGTGAAAGAAACAAAGAAAATTATGTTAAATAACAGAAGTAAAATTTAGCTTAATTATTCTGATCTCCACAGCAGGTAAAACAGGGAATAACAAATCCGAAGCTAAACAATAAGATACATGAGTAACAAAAGGGGAAAAATCTATTTGACTTCAATTTTAACAGGCCTGAATCACTGTTTCAATAATCTCATTGCCCTCAATTCCACTTCAATTGAAACATGGATGGACCTCAGTCACACACCCTATTACAGGTTACTATAATTCATTATGGGGCAATTCGCACACCCATGAAAAATTACCTACCTCCCTGCACAAATTAGCTACTTACATTTTGTAGCGAACATAGCAGAACAAGTAATTAAGTATTCAAATGGGACTGTACTAGTCAAATTGGACTGCCTTTAATGATTTGAATCAAGGGCAGAAGCCTTAGTGAATAACAATTGAGCTCAGTGGGTGACAGCGTCAGACTCAGCTGGTTTCATGGTGGTGGCACTAGCTGTGACCAACTGTTGGCTATGTTGCAGTCTGCAGAGCACTGAACTGTCAAGGACATGAATCCCCTCTGAATATTGCAGTGTTCATTTCGAAGCTATGACACTTTCTGCATGGTGAGGGTCTCTTTTTTTTTTACCCTTCACCGAGGAGAAAATACATGAGGAAGCAAGATCGGTGGCCCTTTCATTTTCAGAATACTTTTTGTTAAGATGTGGAAGGCTACTAGGAATGACAGGCAGCAAAGCCTGAGGCTCTGCACTGTGTGTTGAAGTCAGATGTTTCTGAGAGCACTCAACATGATGACAGCAGGGTGTGGGACTGTCATTAAACAGGTGCTACTGTGTCATCTTCATGACTGTACATTATGTAACAATATTGCCCTCCTGACTGTAGCATGTGGACCATGTTATATGATATGTTATATGGTATGTAGTATGTGGTTATACTATAAAGTATATAGTACTTAATTGTTTGATTACCATATATTTACATCACTTAAAGTACTACAAACAAGCACTGTTAAGAGTAGGCCCCCCTTGCAAAAGGTGCTACTCGGTTGAAGACGATGCATGTACACAGGCAGTTGTGTAGTAACTAAGGGGATTTACTTACTAAAGTACTATACCATACCGAAGAACAATTCAGTATTAGTCATTATTTTCCAGCTTATTTCTTTAAAAATTTCCTCATGATTTCCTAAAAGCAAGCTGATATTTAGCTGTTAATTACAAGGAAAGGCCGATGTAATCTGGTACTAATTCTAAGGGAAATGGAATGAAATAGTTGCTTGTTATATTCAAGTTATATACTAGGACATTATGTATTAGATATGTCGAAAAGAGTTCATTAACAAATCCACTGGAATTTTCTACAACAAAATTCTATAAACTACTTAAAACTAGCTCTGAAAACAGAATAAATAATAATAACAATACAATAACATAATATATATAGTACTGTATATAACACTATGTCTATAGTACTTTTTTGATACTATAAGTAACTTGTGCTGAAAACCATTTTACTTCAGTAAAGGCCAGGAAGAAAGAGACAGCTAGCAAGAAATCATAAATGCAAAAAAATCAAGATTCAAATTCTTTCAAAAATCTACTAAGTAAATGTTTTATGAGTAATACATTAAGTCTTACATATTATATTTTGCCTTAAATATGCTGTGGTGCAGGAAGGTAAATACTGTAATTAACATGCATTTTGCCATTTCCTGTATAAGACATTGCAGTATAGTTAAAGACAAGTAAAGGAAAAGCAAACAGTGATATGTCCCCATCAGCTGAAACATAATTTAATGCAGCCAAGGGCAAAACAATCCTAGTGTATGTACAGCTGTAGGAGATGGCTGTGTATGGATACAGAGGAAATGGGAGGATATAAATGTGACTCCTCCAAAGCGTAACACATCACACCTGAGTTCAGTGGAGCGCGTCTTTGAACAATCCTTTACAAGATGTGTTCGAAAATCTGGCTTCTGAACATGAAATATATGGCCCAGAGACAGTTAAGAGGATGGACATACACACTTTGGTTTGTGACACTTGGCTTCCAACCCACCACGCATATATAGTATATATATGTCTGACAAAGCCACTAAGCAAAGAAGAAATTACCATATGCTAAGCTGTACATCCCAGTAGCTCTGAGTGGGCTCTGTACCTTTTATGAAGAGTCTCACAGAGTCTCACACTTGGCCTGGAAAATTTATTTTACACTACCCCCGCAGCAGTGAGTTTGCCCTTAACCCGCCATTTCCCTGGCAGAGACTATTTTATTCTCAGTTAAAAAGGTTTGGCTTAAGCCTTTCTTACCCTAAGGCATCAAGACTCTGTCTTACCCACAAGAAGGTCTGTTTTACTTCCAGAGATTCTGTATTGACTCACAGCACAACACCTGTCTTACCCCAGTCTCAAATTAGCCAATATTATCGACCCTCTGTACAGAAAGAAACTGCTGCGCCCTCAACAAAGAATTCATCTGCAGAAACCCAGTTTTGCCATAATGTGAACACCTGTCTTACTCCTATCAGTGATCCTGTGTGTCTCTCTAAACAAACACCTTTGTTGTTACCTTTGCAAGAACAAAATATGTCTTACCCTCAGCCGCGTACACATGATGAAGGTTCCCCCAAAGATCAAACCAGCCAGACCAGTACTCCATCACCATCTTCGGCTTCTGTGGCTGGTAGAAGGAAAATGGTTTAGTTTTCACACACACGCACGCACGCACGCACACACACACACACCTGATTCTAGCAGCACAATTCTTAGTGTGTCTTAAAGATTTAAGATATTCTTCAAGATCTCACTTTCTTAAGCTGCCTTCACAGAGGTAAGCAGCCCTACATTTTCACTTGTATTTACAGGCTCCTCCAAAAGTATTGGAATGACAAAGCCAATTTATTTGTCTTTGCTGTACATTGAAGACATTTAAGTTTAGGATCAAAAGAAGTAGTTTTAATTGATGGTATTTACACCTTGATACACTAAACACAGTACATGGCACAAACATATAACTGACTAGTACTGTGAAAAAAATAAGACACAAACAAGACTTACTTGTATTGCATCCAGATACTTAATGTCATCTGGGTTCAGTTTCTGAAAATTGATGGTTTCTAGTGCTTGACACAAAAAAAGAACAATATTTGTTAAACCAAAAATACAAATAATATGATTTTATAATCATTGTTTAGAGAAACCACTCCAACACTTCCGCAATTATCCTCAAATAACTAATTATAACTGCACATAACATCTGTAACATCCATATTAAACCAAATTATCTTACGTTTCAGTGTTATAATAAAAAACGTCAGTGATGATCAACTGCTATAGTGGTGTTTGAAAATACAATAGAAAGAAGAAGTAATTGCACTGTTTGCAAAGATAACCATGAACCAACATGAAAACGTCATCCCAAGAGTGAAGTGTGGTGGAGGGAGCATTGTTATTTGGGATTTGCTGCCTCTGGAACTGAACAGCTTGTCATCGTGGAGAGGAAAATTAATTACCAATTTACCAAGGTATCCAACAGGATAATGTCAGGGTGACTGCCTGCAGGCTGAAGCTCAGTAGAAGCTGGGTGATGCAGCAGAACAGAATGGCTTGAAAGACACAAAATGTGCCTTTTGAAGTGGCCCAGTCGGAGCCCAGGCGTCATACCAAAAGTGATGCTGTGGAATGACCTTAAGAGAGCCGTTTACACCAGATGTCCTAAGAATATGGCTGTGCTAAAACAGTTCTGTATGGTTGAATGGTCTAAAATTCCTCCAGGACATTTCACAGGATCCATAGCTAATCCACAGCTACAGAAGTGCTTGCTTGAGGTTATTGTTGTTGTTTCAACCAGCTCTAAAAACACAGTTGCCATTACTTTTTACTGTTTAATGGGTGTGTTTGTTGATATTTGTAAATTTGGTGAGGATCAAATCACATTTCATGACCAACTTAAGCAGAAAACCAGGAAATTGCAAAGAGTGACATTAGTTTTTTCTTGAGATTGTAGATGTAATATTAAAAATGTGTTTTTAAAGATGCATTAAAGCACTGTATGAATTACCAGAGGAAGGTTTATTGTAAAAAATATCCTGGTGGATGCTGACCTATGTAATTATGTGGATTATTTCAATGCATGCTTTGTAGTGATAATAAATACAAAAATACACATCATCACAGTAAAGAGCAATCTTATTATGGGTTAAAACAATGGTCATTAATGCACCTGCATTAAAACTGCACACATGCTCAATTAATATTTGTTCCAGTGTACATTCAAAAAGAGCAATGTTTTGGTACTACACTACACAGAATCCTTTGTGAGTAGAATTTGATTCTAAACTGCAGCTGCCTGACACTGGGCCGCCCTTGGCTCAGACCTCTTGTCATTGTTTGTGGAAACACAACACACCAACCACCACATTGTCTATGTGTGTTTCTACTGAGTGCGTGTGTGTGTATGCACAGTCTTGTTTGTCTGTCAGCCTATCTGACAATACCTCCTTTCACTCCTCCAAGCTTTAGTCCTTCCTTGTTGTCTGAGGTCAGCAGCAACTCCGTGATGCCCCTCGACAATAACGCCTCAAGAGAAAGGGGATTATGAATGTAACTAAACCAAACAAGAGAGGGTCTTTCTGAAATATTTTGGAATTTTATTGAAAGAGAGTGAAAAAGAGAGTGATAGAGTAAAGGGTGGCAAAGAAAACAAAGTAAATAAGTGCTAACAATTATTGTTGAAATAATTTATAATTTAGTTTCTTACCTCCTTAATGAAAGACATGTAATCTTTATCTTTGGCATAGGAGCCATATTCATTCTCCACTTGAAGTGCGATAATTGGGCCCCCCTTGGAGTACTGCACATTAATTAGCCAATGAATTGAGGACACATATTAGAGCACGGTACCAGTTCTTGACCATTTCTACCTACACTCAATACAGCTGAAGTTTTATAACACCATGTAATGGAAATCAGAGCTTGTTAAATGATGCATGGAGATGATAAAAATAGAATATGGCTGGGAGGACATAAGTTGTGCATTGGATACCATACGCTCCACAGCAGATAGTTATTGCAGCTTTCTTCAGGGAGATAACAAAAAATAAAAAAGTGGCAATTCAATTTTGAATGTATGTATTTCTGCGTGCGTGTGTGTTTTTCTTTTTTTACTGTATTTAGTATCTGTGTTTTTATATTATGTGTATTAGTGCAATTACTTTTTACACTTTGCTTGCACTATAATGGAAAGTACCTGATGTGGAACAACTTTCTTCATGAGTTGATCAAAATAGGAGTTGACCGCATCAGTGAATCCTGTGTAGGTTGTCCTGAGGTTCATGTTTGGATCCCGTAAGAGCCAACTGAAGAGAAATCCCAATGAAAAGTTTAAACTGTCTAAAAAGTGACGTGTCACATACACTACTCACAAAAAGTTAGGGATATTTGGCTTTAGGGTGACATTTATGGAAAACGTAAAAAGTTCACGCTACAGTGATATTGTATCATGAAAGTAGGGCATTTAAGTAGAAGCATGCAATGGTGATTTCCTCATCTCAAACTATTTATTGAAACAAAAG
>JAUMHL010000005.1:11781194-11797891 GCA_032362345.1 Sandelia bainsii
TGCTGTAACATGCCAAAATAATTTCCCTCTGGGATTAATAAAGTGTTTTGAATCTTGAATCTTGAATCTTGAATCTAGAGTAACTGAATCTGTCATAATTAAATGTTTGTCTCCAACTCACATTACAGCTGAGCCTCTTCCTGAAGTGCCCTCTTCTCAGGAGAGGAGAGCATATAACCATGTTGTCATCGAGCAGCACCTGTCACTGTGGGACACCCTGCACTTCACTGACAAGGTAAGCTGCAAATGGTAAGCACCTATATATAACCTACAGAATGGACACACCTGACAGCTCAGGTTGGGTCACATCTGAAAGTGTCAGCGCAACTGCTTTTTTAAGAAGAATCTATCATACAGATTCTGTTTGGTGGACTCCTTTATAGAAGTGTCTCGGTATAATGGATTTAGTACATATGTCCTGTTTCATTCAGTGAGAATGGAGCATCCTGACAATATAGTCTCTGATATGTCAGGATATTTGTTTGACTAGCCATTCAGGTCAGAGAGGCCAGTGAACATGGAGAAGCTCCCTGTCAGCAATAACAATGGTCAGTCATATGGCTACACACTGTATGAAACCACCATCACCAGTGGAGGAACTTTCAATTCCAGGAACAACATTAGAGACAGAGCACTGGTGAGGAGAAACACACTGACCCATAGACTGACAATCAAATAATAATAATGATTTAAATATACAAATATACTAGGCATATTATACTATGTAAAAGCCTGAGCACGTGCAGTTATCACTGTGACTGTCAATGTTCTGTAGGTTTTTGTGGACCAACAATGTGTTGGAAGTTTGGACTACAAAACCCATGAACTGATACTCCCTGATGTAAAGGTAATGAATGTCTTTTATTTCTGTTTATAGCTGAGATTTCTGTGAAATCTTCCCTACAACCCCCTTCCTAACCTCCTGGTGCATATTATACTCATACTGTACAGTATGAGTATACGAGTCAATGGTCCCAGAGCCTCTTATAAACCTTCACACAAATACTGCATTGTGTCATTGTTATTATTTTTTCTTTACTAAATAACTTCCAAAACTCTCATATTTTGTACATCAAAGGGAGAGAGGACATTGAGCTTACTGGTGGAAAACTGTGGAAGAGTGAATTATGGGAAAGCCCTGGATGAACAGCGCAAAGGTAAAACATTAGTTTCACGGGCTGTGCCATGTTGGTTTGTGTTCATTGATTTTGCATCAGTTCAGTCATCTGAATTTACAACTACCCAGTGTGCATTGCTTATGTAGGCCGCTGTATGTTTGTCCATGTCTCACCATGTCTTGGTGAAAAATATATTCATTTCACTCAAACAAATCAAATCCCTGCAACTTTCTTACTTTTCTTCACGTTTTTGTTACACCACAACCATAAGGATACAGAATACCAAACAGCACGCCTGTATGGCCTATATGGTTTGGTGCGTCTGCGTTGCATATTTTTGTCTTCTATTGTATTACAGGAATTGTAGGAGACATTCTGCTGAATCACACCCCTTTGAGAGGATTTAACATCTTCTGTTTAGATATGAAGCCAGGGTTTATGAAAAGGTTGGTGAAGTGAAATCCATGTTTCATTTTTCATAACAGACCTTTAATTGAAAGTTACATGGTAGAGTTAGACTGAAATACTTTTATAATTTCATAATGGTGATGATGTCCAGATTGATTTCAGTTTCACCAGATAAAAATTATTGTTCTTGTTTCAGATTAATAAATTCAGGTCAGTGGAAACCTGACTTCAGGTCGCCCTCTGTTCCAGGATTTTTTCAGGCAAGATTGTATGTGGATGGTGCTCCCAGAGACACTTTCATTAGACTCGATGTGAGTAAAACAACTAATTTTTTAGTAGTAAACTGATTATTAGAGTAGGTAATTGCTGTTTTTCCAGTTTGGCCAATTGTGGTGCATAAAGATAAGTCAAAACATAATCTCAGGATCTCTATGTTCACTGAACTTTTATTACATTTGATAGTATTGATAACTGTAAACACATATTGTCATATTGTTGATGATACAATAACATCCATCCTCAGGGTTGGGGTAAAGGAGCTGTGTTTGTCAATGGGCAGAACCTTGGACGCCATTGGTCCATTGGTCCCCAACACTTCCTTTACCTCCCAGGACCTTGGCTGAGAAGTGGAGAAAATCAGGTACAACGCAGTAGTGATGTTGCATTGTGTTTAACTTTAGTAGAGGTAGATTTTACCTCAGTATTGCATTTTTTTCTAGATAATGTGTGGTAAATGTTTAATATTTTCTGTATTTTTTATGTTTCAGATAATTGTTTTCGAGGAACAAAAAGCAGATAACAAAATACTGTTTGCCGAAAATCCTGTTTATGGAAAGACAATTGACGTTTACAAACTCCCCTTTTGCACATTGCTGTGAAACGTAGAAGCAACACAGATTTTTACACACACACACACACACACACACACACACACACACATTTATTGATAATGCCAATTACTGTTAATGTTTTAAAACTTCTAATTTACTAATCATAGTATTTTAAAATGCTACTGTACAGCAACACTGTATTTATTTTTTCTTCAAACTGAAATGATAATAATGTGAAAATAATTCATTATACCTTATTTTACAAAACAAACATAAATAAAAGAAATGCAATACGTTCTGAACTGTCTTGCTTTCATTTAATCTCAGTATTTAATTACTTCTGATTAGATATTAACATTATGTAACATAATAACATATCGATAATAAAAGTAATAGTATTACTTTAGCGACGCTCTCATATTGACAAAACCTGTGACATATACACACCAGAAACAAAGCCTAGTAAACGGAAAGGACGTCGTCTTTTCCTTCATAATATTGGCCTGACATTTGTTAGTCTAGCGCAGTGGTTCTCAAACTCGTATGTGTAGGGCAGGGAGAGCTGGAAAACAAAGCAAGGCAGTGGGGCATGAGGACCGAGTTTGAGAACCACTGGTCTAGCGTCCACAGAATAAAAATGCAAAATTCATGGCAAATAATGTTGACACCTTTCATTGCCTACATGAATAGGAGCATTTACCTGGTTGTGAATACATACGATAAAAAGAAAATATAAACCTGAAATCAATCTAGCATTTAGTACACGTTGGTCGTGAGGATTTATTTTGAAAATTAAAACCGGAAGCTCTGCATGCGATTCTAACTAGCTTGACATGTAAATAGATCATATCCGCTGTCGTCCCCGTGTCAGCGCAGCAAGCTGTCGGTCATTTGAACTTGAAGAGGAGTACTCCATGATTTATAAGCCTTTATTTTGTAACTTTATATTATCTAATTCCACTGTAAATGTACTGGTACATTTACGACTTTTGAAGCTGGTGAATAGCGCCTGTTGTAGCAGCTTCTCGGTGTCTTAGCCTAGCCCGAAATAGTGAACTGCTTCAGTGTAACTGTTTAGATATTAAGTTGCGCGTTTACGATTAAAGGTTTCCTTCCACATCCTAGCATGGAGTCATTAGGGGTCGTTGGCACTGTTCTTGGATGCTCGACGGGCTTTGCGGTGTTTGGGGTTGTGTTTGCAGCCTACAAACTTGGCTTGCTCTACCAGTTTTTTCACAAGGTAGGTTTGTCACAACTCAGCATGCTAATATTAACTTACATACGTTTCTATGCATTTCACCCGCTGCGTTATAAAAGTATGGCGTTAGATTGCACAGGTCACTTACAGCAAATGGTCCTGCACTTCTCAAGTACTTTGTAGGTTGTCACAGGTGAAAGGTAACCTCTGACAGCCATTAACGTATACTTTGACCAGCCTTGTGGTTCTCTAGCACAAAGGCTATCACTGTTATTGTGATAACACAAAGCCCAGAATAACAAAACTACAATATGTGGCTATTGTGAAATATGAAAAGACTGGTGAAGTGAAGAAATAGTGTTGAAAGTGACAAGTTTACAGAACAGTTTATTCTGAATGTTCAGTTCTATGGCTCAACTTTTATTTTGTCCTCTGACTCACTTCAGGCTGAAACTAAGAGTCCACGGCATGGTGGCGAAAGTGTGGCAGAGGTCCTCCGTGCTCATGGGGTCAAATACGTTTTCACTCTTGTTGGTGGACACATCTCACCTATCCTAGTGGCCTGTGAGAAGGTGGGCATCCGCATTGTGGACACAAGACACGAGGCCACTGCTGTCTTCGCTGCTGATGCTGTGGCAAGACTCTCAGGTGCAGATTTATGTTAGAAGTATAGACATGTCAAAATGTGTGACTTATTAATGTATGTCTTATTTTAGCTCACAATGACTTACCAGCCATTATGGAGAGAGAAGGAGTTGGACATTTGTAAGCTTGTTAAGGTGTGTCTTGGCCTTTCCGCTGCAGAGAGCATGACTTATCAAACAAAGGTGTGACTAACAGCATTGGCAATGACTGGATTACATATACAGTGAAAGTTTGTGAACCTCTTAGAATGTTCTCTTTCTGTATAACAATGACCTAAACCTTGATTTGACTCTAGGATTATCGGTTCATGACAATCAGGTGTGAGTCAGAGGCTCTTCCTTAGTTAAATACGAGAAATGTGGGTCTTCAATATCAAAGTCTGATCGTGGGTTACAAAGGAAGTTGCAAAGACTTCACTCTTTAGAACTCCACCAGTCAACACTCAGGCAGACTGTGTTTAAAAGGAGGACATTCAACATCATTGTTACCCTCGCCAGGAGTGGTTGACCAATAAAGAATAGTCTTGCAGGTCATAAGGAATCCACCATCAGGAGAACACTGAACAACAATTGTGTGCATGGCATCTGCAAGGTATCAATTAAGTCTTATCTTATCATCCCATCTGTGAAACATGGTTCCAGTGTTATTATGTGGTCCTGCTTTGCTGGATCTGGACCAGGACAGCTTGCTGTCATTGATGGAGCTATGAATTCTGAGTTAAACAGGAACATTTCAAGGTATCTATCTGTAAATTGAAGCTCAATAGAAATGGGCCATGCAGTATGACAATGACCCTAAACACACAAATTGTTCAACCAAAGAATAGTTAAAACAGAAGAAATGAAGAAAGGCAATGTTACATCCTAAAGAAATGCTGGGGAACGACCTGAAGCAGGCAAGTCATGCAAGGTGACCAACCAAAGTCCCTGAGTCGAAACTGTTCTGTAACAAGAATTGATTCAAATTCGTCCAAGCAGATATCAGCAAGGCTGATAAACAGTTACAGCAAGTTATTGCTGCAAAGGGGTTCACACCAGTTACTGGCAGCATGGGTACACACCACATACAAATATTTTAGTTTGGCTAATTATCCACAATAGGTAAGTGAAAAATATGACATTTTATAAATAATATATAGTTTAGGGATTCCATAGCAATGGGATAATGTTTTTATGCAGAAACAAATACATTCTAAAAGGTTCCCAAACTTTCAAGCACCGGTGTAGCTGTGCCACTGTTTTGCCCCGGGGTATAACAAACAGTCTAGTATAGTAATACGTTTAGATAGAACTGTGTCATTGTCTTGTATATTGTATTGACTCAGTAGTGCATGTTCTCCCCGTGTCTGCGTGGTTTCTCTCCGGGTACTCCGGCTTCCTCCCACCATCCAAAAGACTTGGTGACTCTAAGATTGTCTGTAGGTGTGAATGTGAGTGTGCATGGTTGTTTGTCTCTATGTATCAGCCCTGCGATGGATTGGTTTCTCGCCCGATGACAGCTGGGATAGGCTCCAGCGACCCTTACAAGGTCAAGCGGTTAAGAAAATGGATGGATAGTTGACAGGGATTTTGATTGTCTTTCCACCAGGCACTGTTGGTGTAGCAGCAGTGACTGCAGGCCCAGGCCTCACTAACACAGTGACAGCTGTGAAGAATGCTCAGATGGCTGAATCTCCATTGTTACTCATTGGAGGAGCTGCTGGTACACTACTGCAGGTGGAGTGGATTTAAATACGGATGCAAATATGATGTGAATATGCATGTAGAATAAAATAATACAACAAGACAGTTTGAATTTAGACCAGTGGAGTCTGCTTCTGTTGTATAATAGAATTTAAATGTGTTACACTAACTGTTCTCAGCTTTAATTCTCTATCAACTATGTTTGTGGTACAGGGCAGAGGAGCCCTGCAAGACATTGACCAGATCTCTCTCTTCAAGCCATTGTGCAAGTTCTGTGCCTCCATCAGAACTGTCAGGGAGATTGTGCCTACAGTCAGGAAGGCCCTGGCCATTGCCCAGTCGGGAACTCCTGGCCCTGTGTTCATAGAGTTCCCCATCGATACGCTCTACCCCTACCACGTGGTGTCCAAAGAGTATGCAGTTAAAAACCCTCCCAAAGGCCTGATGGGAAAAATTGTCTCATGGTATGTTAACAGCAGATCTTGTTAACATAGAGCATGTATAATAGAAATGAAATTGTGCTATAGATGTTTGATTCTGGATAATTATAAAAAATACATAAAAGAATAACCAGTGGGGTTTCAGACCCTACAAGTCTAGAACACATAAAGTATCTTAAATTTACCATCTTTAGTTCAACTTTCAACTATGTGATTATTTTCCATAAGGTACCTTAATAACCACCTCATGAACCTGTTTGCTGGAGCCTGGGAGACCAGAGATGTGACTCCACTTCCTGTTGACATCCCACAAGCCACAGACGATCAAGTAAGATAGCTTTTAGTATTAAAGGTTTTATGCTGTAGGTATTAATTATACTTATAGCATTATTTTTTACTTCAATCAAACAATGTTCTTATTCTGTACTGAATGAAGAAGTCTAGAGCAAAGTTTTATATTGTTTGCTTTTTTTTTTCTTTTAATATAAACCAGGTACAAAGGTGCATAGAATTGGTGAGTCGAGCCAAGAAACCTGTTATTCTGCTGGGTAGCCAAGCAACACTACCCCCAACGCCAGCTGATGACATCAGGTTGAGGACAATGTCTTATGCCTCTTTTTTCTTTACTTCTTTATGTTGCGTTCTTACGTTTCTTTCTGGCACTCTACTACCAGTTACTACCTGGTTTCTGAATGCTGGTTCTTAAAAAGTTCTAAAATAATTCCCTTGAATATTCTAATTACACTGAAGTGTTTGTCTTTTAAAATTACTTAGCAATATTCATCATGTTAAAAATGTTTTTTTCTGCTCTATAGGAAGGCATTAGAAGACCTGGGCATCCCCTGCTTCCTTGGGGGCATGTCCCGTGGCATGCTAGGTAAAAACAGCCCCATCCACATTAGGCAGAATAGACGAGATGCTCTCAAAGAGGCTGATTTGGTGATCTTAGCAGGTAAATAAGTTCTACTACTCCTATGTGTAACACACTTGAATGGATTAAGGTGGGGGTCGATACATTCATAAACCATTCTTTCATTTTACACGGACCTGTACAGCATAAACACACACAAGATAACCACACTAGCTTCACATGCAGCCCTCGTAAACACTTTGTAAACAACTACATCTCTTGAGGACCTCTGAGGCCCCAAGCTGCCCATTTCCTGCCTGCATGTAGCTCTCTTGTTATCCTCCTCAGTTTTCAGTTCAATGCAGTTTTATTGTATATAGCGCCAAATTGCAACAAAAGTAATCTCAAGGCACTTAAAAGTGCAAGGTTTAAGACTTTACAGAATTACACTAAAAACCCAACAATCCCACTTGAACAAGCATAAGGCGACAGTAGAGAGGAAAAACTCCCTCCAACAATACATTCATTTCTTACTTACATCCCTACATCCCCCGATTGCTGCAAGTGTTATGTTTCATAACATGTACATACATTACAACATACATTAAAGTAAAAAAATCACATAAAAGGGGTGTGGATGCTAACTGGCACCGGACTGTGTCCCATCGTCCACTGTCCCGCCAATAGTTGACTGTACTTGCATTTCAGATCTTTATGAGTCCCACATATGCAATTTAATATTTGTAGAAATAGTTTAATTCTCTCTAGGTGTCACAGACTAAAAACTGTCCCTAGCTGAAATTAACTTGTCAGTGGTTAAACTCTTCTTTTTTTTTCTAAAGTAGCTTGTATGGAGAAAGGCTAAAGTTGAGGATTCCTTAAAAAATGTTAACACTGTGTATTGTGTTTGCAGGCACTGTGTGTGACTTCCGGTTGAGCTACGGTAGAGTCCTCAACAGACGCAGTAAGATCATTGCTGTCAACAGAGATAAGACACAGCTGCTGAAAAACTCAGACATGTTCTGGAAACCAACTATAGCAATCCAGGGTATGTTTACAAAATGCCATCAACACTCAGTATGATTGTGTCATTTTGACATAAAAAAAAAAAACCTTTTGTCATGGGATCCAGTCTCTACACTTAACACCCTAAATCAATATTAAAATCAGTGTCTATGTAATTCATTGTTTCCGTATTGTGACTTTAAGCATACACTTTTAATATCAGTTTGTTTTTTCTAAGCTTCGGTCACAGGATAAATACATTTGTTAAAGGGTTAAACATTGGTCTATTTTAGGTGATGCTGGTTCATTCTTATTGCGGCTCTCCAAAGGCCTGAAGGGCCATTGCTGTCCAGAGGAGTGGCCTCAGAGCCTCAAAGCGGGAGATGTGACCAAAGAAAATGCAAACAGGTGAGCAGAGGTGATGATACCTCTGTCTTTGGTCTGTGTGTTTCAGGATGTATAAACTTGATTAGTTCTAATTGTTTAAATCAGTAAAAGAGAAAAGTAACAATTTCATCAATTTAATTAGTTTTAATGCAAATTCAGATAGAACTCTGCTGCTACAAAATCAGTTCTCCATTACATAAACAAGAGTGTTTTTTTATTCCAGGGCTAAAGCTGATGAGAAGACAGAACACCACTTAAATCCTCTGAAAGTCCTCCACTGTGTGGATGAGTTGATGGCAGAGGACAGCATCATCGTTGCAGATGGGGGTGATTTTGTTGGAAGTGCTGCTTACATAATGAGACCAAGAGGACCTTTGCGCTGGCTAGATCCAGGTTAGATACCCTCAAAGTACAACAATATGTTTATGAAAACTCCTATGATCAGAACAGTAGCTGTTTGGTAAGTAATTTCAGCAATATTCAAATGATTTATCATTTCCGCCAAATGTATGTTGGCCAAAATTGCTGCATAATCAGAAGACATGTTTTGTTTATGTTAATGTGTCCTCAGGGTAATTAGAGTTATAACCTTACTTTTTCTTGTTTTTAAAGGAGCCTTTGGGACTTTGGGAGTCGGAGGAGGATTTGCCCTGGGGGCAAAACTGTGCCGGCCTGAATCTGAGGTATCATCTTAATTTGCGCATTTCTGAAAGTGTTTTATCTGATGATCTATTTTCTGATTTGTTTTCTTTTCATTTCTGTATGTTTTTCAGGTGTGGATAGTGTATGGGGATGGCTCCTTAGGCTACACTGTTGCAGAGTTTGATACATTCACAAGACACAAGGTAACATCACGGACACAATTAAAAGGAAGAGTTGTATCCATAAACAGCTGTGTTAGCCATAGCAAATATGTAAAATAGTAGAATAATTATTACATACAATTTTGTCTGGCCATTAACAAGTAGTGCTACTGCTTGTAAGGTAATTGCATACTATAAAAGCCAAATGGGAAAAGTAATTTGGTTTTAGGTGCTCAAAATCTATATTGGCCGAATTAGAATACATGTTCAAGTTAGTAGTGTTTACATCAATAATAGTGTGGCATGGTAGTGTAGTCGTTTATGTCACAGCTAGAAGGACCTGGGTTTGAATCCCCTGGTAGCCAAGTGGCTTTCTGTGTGGTTTTTGCATGTTCTCCTTGTGCCCTGTGCCTCCTTGGCTCCAGCACCCCAATGACCCTTAACGGGAAAAGCTGTTAGTATAATTAATGGATGGATGTTTACAATAACATTACCCACTAAATTGTGTCTACATTATGACGGATAGAAAGCACTATGCTGCAGTGCATATTTATTTTGTAGTTTATCAATACTTTTGAAATCATTACAGCGTGATTGTAAGGCAACATTTAGAAATGATTTTACATGTTTATGCATGGAATTTTGGTGTCTTCTGTTTCAAAAAGACTTTGATTATCAAACGATCATAAAGCTGTTTTTTAGAGGCCAGCCTAGAATAGATTAATGTTTAAATTCAGCAGTGAAAATGGTCAGATTTTAAGACATTTCAAATATATTGCTCTTCCATGTTGTAATGCTGAATTAGGTTTTAAAATGTATTGGCGACCCTCTCGTCTTAACTTCAGCAAATAACTATATATATATATATATATATATATATAATTTTTGTAGCAGTAGCATGCAAGATTATTTATGTATTTTCTTTTTTTTCTTTTGATAATCCCCACATTATTCTTTTAATCCCAGACACCAGTTATAGCTGTGGTGGGAAATGATGCATGTTGGAGTCAGATCTCCAGAGAGCAGGTTCCCATCCTTGGCAGCAATGTGGCGTGTGGCCTTGCATTTACAGGTACGTTTTCTGCATAACATGTTGTGTAGCTACTGTAGCAGCTTGTAAAATATGTGCAGATTATATCATACGAACTAGTTTATATTCATACTGTATGTAATATCTGAGTAGTTACTAACTGGTAAATTCAACGTTCTCCTTGTTTTTGCAGATTACCACATAGTAGCAGATGGTTACGGTGGTAAGGGCTACCTTATAAGACGTGAGGACGAGGACAGGCTAAGCGACATCATCAGACAGGCTCAGAATGAGACGCGTGAGGGAAAAGCTACTCTTCTCAATGTTCTGATAGGGAAGACCAACTTCAGAGAGGGCTCCATCTCTGTGTAGATCAGTTGTGTATTTAGCAGAATATTCTTCTTAATTTTAACTCAGATTTATCTCTGACATTTATAGAGTTTTACTATCAGGCTTCAGGTTTCAGAAGATATGAGGATACTGTTGAATACTGTATAGAGCTCAGTCCTGTTTGTGTAAAGCCATATTTCAACCCTTTTTGTTGTTTTTGTAAAAGGAAATTACTTTACAGTGTGCTTATTTCTCATATGAGTTAATGAAGGGTCAGGTGCAGTATGACTGAAGTCCTCTCTTCAGACTAGTCAAAAATCATACTGGTTAACATATCTGTAAACACTGGAGACTGATTAAATGCTGCTCATAAATCTACAGTTATTACTTTTGAGTTATTTACTATTCTCTAGTAAATAGTTCCACTCTATCTGCTAATCTAGAAAAAAAGGGAAAACCAGAAATTAAGAAAATTTTGCTTTGTTTAGGGATTAAGGGAAGTTAGGTTTTTGTAACTGAACTATAACTGAAACTTTTTAATTTCTACAACTTAATTGCATTTTATTTTTCATGCAAATTAAGTACAGACAGGTGGAGAGAAAGCATCGGTTTAAGCTGTCAAATGTGATAGCCAGTATGCCTTTGCTGCTGTTATCAAGCAAACAGACAGCGTTTTTATGAGGATATGCAAAATCTTATGGTTGTGAGATTTGATTTGTTTGGTTTAAACATTTGTTAATTCAGAAATATTTTTTGAATGTTGACAAATGAGATGCCTTTAAGTGTTTGATTGTATCTTCAAATAAATTGATATGCATAGATTGAAAATGTGTCTGGTGATTCAGTTATGCTTTTACATTATAATACTAACTAGCATTCAGTGGCCTTATTAGGTGAATACATGTTCCATCTATATGTCCTATATTTTGAAAACATCACAAAGCATAAATTGTGTATTTATTCATACAGTATATACAATCTCTACATCAGTTATCAGTCAATATTTCCACAAGGACATTAGCATAATTGTTTTGGTTACATTGTCCAAAACATACATGGATCAGATGTGACATATGAGGACGCAAATAGTTAATGTTTTTGTCACCAGGAGCTTCGACTTTTGCCCTAATAAAAGCAAAGCGTAGTTTTCATTTTAAACACGAGGTGGCAGTAGGCACTAGTAGCAGTTTCACTAAAGTATCTGTGCTGACGTGTTCCTGTTTAGCATATGTTATAGAAGAAATCAATATGTATTAGGACAAAACCAACAGGCCATCTGGGAAAACGTCTGTTTTTGGGTGTATCTGTAAATATCGGCTGAACTTCAACATTTTTTTATAGTGACTTAAAGTGAAAATATTGTATTTTGTTTTGCACTTTACTTTTCAAATATGATAGATTTGGCTTTTAAATAAAGAACTATAAATGAGTGTGTATTATATATACATATAGTAAACATATGGAGGCCCTAAATAGAAATACAGTTTGATTTATGGTGGAGTTTTTTTTTTTTTTTTTTTTTTTTTTAAGGTGTAAACAGGTTTATACTGTGCTGTACAGTAGATTGTTGGCTAGTGACTAGTGTCTTGCCCTCGTTGTGTTCACGTACTCATGTAAATATGCACTTCTTTTGCAGTAAAATGGAGTGGCATTGATATACCTGTGTTGGAGTGGAGGACTATAAACTATAATTTCTGTATTTACCTACTCACCATGACTTACACAATACTGAACTTTGTTACATAAATAATATTAACATATGCATTTTTTTTATTGGTAATTCAGAATATGAACAGTACAAAATAACACAAAAAATGATATTGGCTGATGTGCATTGTTTCAGTTTATAACAGGCCTATGTATTTTTATTCAGTTTTACTGGAGGATGAGAGCAGAGATGGCAGGCGTACCCAGAGTCAAATTCTTTATTGAAGTTCAAGAAGTAAGTGACTTAAAATGTACAAAGTACAAAAGTAAGATATTGATTTCATTTGGTTTTAAATTAATTCAGACCCAAGGAGAGAGTTCATAATTACCCTAATTATTGTTCAGAAAAATCATCCAGTGTTCATTTTAACAAGTAACAAAAAGAGAGATTCGATAAATGTATAAGTAGGTCAGTTCAAGTAAACTGAAACTTCTGTTTCAGTACAAAATGTAATGTTTGCTTTGTTTTGTGTCTCTTTTGTGTCACTCTCACGGTGCGAGACAATAAAGATTATGCTGAGTTTTTCGTAGAGCATTTGAAGGCATCATGAGACCCGGTGTACAGTGTACACCTCCGCAGGCGGTGACTTCAACAACACTCTGCTAAACTTTAACGTAGTGGGACAATGCTACAGTAGTAACGTTAACCGGGAGGGTCGAGAGCATTTCTGCTTTGTAGAGAACATACTCTGAGGGAAGGGAAAATAAGTGGCAGCATTTGTTTTGAGGTAAACAGGTGGTTAACAACGGCCACGTACCGCTTTAATTAACACTACTCTACCGTCAGGATGACAAGTAAAGCAGAGATAGTCCGGGATTTTAACAACCTCGGAGAAAACGCTAATTTAGCGTAAAGCAAGAAACTAGCTGAACGTTATCTTAACGGTTGTTGTTAGTTAACGTCAGTTGGGTTTAGTGGGTCCGTTATGCGTTGCTGAAACAAACAGTTAACTGTTAACAGTGTCCAGACGTTCAGGTTAACTTAGCTTCAGGTTAACATTAGTTCATGGTATCACAAAGTTAAAAGGTCCCAAAAGAATTTCTACTTGAACTGAAATAAACACTGGGCATTAAATTACCTGTATCAGGTGAGTAGCTAATTGTAATGTTAGCATTAAAGCAACGTTTTGTCAACTGTGTGAAATGTTACTGGTTAGCTCATGTAAAGCATATGGCTTGGTCTTGTTTTTTACTATTTAACAAAAATGTTCAAATCAAATGCCACTAGTTCCGTTACAGTTTCCAGAAACAACAGTCTTACTGTAGGTTGTGCTGGTATAGATTAGTATTATCAGTGATAATAAAGTAAGTCATCAAGCAAGGTGTATTTCCAGGAAGAAATGTACAAATCATTAAGCTAATTACATTTCTGCAAGTGACAGAAAAAGAGCAAGCAATATCTCATTTGGCATGACACTGTTCACTATCATGACACTATCACATATGATTTCAGTGTGGTTTGGTTGTTAAGAGTGAAGCCTCTCAAATGGCAGCATTTGTTATTACACAATTATTGTACCTGTGGTCCCAGGTGTTTGCTAAAATGGTCTTCTTTGAACATACCAAACCTGAGCATGACAAAGGTAGTGCATTGCTGAGGATGTTTTCTGTTACAGGAGTTGAATGGCATCTGTTGTAGCAGTGAAAACTGAGAAGCGACCTGCAGCTGATTGTCAGGATGCAGACTCAAATGCAAAAAAACCCAGGTAACTTCAGCTGCTGCTTTGGAGCCAACTGTACACAGGCCTTTAAGGCATTATTTTTTACAAATAGGGATGTTGTTGTTTTTTAAGTTGTGAGTTTTTGCCAGTCCTAAATAACGGCAGGTTTTAGTTTCAGACTGCATGCTTTTGTGAAATGGTTTGTTCAATCTTCATGCCGTCGTAAGGATGTGGGAAGCTCCTTCTTTGGAACCGTCATCACTCAATCTCTGCCTGCCCCAAAGGAAACTGCTGCCCAGCCTGAAGACAAAGCGAGCCCCCGAGCTTGTCCTGGTGATTGGCACAGGAGTGAGCTCTGCAGTGGCCCCCCAGGTCCCTGCACTCCGCTCCTGGAAAGGCCTCATCCAGGCTTTGCTTGATGCAGCCAATGACTTTGATCTACTAGAGGAGGAGGAGAGCCGGCGTTTCCAGAAGCACATGCAGGAAGATAAGAATTTGGTGCATGTGGCCCATGACCTCATTCAGAAACTTTCCCCGGTAAGACTGTCTGAGCCTTTTCCCTTGCCTTTACCTTCTGCACCACCCTGTGCACATGTACAAACACATGGCAGACAGACTGCCAGCTCACTGTCCTTACTTCAGCCAGGGACATTTTGTTTTAACTTTCATGGATTGAGATAAGACATCTTAGTCTTATCTCATTTGTTCCTAGAAATGAATTTTGGTCACTAAGCTTTTAATTAGTTGGTGTTGAATCAATCACTCAAACTAGGAGCATGCTGTCTGTCTTGTCCTCTTTCTCTTCTTTATTTGTGTTTAAAAGAACCACCAATAGAATACAGTTATTCTTTTTTTGTAGACACCTGTAGCTCTAAACCAGTTGGGTGCTTTTTGAGGAAAAAACTAAATGGCTAAAAACATTTTTGGATTTCACAATAACTCAGTTCTCCTCTTATTGGACAGGTCAGGTGTGGAGCAGGGCTGGCAGATGGAAACCTTAATACCGTTTGCCTCCTGTGTTAGTCATGTCTCATCGCACCTTTGACATTGATAAAACACTCTTTGTTTCAGCTCTCAGCCTGTTGTCACAAAGGGAACAAACAGCGCTTTTATGGCTTTATCTATCGTGTTTATTTCAATCCACAGTCGCGCAGACACCAGCCCACTGCTGTTGGCTACAAACATAGCAGGATCTAGCATGCTGAGGAGAAAAACAAGCATAGAATAATGTGAACAAGCCTTCCCCCCCTCACCCAGATTTTCCATTCAGAGTTACAGCAATACAGGAGGTTACAGTAGAAGACACAAGCATGTAGCAGTTCCATTCACAAAACCCATCTGCAAATATTTCACTTTGATACGCTTAAACACACGTTAGCAGCAGACCTGAGGTGATGTAGACTGTCAGCTCAAGAGAAGGATTTCTTTCCCAATGTGAATCATATAGAGCTAAATTCTACATAAACATTTTTCATTGCTCCACTAAACTAGAAATTATACTATGATCTTAAATACTGGGAGGGTCTGATCTGCTATTAATGTAAATATGCCCCAGTATGAAAATACGCTCTGATAACTGAGATTCATTGCATGCAGGTGTGAGAGACCTGGACCAATAATAGTGGGGCTGTGAGAGTTTAACCCACTTTTCATGTGATTGTGTATCAACAGGATTATAGAGGCCTGTAGTTGCACAGTGTCAGTAATGAGGTTAATCTTACATTAAAACTCAAAGAGAACAATTTTGTTGTAAATTCTGTCTCACCGTTGACCTTGGCGAAAAAGGGGCTAATTAGACTAATTGCCGACTTTCAGTCAGTCAAGAAATGCTTTGTTTAGTTGTTATCCACAGGGTCAGTGGAAGAAACATTTCAACATGTGCTAATAGTCATTTTGTTGATGATCTTAGATATTTAAATGTTTTCCTATATGAATCTTAATGCATACTTGATACTTACCATATACTGAAAAATTAAAATTCGTGGCCAGTTTTCCAAGTCTACTGCCATGTGTAATTACATAACAATGAGTGGTAAAATAGAAACTTGTACTAACCTATAGTTTGATATTTATATTTAGAGAACAGAGTTGTTTACGTGTATGTCATTTAGTTATTACATAAGTTCTGTGACGGTCCAAGGACACAGTGATCAGGATGGGTGCTGTAGACACTAGATGAGGATAATGAGGTTCTTCCTGTGGAAAGGACTCCTGCTGTTAAGCCCATTAGAGCTGTAATCTCTGGAAGGGAGGAGAGTATTTCCCTGTGCTAGGATCACCTTGGTCACTACATCTACTGCACCACCCTTTGCTATTCTTAGCTGCCCAACTCTTCCTGCCTCTCTTTTGTTCTCTTTAACTCGTTTATAATGGGCTGTGTGAAGTAAACGTGAGATTTAGACTGTGGAGTCCCAGCTATTAGCTGTCTCAAGTTAAATGAAAATTGCTACTTGTAGGTCTGTGGACAGTATCATTGGTGGGAGTGTATACATATAAAAATACAAAATTCCCCACTCGCCCCCCTGCGGGCGGTCTTTGTCCTTCAAGCTCAGGTCCTCTACCAGAGGCCTGGGAGCTTGAGGGTCCTGCGCAGTATCTTAGCT
>JAUMHL010000005.1:11797991-11831553 GCA_032362345.1 Sandelia bainsii
GAACAGTTGGACACGTGCATTCAAAAGTTTAGGGAAGGTCACATTAAGTTCACCTGTAAAGGTTATAGTGCATTTTATATATATATATATATATATGTACATATATATATATATAGCATATTCTGTACTCTTTTGTCATGTCTAATGCGTGGAGTATAGGAACATTCAAAAAGGGGGTCGATACTTTTTCACAGCACTGTAGGTGTACTACAGAATTTACATACTTTTAAGTCTCAGGATCAATGCTCCAATGATCAATATATTTACGTATGTTTTAATTACGAGTTTCACTTCACATTTTTTCTTCCTCTTTGCACAGTAGAGCTGTGCTGCTGACTGATCTCTGATCTTTGTTTTCAAAGCTCTTACTGTATAAGATGCTTTAGCTGAAGTTGATTGTTAACAGGTAGACCAAGTTGATCAGGCCTTTTGTCTTGAGTGCACTATGCACTGTACTCTCTTAATTAACTTAGTAATGTAACTTAGTTATTTGTTAACATATTTTCTGCAGACCTAACTCTGACATTTCAGACCTACAAAGCAATAAACCTCTATGTGTTACACTGTACTATACAAAATGCAGTGCAAAAGGTAGAACCCCCTATTCTATTTTTTTGTGGGAGTAAAAACACAATAAAAATCTCTGATCGTTTCAGGTCTTAATATTAGGCAACTACCTCAGACAAGCAACAATGTAACTTTTTTCAATGTGCCATTATTTATTTAATTAAAATGAAGCCAAAAAGAAAAACATGTGGGCAACAAAGTACCCCCCAATACTGAATAACTTATAGACCTACCTTTAGCAGCAGTAACTTCAAGTAATTGCTTCCTGTATGACTTCTATCAGTCTCTTCCATTCTTCAAAATTGCTTCAGTTCATTGATGTTTTGTGCATTCACTTAAATACAGCTCTCTTAAGATCCCACCATAGCATTTCAATTGGTTTGAGGCCTGGACTTTGACTAGGTCAGTGGTTCTCAAACTATGGTACGCGTACCAATTGTGGTATGCAGCCTCCCTCTAGTGGTATGCAGGCTCCCTCTAGTGGTACGCAAGAACACCTGAGAATTTTTTACGAAAATTAAATAATAACATTAAAGACATAATACTACTATAGTTTACAAGTGAACTGTCTCCGTTCACTGGACAACGTCAGACTTTTATACACTTTACATCTCCATAAACATTACTAACAGCTTTAGAGTCACAACACCACATCCCGAATTACAAGTGTTAGTTTAAACTATACAGTGTTTCATTCACATGACGTTGTAGCGGAAATCTGATAACTGAATGTCTGTCATACATTAGAACCATGTCCAGTTTTTTTGGGGACGATTCAGACAAATGAGCAGACAAAACACAGGTCGGAAACGTCGCTAAGTCAGACAGCTGTGATCAGATGCGGACACTTCCCCCGCTTGATCTCTCAGGCTGTTTTTACGCACGGTCACATGAACAGAAACAACCTCATTCACAGACATAGCTGAAATCTAGTCGCTGAAGTCTGTTAGTTAATAAATCGAGAGCACGGATTACTAAATGTGTCATACAGCCGCTTTGAAGCCCAGTGTGCCCCTCTCTATCAGCTCAAACAAAGCCGCAAAATCATCATAGTTTACAGATTAACTGTTTCTGCTCACTGGACAAAGTCTGACCGTCAGACTTTTATACACTTTACATCTTCATAAACATTATCAACAGCATTAGAGTCACAACACCTCATCCCGAATTACAAGTGTTAGTTTAAATTAACTATACAGTGTGTTAATTCACATGATGTTGTAGCGGAAATCTGGTATCTGAATGTCTGTCAGAAATTAGAACCATGTCCAGTTTTGTTGGGGATGTTTAATTCAGACAGCTGTGTGGAGATGCGCACACTTCACCCGTTAGATCTCTCAGGCTGTTTTTACGCATGGTCAACATGGAGAGAAACAGCCTTATTCACAGACATTGCTGAAGTCTGTTGGTTGATCAGGATGTAATGATAAATCACACCTATTTCTGAATCCAGAGTGAGCTAACGGTTGATCTCACGGGTGAAGTGTGCGCATTTGCGCATAGCTGTACAGCTGTCTGCCTTCTGCATGTCAGCGGGAACCGACTTCAGTCAATTTAGCAACCTTATTACCGGTGGTGAAACGGGAGTCATGTGATCATTGTTGCTACGTCTGATTGGTAAAACTAATGTGTAGAATAAATGGTAAAAATAAAAGTAACGAGTCCAGTGTTGCCCAATGTAGCTCAGTAAGAGTAGTGTTTCTTCTTCACTACTCAAGTAAAAGTAAAAAGTATGGTGCAGTAAAACTACTCCTAGAAGTAATTTTTTTTCAAAAAGTTACTTAAGTAAATGTAACGGAGTAAATGTAACTCGTTACAACCCACCTCTGGTCATAATGGTGGTACTTGGAAAGCCAAATATTTTTTGAGGTGGTACCAGGTGTAAAAAGTTTGAGAACCACTGGACTAGGTCATTTCAAAACCTTGATTCTTTTTTTTCAACCAAGCTTTAGTTGTTGGGCAGAGGGCCTCACATTTTCCTCCAGAATACTTCATGGTACTTCAAGTTCATGGTCGACTCAGTGAGTGCAAGGTGCCCAGGTCCTGTGGCTGCAAGACAAGCCCAAATCATCACCTGTCCAGTGTTGTTCTTGACAGTGGGTATGAGGTGTTTCCGCTAAAATGCTGTTTGGTTTTCATCATACATGTCACTGGGCAGTAAGCCCAAACAACCCCTTTGGTCTCATCTGTCCATAGGATTTTGTTGTAGAAGTCTTAAGGTTTGTTGAGAAGCAGTTTTGAGAACCTCAGTCCTGCTGTCATGTTCTTTATAAACAGAAGCCACTTTCTCCTGGCAGACCTTCGAAAATACCAGTCTGCAGCATCTGACATGTAGCTCTTGGGTTTTTTGTTTTATTTCTCTCAGTATTGCACGGTCTGGCCTTGGGGTGAACGTGCTGCGACATCCACTCCTGGGAAGAATGGCAACTGTCTTGAATGCTTGAATAATTTTTCTCACTGTATTAAATTACATTTTTGGAGGTGGTTTTATAACCCTTTCCAGTTTGATATGCAGAAGAAATTGCTTCTTTAAGACCACTGCTTATGTCTTTCCCTCATGACACTGTGTTTAAAAAAACACCTGAACGCTCCAGACAGCACACTGCACACCTGCTGATGATCAATTAATCAAGGACTGATGATTAGCAGCACCTGGCTGCAAATTACCATCCGAAATCCTCTGGAAGCAACAAGGGAGAACTTAGTATTGCCCATATTTTTTCATTTTTGTTGAATACCTAATGCCACTGTGAAAAAGGTCATATGTTATGTCATACTAAGACACGCTATGATCAGATTATTTTAGTGTTTTTATACACACAAAAAAAACATAAAAATAAAAGAGGGTGCTACCTTATGCATGACTGTAGTTATTGTCAATTTCCTCAACACAAAACATCATTATTTGTACAATTTTTTGTTATTGTTTTGTTTTATTTTATTTTATTTTTTACAGAGAACAGGCAATGTGCGATCCACGTTCTTCAAGGACTGTCTGTATGAGGTGTTTGATGATTTAGAGTGTAAGATGGAGCACGCAGGGAAACATCTGCTACGCTCAGTGCTGCAGTTAATGGAGAGTGGTGCACTGGTCCTCACGACTAACTTTGACAACCTGTTGGAGATCTATGCAGCTCACCAGGGCACCAAGTTGGAGTCTTTGGACCTGACAGATGAGAAGAAGGTAAGTAGGTTCTCAGATTATGTTATAGTATTGCTTGAGCTTTTCTGCCACAAAACATTCAGTCAGCATTTTCAAATGAGTGCAAAGGTCACTGAAGTGAGAACTTTGTTTGGCCAAGATCAGCTTCTAGAAGCTTTAAAACCCTGCCAAATGTTTAAATCGGATCTTTGACATACTTAAATATGGCCTTCAATGTTTTGGAGGAGGAAATTAGCAGTTAAATCTGCTGGAATAGTATCATGTCCTCTGTACACTTGAACTCCCTGCCTTTTGGTGAAATTCCCCGTTGGCAGGTTTTGGAGAAAATAGATAATGTTCTGAAAGAGTGTTTGAGAGGGGAGAGAGGTTAAAGTTCAGACCATTATTCAGCTGCTGTCAAATTTTATGGATTGAATGATATTTACTTTTGGTTCAAGACAAAGGCTGAAGCATGTTTTCCCTGTAAGTAGGTTTTCCCAGTTTCTCCACAATATGTCAGTGGTCCAGTTCGTATTATTATCTCAGTCAATTCAAAGTTTTCTTTATTTGTTAAATAGAATTTTTTTTTTGCAAGAACTGGTTAAAATGTTTTCTGAGAGACCATCTCCTTGCCTCTCAGTCCTGGTATTTATGCCTTGTCTCCATCAGGGCTAATGGCCTCTCACTGCTGTTCAGTGACTTTACACTGTCCAGCCAGAACTGAATTGAGTGTAATGGACTGTTAAGTGTGTGCTTATATATGTGTGTGTGTGTGTGTTTAGGTGTTGGAGTGGGCTCAGGAGAAACGGAGGTTAAGTGTTTTGCATATCCATGGTGTTTACACCAACCCCAGTGGTATTGTGCTGCACCCTGCTGGATACCAGAACGTACTGAGGAATACTGAAGTTATGGTGAGCGCTGAAATAGTTGTGTGTTATGTTTCTTAACTAGGAATTGTGTGAATTTAGTTCTTAAGTGTGCAATATGTTATGACACTACATTAAAATACAAGTTGCATCTGGCTGCCTGTACCAAACTGCCTCTGTGCCTGTTCTTTGGTTCATTATTACTTGTGTGAAAAGTAACAACATATATTACTGCGGGTTTCAACAGCGTGAGATTCAGAAACTGTACGAGACCAAGTCATTTGTGTTCCTCGGCTGCGGGCGCACAGTAGACGACACAACCTTCCAGGCTCTGTTCTTGGAGGCAGTCAAACACAAGTCTGACCTGGAACACTTCATGCTTGTGCGGCGCGAGGATGTGGGCGAGTTCAAGAAGCTACGTGACAACATGCTGGACAAGGGCATAAAAGTCATCTCCTATGGAGATGAGTATGCCGACCTGCCCGAGTACTTTGAGAGACTGGCCAATGAGATCTGCAACCGTGAAGTGTCCACCAGCAGTTGGGGTGAGCAGAATAAAAGCCAATCACAGTTCATTTGTGTGCCTGCTTGTGGTAGATGACATGTTCTGCACATTGGTTTGTCAAGTGCATTTGTGGTGTTGAGGAAAAAAAATAACACCAATGCCATCAGGGTATAGTCAACAGACAGTCTGATGTTGCAATATACTACCTAAAATACTAGTAGTTGTACTAGAGTAAGTGTTCAATAAAACTGATTGGAAATTAAACAAATGAAACTTTTTCCTGTATTTAAGAACGGGAGAAAAGCAGGAGTTCTTTCTTTTTTGTGGATATTTTATAGCACAGGTTGGTCCGGTAGAAGCATAGGAACTATCCTGGAAGCAGATGCCAAACACTAAGTTAACCTGCTACGTTGCAGATTAGATTCAGGCCATATATTGGTATTAGACACACTTGTACTAACTCAGGTTTCCCAAGAGCGGATTCCTTTCAGCATAAAACTTTGTCAGTGTGACTGATGTGCTACTGTAGCTCTTGCACTTTATAATTAACTTTTTTTCCCCCATCTTTATCAACAGGGTCTCCCTCACAAAATGTGGAGGAACAGCAGAATGGCTTTAACACACAGAAAAGCCTCCTCCAAGGTTAGGATGGAATGCTTCTCTGACTTATCACAGTGGCCACTTGCAAGAGACATTTCAGAGAATAACACAAAGCTGTGTCCAAGACTCCTGAGTTCTTACTGCATGCTGGTAGATAGAAAATCTGTATCCCTTCCTGATTTTCACAATCAGAAGACCTGCTGGTATTCCTTTACACATGTATAGCAGGTCGGTGGCAAGATTTTATTTTATGCTTTTGTTTTTCACCTGTTCACTCATCTCTTCTTCCAGATGAGTCTCAGTCATTCTCCATCGCATCTCTGTTGAAGGATCGGTCTACTTCTAGTTATTCTAGTCTGATTTCATTCTATAGATTTAGGAACTTTAAGACCATAAAAGATGTCATTTCTGCAGTTATTCATGTTGTTCCTTTTACTTGTAAAAGGGAAAAGTGAAGTTTAAGGTGACATTAGAAACACTACCCAAAGTCACATTTCAATGTTCGTGAAACTTAAACTTTTTAGAAGCTAAATACCGATTTTAATTATGCAAATAGTGCAATATTATGCTGTCACTTTAACTTGACAAAAAATAATGAGTCCACTGACGTGAAGTTGACTTTGCTGCTGGGATTTGGACATTGAGAATGCAGTTAAATAAACTGCACAGCCTTGACCTACCTGTCCTGTAAAGAGAAGCTACAGCTAAATGCTATAACGCACATCACATGCTCTTAAATGTAAAAATAAAGAAAAGTCTTGCATTGATTTGTTAGAATTGTATCTGTCACCCTCATTCCTGAAACCAGGAAAACTTAATTTGCACACTACTGGGTGAAGTGGACAGTTCTCAGTCTTGGTTGGCTACGTGGTTTTGCAGGTGCATTAATGTTATGACTGTGTCCTCTGTTGTAAATTCAGTTTTTTTTTCATAGCAGAGAGACTCTGCAATTACTTTGCCACTTATGTGCTGAAAGTAAAAAAAAAAAATTCTTTGTAAGCCTTTTTGTATTTTTAATACTTGCATGTGTTTTCTCATCTAGTATTTATAAGTATTATTTTCAAAATAAAGCTTTTGGTATCTCCTTTGTCCTGTCATGTTTTCGAGCACTTTGGAGCAGTCTGTGATGGGGGGACACCCTGTGTGCTTCTGTAACATATGACGAGTATGACAAGTTTCACTTTACAGGCTGTCATAGCATATAGCAGCTTTATTTAGAAACTTTTACATTCTCATAAATTATTTCAGATCTGTATAACTCTTGATTCTCTTGTATTGCACTGACATATTAAAGGGGCTATTAGAGATATTTAGGACTCATATGTCCTTTTATAAATGAAGAGTTAATAAGGGGGGGGGAAATAAATAAAAGGCCCACGATCCTTCAACCTACCACACAAAGTGTAATCTGAAATTTGTAGATAAATGCAACACTAGGAAACAGTACATTTACAAAATGTCTTTCCACTTTTCATCAACTAGAGAACTGAGGGATTAAAGTTTCCATTTTGTAATGAAAATGTGTTGAATGAATTTCATAAAACTATTTATCTGAAATTAGTGTACCACAGTTGTTGATATTCTGTCCTGTTTTACAGAGGATGAAGCCTCAACTGAACCTGGTCTTTACTAAATCAATTGCTGACAGGGAAGAACAAAACATCAACTAACCTGACAAGTGCTGTACACTGACTCTATAATCAACTGTAAACCGATTCAGACTCCACTTCTAGACTGAGAGGAGTGGTTTGAACTGCCATGGTACTCTTGAAGAATATCCACCCATCTAGTGAAAGTGTTCGCTAAGAAGACAGGAGTCAGATAGGCACTATGGTCACTAAGCTTTCCTCAGGCATAGACAGCTGCTGTAATCGGACATCCAGCAAGCCTTCACAACCTGAACTCATTTACATGATGAGGGGAAAACTGACGGAAACTATGCCAGGCGGGGAATTTTTTGTAATTCTTTACTGTATAAACCAGTACATTGGTGATATTTACAGCCTAGGTCCATTTAGTCAGCTAAAATGTCTTGTAGATGAGACTTCATAGTTTCAAAACTAAGGCTGAAATGAGGTACTTCAATTTGGCCCAAAAGTTGCAGTAGAAATAAAAGGTAGGCTTCTCTGGCTTTGCTGTGTTCTGTCTTTCAAACTGCACATTTGTCCTTTACTGTCATGTGCATGAATTGAGTTCTTCAATTGATATAAAGTAGAGAGGGAGAACAGGAGGATGAGAGACGCAGGCTAGCAGGGCTGGAACATCTCACGGCAGCATGGCAAAGTACTGTTGGCTTTGAGATGAATTAACAGCAGGACATGCAGCCACTTAAGCCTTCATCAGGGCGCTGACCACAGCACGGGCATTGAGGCTGCGCAGGTCATTGTAGGTCTGCCCGGTGCCCACAAACACAATAGGTTGACCTGTGATATAGGTCATGGAGATGGCAGCACCAACCTGTGAAAGAGACAGGATAGCACTGAATTCTACCAGTTTACTGACAAATGATTAACTGAATCAAAATAGTCTTTCAAAGCCAAGAAATTAATAAAACTCAGAAGGGGGGGAGGGGGGGTTCAAATACCTTGTCATCAATAGTGTCAAACTTAGTAAGAACAATTCCATCAATGAGGCGAGGCTTGTCAGACATGGAGTGATCAGCCAGAGCCTGATTGAACTTTACCTGAGGACACAAGGAAGAGAGAGAGAGAGATGAGTCATTTAGTGGAAAACTGATTACAGCAGAGTTAATATGTACGACACCAGCTTTCCACCTCTCTATTTACAAAGTGGAGAAGAGGGGGAAAAAAAGAAAACATCTGTCCAAACACTATGACTACTTAACTACAGTAGAGAGCAAATAACCACAGCAACTTTGACCTCTGTCTGAGAGCTTAACAATAACAGAAAACCATTTTACCATGGAGTCTTTTCTCATTTATTCTTTATTTCTTAATGACTGCTGATTAGCGTGGAGGCCTCTGGTCTGTGATTAAATCCAAACCTCACCTAAAGACTAATGGTGCTTTTTAGGTCAGTATACCCACAAAGCTGAAGATGATTAAGAACAAATCCCTGCTTCAGTTCTAGCAGCTGATCACATACAATATAAATTAAAACTGTGTACACCTCTGGTCAGCATCACTAAATGTATTTGAAATCTTGTCTATTTAGTACAATAGTATTTATTTGGAAGAAAAGTTCTAACAGAGGTGACTAACCCTGGTCCTCGGAAGCCACTGTCCTGTTTGTTTTTCTACCGTCCCTGTTCTTACAGCTTCTTATTGGCTGAACACACCTGATTCAGGTAATCATCAGATGGCAGGGACAACTGAAAAACAAGCAGGTCGGTGGCTCTTGAGGGCCAGGGTTGACCATCCCTGCTCTAAAAGAATGATTCCAATTAACTGGATTTTTTATTATTATTTTGTATGTCCAACCTTTATTTTTGATAAAAATCAACACCCAGGTTTGATTCTCTTGATCATGGATGATACTAGTGATGCACAGATCTGTGGAGAGATGTTCTGTCGTTCTTCACTCCTAGTTTCTTTCTTGTTCAGGAAATTCCCCCCATGTGAAGCCACGTTTCATTAGGCACAACCCACAAACCAAAACTGAGACAGCTGTGATGTTCTCAGGTTATTTTATAACACTGTTCATGCAATTAGCCTTAACAATCACAGGTGGACTCACTTTTTTTTACACTGACATTGTACTTTTGGGCTCATAGTTTCAATATGTAATGTTCTGGTTATTAAACAAAATCAAATACCCTTTACTTTAATTTAAAAATGACTCAATTACTGTAAGACTGTATAAAATGCTTGGCTAGAATTCAGCTGTGACTTTAAAGATTTAGAGTGGTCCCAGAAAACATTCATTTTCTCCTTAGTATCAGGCAGCTATTAAATTTCCTGTTACTGTATGTGTCCGAACAAGTAGTGAAATCCTCTGGTGTCTTACCAGCTGGTCAACTGCCTCATTGCCCACCAGAGCCTCCCCAACAAACAGGACTAAGTCTGGCATATTGACTGCAATAAGTTTGGCCAGGGCTGTCATTAAGGGGGCGTTGTCCTGCATACGCCCAGCAGTGTCCACCAGCACCACATCAAAGCCTTGGTTGCGAGCTAGAAGGATAAAACACAGAAGGTATACATGCAACATTACCATATGGGTAATAGTAATCATTAATGTGAAAAAGGCTTATTAGCATACACAGTGCTAAATTTAACATCTTATCACTACAGAAGTATCATGAGTTAAATCTAAACTTCCATTCCTCTACATATCAATCAAAGCCCCATATTCTCCTAATGAATGAACATTTTCATCCAATTAAACCTTAGTCAACTAGAATTAAAATATTTTACAATAAGCAATGGCCTCCATGGCAATTCCAGCTGCGTCCTTCCCATAGCCCTTCTCATAGAGCTGGACTACAGGCCGTCCTCCATTCTGCTCTGGAGGATGCAGGGAGTTAAGGCGGCGCTGATGAGTGCGGAGCTGCTCCACTGCCCCGGCACGAAATGTGTCACAGGCTGCGATCAGCACTGTGAAACCATTCTCTATCAGCCAGAAGGAGATCTGGACCAAGACAGAAAGAGGTCAGGTTCAAACAAACACTGATGTTTAAATATTGCATTCTGAACTAGAAAATGCTCAAAATATAATATTTATTATTTTTACATATTTTAGAATATGCTTTCATTAAGCTATGGATATGATGGGTAAATGGAAACTGTTATCAAAAATTAGGTGCTAAACTTTACTGGCATTTAAAATATGTATTTATAAAATAATTAAAGTGTAACTTGCAGGACACTACTGCAAAAAGCCTTACTGCAGTCGGGGCTTTTTAATTCAGGAAGCCCCTGAGGGAATTTTATCTCATGTTCAATTAACAGTTGACCACATAAATATGACTAATAACTAATAACTAATGATAGATATGTCCATTACCCCTTTAACAATGTTATCTCACCTTAGCCAAATTGGTGGACTTTCCAACTCCATTGACACCACAAAACGTGATGACAAAGGGCCTTCGTTGGTTCTGAGCCTCCATGACATCTCTGAGAATATCCACCCTTCGCTTGGGTTGCAGAATCTGCACCAGTGAGTCCTGCAGGGCCTGCTTCACTGTAGAGGCCACAGCTGCAAACACGCAAGAAAATATGTTAGTTTCAGTGAGTACCTCATGTGAGACCCAAACTCAGTGAAACATACAATGAAACACTCTCCTTTACCTATAATATAGGACATGGAATATGTAAGTGCTTACACCAAATTCTGCAAATTCCACATTTGTAAACTGATCATGACAGCAAAGGTAAGATCATATTTTTAATCAACTTACTGTTGTAATCATAAAGACAACAAAAACACATTAATGTAAGCACAGGCTCTCACTGAAGAACACGTGAAGGTAGAAGATGACCACCACATAGTAACTAGTCAAAGTCAAAGTAAACTTTATTGTCATCTCTGCTATATACTGTACAGGTACACAGAGAGACGAGATGACGTGGCTCCAGCTTTAACAGTATAGAACAAATAGGAACACAGAATAAGCAAAAAATATATAAATAGAATATAAAATCTAAACTTTCAACTAAGGTACAATATAAAAATACACACTTTTAACTGGAAATAAACTAATCCTTGCACTAAATGAAAAATTATATATGAAAGTGGGTGACGATCTACAGTATAGTCTATTAAGAGTACATCAAATAAACGTCAGTGGTTACTTACTGGTGAATGTGCCCATGACTTTGCCTTCCAGTTTTTTGGCTACAGAGTCACAGAGCTGGGAGGCAATGTCGGCTGCTACATTCTTTGCTGTAGAATGATACAGGAGAAAAATAAAGATCTTCACATCTTGCAGAATAAAGACAGTGTGGGAGAGAGAAATGTGACGTCATACCAATGAGGTGGTCCCTCATCTTCTCCAGCACTGGCTCCATGTCATCCTGGGTCAGGCTCTTGGATCCCACCAGGCCCTTCAGCATCCCCAACATCCCCCCAAAGCTGCCACCCTTTTTGGAGCTGAGAAGGACAAACAAAACAGGATACTTATTTAAAGTGCAACTTACATCTGAAACTGAGTTAGAAATATTATACTTTAAAACAGTGATAAAAAAATAATAGAAACACTTCCTTACCTTGTCTTGCTTGTTTCATTAACAACCACTTTCTCCTCTTCCTCCTCCATCTCTCCTTCCTCACTGGACTCATAATCCACAGGCAGCAGGTCTCCCTCCATCGAGCTTAACTGCATTCCCTGAAACACAGTCAGGATAATGGGAACTTACCATCACACCCCTAATTTTAAAATTCACTGTGACTAATACAGATGTTTCTGTATCGATAAACCTCTTAGTGATGGAATGGAGGGGCAGAGTGTACATACTGGGTCAACTTGTGCATCCTGGTTCAGTTCGCCACCATTGGTGGAACCGTCTCCATTTCTTTCGCTATAGTCCAGGTTCTTGGTGCTGCTACCACCCATGTCCCAGACACGCATTTGTTTCCCCCTCGGTTTTTGAGGCTTTGGAGACTTACTACAAAATGACACAATATCAAAAATATATGATATATGCAATTAGACATCCTTTTACACTAGGACACTGACAAAACCTCTAAGCTGTTCTAAAGAAGTGAGATCATTAAAATGAACATTTAGTATTTCTAATGAACTATGAAAATGTTCTGTACTAGAACTATGGTTCTGGCTAATACAAACAAGCAAGCCAATAACACTGTATGTAACATGCATTAATTTATAATAAGACACATCATAAAAAGTAGTTAATTTACTATGAGAATAATATTTAACTCTGCTCTGCCTAGCGCTCCCTCTCCCTGCACTGCTATTCTTTTGATACCATCTGTTACACTCCTCCACACTCTGCACAACACTTCAGGTATTGGTGCTAATAGAATTACATTAATAAGAATGTTTATTCATAAAATCTATATGTATCAGCATAATTTATATTAACTATACCATGACATTTATTCTCTTACATGGGTTTTTCAGTAGCTCCCACCGTGCGTTTGCGAAAGAATTCCTCTCTCTTCTTCTGCATGACCTCCTCAGGAGTCAATCCCTGGTTACCATTCTCAGCCATCTTCTGCCCAGAGGATGAGGCCTTACCTTGATCACCTTTGGCAGGCTCAGCTGCAGGAGCTAGAAAAGATTAGGATATCAAATCAAGTCAGAGTATGAAATTATATTACACTGCCTATTTAGAACAAACTATTTCAGAACAACCACGTACAACAGCACATACCCTCCTTTTTGGTATTTTTATTCTTCTTGCCACCCTGTTCTTTGCCTTTATCGCCACCCTTTGTCTCAATCATTGACTTCACAGTTTTTTGGGATTTCTCTGACTCCTTAAAGGACCGCATCGGTGCGGGGCTCCGAGCTTTGCCGCTCTCCTCCGCCTCTCTTGTGGTAAACATTTGGTACGTGTGAACATAAACAAGTTGGGAAAGTTTTTGGTTAGTAAAGGATCTTTGCTTTTTTGTTGAAATAAATGTTTGATTCTCACAACTTAATTGGTCATTCATTCATTCTTTAAATAAATAAATAAATAAAATAAAATCACTCCATGAGGGAAACTGTCTTTACCTAAGAAGAATCTTGAAGTCATCCTCAAATTCAAAGTTGTTGTTGAGGAGTTTCAAAGCTCCCTTTTGCTCAAGTTCATTTTTATAACGATCCCTGAAATGAAGCTGAACATCATCTATGAACTTGTCCACGTACGTCAGCGTCAGGATCTTCTGAAAACCCACCTAGACAGAGACCATGGCCATCAGTATGTATAGTTATAAAACAAGAATATTGTTCAATTTTAATTCGGTTAGGATTAGATTTTAGATACTTACCACAAATATCAACTCAAACTCGTTGTCGAGCTTGTATTTAAGACTCAGGGCCTCATGAGTGAATGAATTGTTTCCACTTCGCTCCTACAACATCGTTGACATATCAACGGGAAATAACGTTAAACACGTTCCGTAGCTGATACAGCTAGCTTCCTATATCTTCATAACAACGTCAAAGACGCCACTAAAGCATAAACTATGACAAATCTAAGTTTACAAAACATGATAAAGTTAATTTAGTCTACTCACATTAACGTTACAATACTCGCGTGCTTGGTAACTTACACTAACAGTGCGTAAGCTAGCATTTGCTACCTGCTGGCGTTAGCATTAGCTGTCTAAGCCATACCGAGATTTACATAAACACAGACATGCCTTTTCACCTGCCAATAAGTCATACCTGGAGGATCACGGAGCGGATCAAAGCGTTGACAGGGCCTGTAAACGACTCACTGACCCCGGCTCCCTGGAAACACCACAACACTATCCCCCCTTTGCTGAAGATGCTGAAGAAATCTAGCATCTTTCCACCACGTATCTGTATTAAGAACATGAGAAGGGTCAAACGAAAGCCCTTTGACACACGAACGGTCCCATGAACTTTTAAATAATATTTGATACGATTTTAATAATCACATCTTACCAGATAATACTTGAATAGATAAAAAAAATCCCCCAAGAGTAAAATCCACCACCAGTGCAAAACTGTTTTAGACACGTCAGATGGAGAACACGGAAGTGACGCCTACTTCCGGTGTTGTCTTTTTTTTAATGAATGTCACACCTGCGCAGTTTTAACGCAAAGTATGGGACAGAGGAGAGGGTTTGATGATGCAAGCAGTTAAATTAGTCAACGTTTTTGTATTTTTGTGTAAGTAATCGTGAAACTACAAGCAGAGATTTGATTGTTTTGCTTAGGATAAGTTTAGGTCTCTATGAAAATGGCTATAGTTTTTAATATTTTGAAAATGAATTTGTAAAAAATAAATGTATTTTAGGTGTCAATTAGGCAAAAGTATTAATTATTGCTATTTATTAACAAATGATCAGAAGTTGTTGCATACTAATTTAGAAATTAGACCTACCTTGCTAACTGAGTAATTATGCTTGGGGTAATAACCTGGACTCAAGTTTCTGAAAGGCAGGTGTCTGACTTATGGGAATTGAATACAAAACCAAAGCTGACATTCATTATAATTTCCCATGAATAGTGGGATATTTTAGTTTAGTTTAGTTTATGTGTGAGCTGTGAACAAGTATGCACAAGTATGAACAAGTATGCACTTAAAAACTCAGTTGAGTGGAATTCTTTGCTGACATGTGACTTTTTTATATTATAGGTTTTATATTTATTTTTTATATTATACATTTTTTAGAAAGTAGTTTGAACTAGTTTTTAAATAGCTTAGCTATTGCTGTCTGTAGTTCTTCCAGTTCTTCCATTGTGAAGTAATTGGTAGCTTGTAGCGTCCCCAAAACTGTGAGTAGGATAATTTTACGTGGGATATTATTAGTAGTTAATACCCTACCGGTACGCTAACTTTTTTCTTCTACTTTAGATACAAGTACATTCTACAGTAACATTGCAAGCCAACTCCCCTGCATGAAATGAATAATCTTATCTTACCATATTGATTATAAAGTATACTATGAATGTATGAGGATAAATGTAATAAAAAACATGTAAACTGTTTATAAATCAGAGTCAATACAACTCATAGACATAAGGTAGACTATATTGAATTCAGTATTTGCATGTATTTGTTCATATATATGCTTTTGATAAATAGTTAACTACTTGCTCAGTGAAGCATAATGGTTGAGACACTTTGCATTTATAATTTGACTGCACATGTTGATACTTCACATTCAGCAGTTGCCAACTTCCTCTTTTGCCAGTGATGTTACACTGTGTGATGTGACACTCGACAACATTTTCACTTTGTTACATTTGGTCACTCTCAACGGATTATGTCACATTACGGCAACAGCTAACTGAGTCGCTGAGTATATGAAGAGAAAACCTTTATAGAAAATGAGATCATCAAACTGTAGCCTATTTACCAGAGATATTTTGGAAAGGAGAAAGAAGAAGACATGACTGTGCTAACAACATGAATAGTAAGTTACAGCTTCAGTCGTTTTTTTAAGTAAACCTTATTTTTATGTGTTGCAGTACTTTTTTGTATTTTATCTGTAACTAATGTACACTGTAATTCTGCAGTCTCCTGAGTTGTGAGGGTTGTCAGAAAATCATCACAATGTTACAGTGAAATAAAGAGTTTACAAGCAGAGATTGTTGATTGCTAGACATATAAATGTTCATGATTACTTTTTTGGTCTATATCTGGACTAGGAATGATTAATCAAAATGTATAATTAAGTCAGAAACATACTGTATAAAGTTTGTCTGTCTTGTTTCAGGTTGGTTTCAAAAACTGTTGAAATCAAGAGTATCTTTATCAACACAACATGAACAAAAGGCTAAAGTGACAGCCGCATCAACGTCACCTTCATTTACATCATCATTCTCTTTATCATCATCATCAGCCCCTTCTAACCCACAGCAGTCTCACTCTGCTCTGAGCTCACCACAGAGATGGAATCGAAAATATGACTTGCTTGTGTGCCACAGCAGTGCAGACAGTGACACTGAAGAGGCCAAACGCCTTGTCTCTTTCCTGGAGGCATCACCTCGCAGCCTTAGGTGCTTTCTGTGGCATAGGGATGTCTGTCTCGGAGGTGCAGTTTTCACAGAATTCTGCCAGGCTGTGCAGGACAGCCACTTACAGGCTCTGCTTATCACACCAAACTTCCTGCAGGATGACTGGTGCAAGTATATGATGCATCAGACTCTGGCAGAAGGGCCTATGTCCAATCGACTGATCCCCCTGGTTCAGAATCTGTCACACTCTCAGTACCCTCAGGAACTGAAGTTCTGCTTCTACATCAACCTGAACAGCAACACTGACCGTGGTTATATTCAAATCAACAAGACTGTGCTCCAGTGTGAGTAATAGAATACTATGTTTACTGCTTCAGCTCCATACCCAAGCCTCAACTTTAATAGTTAATAATGTCCTCTTGCTTTCTTCTTCAGACTTGGAAGACCTGGTTAAAAAAGAGAAAACTAAAGACTGCAATGTGGACAGTTCTGGTAACAGATTAAGTGGGGAAGTCAGCTCACAAACGGATGATCTGATGTTGAAGAACGATTCCACAAAGACTTCAGTTCCGCTGGAAGTGATACAGAAGAGAAATGAAAGCTCAAACGACTCTTGATGACAGGGATTAAAGAGTATGATGAAAGTGAATAGGCTCAGAATGGCTGCCCAAACTGAGCCTGCTGCTAGTGAAACTTTCATCACACCACATCATGATTAAAAAGAAAGTTAAGTGTCATCGTTTTCACTCTGTCTTTTTGTACTTGACCAACACTGGGTGTGTATTTAGGATGTTCATACAGTGAACAGGAAACTATTAAGCATGGTGGATTATGTCCTCTGTCAGATCTAGAGAAGTACTGTGTAACTGTGAGTGTGTGAGTGAGTTGTAGCATATAGCTTATTATTAAATTTAAGCCCACAATTTAGGTTTACAATATAGGAAACTAAAGTGCAAAACTGAAGTGACAGTACATTTCCGCAAGGAGATCAACAAAGTACATTATTTATGTGTCTTTGTTGTAATACACAATGTTTACCACTAGGTGGTGTATTTTTCTCTATAATCCAGTTGAGAGTGTTGGAGAGGAGATGCCAGCCATGATGGTGTGATTTATCTGGTACCAGCACTTTGTCAATTTTCAGGCTTTTTCTATGATAAACATTACAGACCAACTATAATTACAGCAACTCTACGTCTGTAGTACATGTGTGTGAGTGAGAGAAAGAGAGAGTGAGAGTAAAAGGGAAATACCCACTGCTGGCTGTAGCATGACCTTTTTACTGAACTGGTCTTTAAGTAACAACAGAGGAGATGTGATTTTCCACTCACCCTAACAGGTCGAGGCAAATGGCTGCCCAACCTGAGCCTGAGCCTGAGCCTGGTTCTGCTGGAGGAGTTTTTCCTTTCCACTGTCACCTACTGCTTGCTCAAATGGAATTGTTGGGTTTTCTATATAATTTATAATTGTATTGTTATATTGTGTAAAGTCTTAAGCATTACAGTATAAAGTGCCTTGAGATCACTCTTGTTGTGGTTTGGTGCTATATAAATAAACTGAATTGAATTGAATTGATTCATACTGCAGCTACAGTATACGTACATATGTGTTCAGCGAGATAACACTGAACACTCCAATCTACTGGTATTAAGATTTTGGACCAAGTGGTTTTAGCACAGCTAGTTGGAAAAAAGTCTGAACATCCAAAGAAAAAACTTTCAGGTCTTTGTTGAGTACACATTCTTGGCAGCACCTAACCTTGTTAATCAAGCATACTGGCAGTACTTTACTTCTAATAGCTGGCATTTGAACCACTCAGTGAATAATCGGGTATTTATTGAATCAACTGGAGCATAAAATCTTGATGATATATGTTTTTTATGCAACCAAGGCTTTTTTTTCCTTTTGCTAGAGGCACCATCTGCTTTCAAGAAGTGCTACATGTTCTCTCTTTCTAAAATGTATTAATGCTGTATCATCCTCCCACTTTTCCAACCCCCATAAACAACCCCAAACATTTAGGACCTCAATTAAAAACCCTTGATAATCGCCTCTTTTGTGACAAGCCAGCATTTTAATATAAAAATTTAGACTAATCTCTCAAAGACACAGATGCTCTAAAAGGCTTTTGTTTTTACCATAACAAATCTTACACCAGTTGACACACACACGTACAGACTGAGCTATCAGAATACTTAGAGATTAGCAGTTTCATGTGTAACACAGTATTTAAATAATGGGGCTGACATTAAACTTTTAAATGTAACCATTAGGCACAAATCTAGCCCACAGAACAGTGGTTCTGTAATGCTAAATAAAACAGGTGAAAGGGTGGAAAAGTTTTAACACATTTGCAGGAGAAAACTTCTGTTGTGCTGTAAAGGTAACAAAGATCAAATTGATTCTAGTTGCAATAGGCATGTCTTAGTAAACTTTAAAAGGGAAAGAAAGGGGAAAGTACATTCCCTTTCAAACTAATGCAATGTTACTACAATGATGTTTTTTGAAGTGAGTTTTCATTACCAGTTTTAAATTTTTCTTGAATAAAACCAGAAAAATGGTTCGTTATGACTAGGATGAGACTAAATTGTCTGTACTTTCTGTTGAGTAAGAATAAATGATGTAGTCGACTGACATGTACTTTGATATCTGACAAAATTAACAACAGTTCAACTCTGGAAAAGCCCCTAAGCACATATGATATGTGTCAGCACTCCACCACTTTCACTGTAAAGCAAGAAGTGAAAGCAAGAATGTGCAGGGCACCAGATGGCTAGTTGGTGTGGTTCACTAACAGCATAGAAACTCATTCAACTGTTAGCTGTCTCTATTATTTTCATTCATTTCTTCATTTGGTGCAGACAGAATGGCCACTACACTGCTGATTCTGATATGAATTATGGACATCACAACTTGATAATAAAATGCATTTATAAAGGAGTGATTCTTTCATTTATTCACTGTGCAATCTTCAGGGTGATATTTGTGCAAAACAATGTTGTTGCCAGACATACATTAGGGGAAATGTTTAGATCATGATTATTTGTGATTTGTGTTCTAAAAAATAATAGTAAACTTTATTTATAGAGCACTTTTCTAAACTTGCATTACAAAGTGCTTCTCATGCGCAAAAAAATGCATAAAGATAAAATAAAAAGAACAGTAGAAGCAATGGAACAATAATACAAAATAAAAACAATAATACAAAAGAACAAGCAGTACTAAAAAACACATAAAAAGTCAAAGTGAAATGCAGCATAAAGCAATAAAAGATAATAACAAAATGACCAGCAAGTCGGTAAAATTAATTAAAATTAGGGAAGGCTTTCTGATAAAAGTATAATTTAAGAAGAGATTTAAAAAGGTTACTGACTCTGCAGATCTAATATTCCCAGGTAGGTCATTCCAAAGTGTAGGGGCTCTAACAGCAAAAGCTCTATCGCCTCTAGTTTTAAGTCACACCTCAGGCTCAAAAAATGCCCTTAATTTACAAAAAAAGGAGCCATGTTTATGATGAATACATAAGCACAGGTCTGATAGAAGTTCATTTTTCTGAGTCTGTTATGTCCTTTATGACCTGAGATTTACAAGACTACAGCCAAGCGCAACAAGACTGTGCAGATGTTGGTCTCTCAGGGAGAATTATGCAGTCAGATTGAGGAGGAATAGACTAAACATTATAATTATCAGAAGATCTCTGACATGAAAAGTTCATTAACCTGTGTACTTTGACATGACTCACTTTCAGCCCAAAGGCAAACCACATTTATACAGCCACAGAATGTGGATGTGTCTGGATTTGCCTTGATCAAAGTTCATTATAGGTGAACTCTGGTGCTCACATCACATTACTGCTAGTCCCTGTGTAGCCCGAAAGCCTCTCTAGCTTATGCTTAAAGAACAACCACATTTCAATCAGTTCTAACTGTAATTGGATGGTGGTGAATGGCCTAAAAAAGAGCCTGCAAATGTGTTTGAGGAATGGCTACCTCAGAAATCATTGCACTGCATGAGACTTTTCCCTTTGTAACAGACATATCACTGTCCAGACACAGATGTGACCTTATCTAGACGAAAAGAACAAACAACAGGAAAAATAAATAAATGGGAATAAAAAGGGAAAGTAGATTTATTAACAATGTTCACATATCATGTAAGGTAACTTTACACTCACGAAATACAAAAATACGAAACCATGTAAAGTATTAGGAAGTGGCATATTGAAAGTTGTATGTAGTAGTATGTTGTCCATTGTAAAATGATTGTTTGAAAGAATGTATTAGTTTGATGACAAGTTGTGTTGAGGAATTTGTGTTTTTTTGGTGCTTTTTTTCATTTTTTTTTTTGTTGTTTTTTTGTGATAGAGCATTTTTGCAAACAAAATGTGTCATTTTGGCCAGTTCTGTTTCTACCTTTGTGTTTTGAAAATATGTTGTCAGAAATGTTTCAGCAAATGAAAAAAATTGTAATGTACAGTACAATGACACATGACAAGTTCAAATGCAAAAGCACAAAGATGCAAGGTGAGAGTAAAATCCATTTCTAAATGTACTAAACACTGATTTCTATTAACTTTTGTTGTTTACCATTTGCTTTCCAGGGAATCCTTTTTCTTACCAAAGCAAATGTTTTATGTCTTTGATGTCTTACTGTGCATTTACTGTTTTAATGTTTTGATTTTATTTGTTTTGATTTTATTAATTTTTATTTTTTATATTTTTATACATTGTTATAATGCTACAAGACAATATTCCTTCTGTGGGACAATAAACATTTGATTTATGTGTTCAACTGCACAATAGGCACACATCTCAAAAAACAAAAAAGTTCCTCTCCCAAAAGAATTTATTCTTTACTATTTCTTCATTTGGTGCAGACAGAATGACCACCAATAAAGATATGCTGATTCACACATGAATTATGGGCACCACAACTTGATAATGAAATGCGTCTGAAATGTTTGTGGATTTGCCTTGATCAAAGTTCATTATCGGTGAACTCAGTTCTAATTGTAAATGTTTGGTGATGAATGGTTCCTGGGCCTAAAAAAGGTTGAGGATAAGGCTACCTGCAGGTTGAGGATAAGGCTCGATAACGACTGGCAGCAGGTTTTCAGTATGAGAATAAAGACTAAATGCTGGGAGAATGTGAAGAATGTGTTTTGCGCTGAGCCTTTTTTTTTCCAAAATACACCGTTACTCAACATGAGCAAAACATGTTCATGTGTCAGGTGAGTGAGAAAAAATCAATCAGTAGTTAATATTTAAGAAAAGTCCATGAAACAGGACCTCAGATCACTGATAGTAAAGTAAAAGCTCAGTCTGATTATTATTTTTAGTAACTGAATGCATTTTGAACAGGTAAATATGTATGTTATTAGAGTCAGTGCTGAAAAAAAGGTAACAACTGAAATTTTGTTTTGAAGAATTTCAACAGCCAAATGGCACCCATTCAGTGGAATGGCTCAAATATTGTTCTTTTGAACATCTGACAGCATTTATACAGCATTAACAGGAAATATAATCACACGTAACTTAAATGTAATAATAAATTATTATATATGGACTTGTTGACAATATATGTAAAAAAAAATTGACAAACATCCGTCTGGATTATGTGAGTAGTTAACACATGTCATCAAGGATTGTCATAGGTATGACCGGAAAAGACAGCATATGAAGGACAAACAATTTAGGGAATATGGAGTGGAGTGAACAGAATTTTGTTTCAGTATTTAGGACAAGCAGGACTAATGGGTAGGAGAAGAAGAAGAAGAAGAAGAAGGAGGAGGAGGAGGAGGAGGAGGAGGAAACAAGAAGAAGAAGAAGCTATTGTCTCCTCTTGTTTAAGATGTATTTGTCACATTAGAATTATTGAACTTGACATTCATTGTAAAGGAAGTCTAATACACACAACGTACATTTAATAATAATGTCCAGTTGCAATAATGTTTGTCTAACCGGTCTTGTGTTGCATGCAGATATTTTCTTTCAAAATGTATGTACATGGCAGTTTACAAACTAAATATACAATGCTACCACAATGACAAAAGATTTTATAGCAAGTGTGAATCAGTTTCACATTATCTGTGATTAAAACCAGACAAAATGGTTAGTTATGACCAGGACAAGACTAAATTGTCTGGACTTTGTGTTGAGTAAAAATAAATGTAATATTGGTGACTGACATATACTTTGATATCTGACTAAATTAACACCAATTCAGTGTTGGAAAGCCCCTGAACAGGTATGCGTCATCTCTTCACCAAAGACGTCAAAGACACATAATGAGAGTAAAAGGCAAAAACAGAGGAGCAGGAGTTTGTTTATAATAATACATTATTAGATATTAACTTGTTAAGCAACATGGGCCTATCAATGCGCCAATAATTACAATCCTGTAATATAGCCCAATGTATTCTGAAATAGGAATACTTTTAGAATATATTTTTATGCTAATACTTATGATTTTACTTTAAAAGCATCACTTATTTAACAGAGTTCTATTTAATAAAAGAACTGAGTACGTCTTCCACTACTGTTTGTTAGCTGTTGGTAAAACAACAGCTAACAACAAAGACATTCCAGATGTTCCCTTTTGGGATGAAAGTCCAGATAATGGAGCAAATAATCGTAATATTCTGGGGGCCACGCTGAACATTTCGATAACCTGCGTTGTCTACTTCAACACTAGCATCGTTACATGCTGTTACATGTTTACCAGCTCTGGTATCGGGATGTGTTCAGCCCAGGAAGCGGCTAGTCCGCGCACACGAGTTTCCTGCGTTTAGAGGAAACGAGAGTCACAGAGAGAGAGAGAGAGAGAGAGAGAGAGAGAGGGAGGGACTGTTTCCTCAAGCCGTTATATCCTTTATATCTGTACCATGAATACACGAGCTTGTGGTTTGCTCGTTTCCACTCCATTGTTGAGAGTGATAAACTTGAGTGATGAACTTAAATGATCTCAACACGCCTCTGCTTTTTCCCGTGAACGTGCGACACAGGCAGACGCATTTTTCTCTTTTTTTTTCCCCCCAGCGCAGTGAATACCACCAAAAGTGACGTGAGCTTGCTTTCAACATCATTGTACAGTAGCCTACAAGAGGCTCGGTCCACTTATTAAACCTCATCTCTCCGGTAGCACTGCAGGTAAGTGACACTGCTAAATCCCCCTTTGAGCAGAGACCTAACGTTACGTGTGAGAGGAGTTTTGTAGATGCAGCAAAGGCAGAAAAACAACACTGATCTGTTGTAACTGGCTCCACAAGATGTCAAATTTAATTTGGCTGGTACAAGTCTTGATTTGTCCCTTTGTGCTACTGTGATAACTTTCATTTACTTTTCGTTTTTAGTTAGATAGAATGGATGGAAACAATTGAATGCATTATGTTTGTTAAGGATATATATTTTTTTTACATGTATTTAACCAGTGAGTTATTACGATTGAGTTCAGTTGACTGAAAACTATCATGCCTAGTTTGTTTCAGATCTAAGCATGACCACGTTTTACCCTTTGCAATAAAGCAGGAGTCCTTGAATCCGTCAACTGGTTGCCTACAGACTGTAAAACGTGGTGGCTGTGTTGAACACACATCTACCATTAGACATTCATTTTACGGAAAATGTAACGATACCTGTAGATTTTAAGGAAAAGATGAAAGAGGTGTTGTTCCTTCCCTTTATTAGTCGTCCTTATATAAATTATGTAACAAACCAAACATGTAAGACCTTTTGACCTGAAAACATGAAACTGTCTTAAAAGATAAGATACATTGGAGGACACATATAACAGCTGCAGTTCATCCAGATGTTTTTTTACTGTCCCCTCTCTGGATCATAGTCGACATGTCTCATGAGATCCTTGTTCCGGCTTGGCCCTGTGCCTCTGAGCTTCACAGCTGAATCAAGACACGAAAAACACATCCTCCCAAGGTTGCAGAATTTGAAGCAATAATTGGTGAAACTTGAGAAATTATCTGCTGTCTCACCATATACAGAAGTGTCTCCATAATATCATAACTGGGTACAGATATTTTGAGTGCAGATGTTTTAAAAGCTTTATTATATAGTCATTTGGTCATTTGGGATTAGGGAGTATTATATGGATTAGTGATCCACTGCCACTATTTCTTGTCGTGGGTGGGGGTACTGTTGTGGCTGCACTTCTCTTATAAGTGTGTATCAGGCTGTTGTTGTATTCTGTCAGTGCAGCAGAGGCTACATAAGATAGGATTTAATTTCTTTTACATATATTGCATTTAATGGAGTTTAGATATATTTAGGGTATTTGCAATTTGCAAAAAAGCTGAAATGCCATGATATCCCCGCTCTAGTAATGACTCACTCCTGCTTGAATGTATCTATCTGACTTGAAAAACATGATACATCCTGCATTGAAGGCCTCCATGAGTCCTTTTCATGGATTTACAGTATCAAACTTAACCCCACGAGAGAACAGAATATCTGCAGAGCTGAAATACAACTGGGCAAAGCAGGACTCCTTTGGGGTACAGATTTACTTTGTGTATCGTTAGTGGTAATTTGATTTTTGTAATCGAATGTGCACAACTTAATCACTGTCTTGCCTAACCCAGGGGCCTTGGTTTATACAACAATCCTAAAGAAAACAGGAGCAACATCTGCTTTAAATATATCCCTTTAAATACAGAATTGGTTTTAATAATGTTTTTTTTTCACTTTCATGTTTTGGACCTTTTACTACACTCAGATCTCCCAGATCATCCTCCCAAAACACTGCACGCCAATATAAGAGCTCCTGCCTTATGAAATCAGGGGAAATTTAGAAACTGTCCTCCCTTTTTTATAGAAGCGTTCTTATTATTTTATAGTATAGAGCCATCAGCTTTTCTACTGCATGTTATCACAGATGGGAAGGACTATAAAGTCCAAAGTAACCTTGATCCATGGTCCAAGCGATAAACTGGAAATGGTCAGCTGCGGCCAAAATACAACAACTGAGCAATCTTTCTGTTAGAACTAATTAGAACCAGACTGGTTTCCAGAGTAGTATGATGAACATACTGAGTCACCAAAGATTGTGCATGTTGTGCAGGCATACAGTATATTTACACATACTACATGTTTAGATTTACATCTGCTGTATACAACGACATGGCTAAGATTACACATTTTATTCTGATTTAATATCAAACTGACATCATGGCAGACTAATTTCTGCAAAGTCATTTCCACCATGCCTGGAAATATCTCAAACATGCAGCAATACCTGCATTTAATTTAATTATACTGTTGAGAGGAGTGTCTTGCGGGCATCATTAGGAATTATGGGAGATGTAATTTGACTCGTGTGAGTTGACACAGCCGGGCTATTACATAGCCTTTGTGGAGTTCCTGTTGTGAAAACATTAACTCTAAGTGTTCCCCTAAGTCATGCTGCAGTCATCTTTAGTTGTCTCGAAGAATAAAAGAAATGGAAGGTATTCCTGGTTACTTCAAATATTCTAATCATAATTTGTTATTTCTTGATAATGATATAGTTGTAGATTGTAGATCAGTTGCAACAGAAATGATGCAACAAAATTAAACTGTGGGCTAGTCATGATGGTGAGTGCTTGCGTTAGTGCAAAAGTTCCTTCTTCTTTTCTAAGATACCCCCACATGCCTGTCAGATACATCTGCATTGACATTTGATTCCATTTCTTATTGGATGTTACTTGTAAGAGTTGACATGGTAACAGTATTTCTTGTAAAGTGAAATGTCATTGTTTGGATTGGTTTGGTGGAGTTTGTTTATCCATGTATTTCAATTATTTATTGCCGTCTGATCCAGCCATTTATATATGCGTTTAGCTAGCTGTAGATAAAAACATATAAATGACGATGAACAATTTAGGCTATCTAGTAATGTCAACTGTTTGAACCATTTATCCATCACTTATCTTTTACTTCACCATTTCTACTGTTTATCCATCACTTATTTAACCGGTTTATTCATTGCTTTTATCACAACATGTATTGGATTGTTTAGCTTTTCCATAACCTAGCACTGGGATATATTTTTATCAACCACATTGTAATTTTTTGACAGTAAGTATCAAGATAATGGAGAGTCACTGCCCTCATCATAACTGCAAAAAGAAAAAAAAGACTGAAGGTGGCTTTTCATATACAAATGCTTTTCTGAAGCAAAGACAGTTGATTATAGCATGCAATTTCTTTGAAAGCTTTACAAATGGGCACCAGATTGAGCTCTTCTGACTGGATTAAATTCTGGGATTATATATTTTAGAGGTGATTTTCTATTGTGAGCAGAACACACATGTGAGTCTATAGTTGAGAAATCTAGTTTAGATTTAGTTTAGAAAAGGATTTAGAGAAAAAGGTCATTTTGAATCATCATTTCTGTCTGGGCTGAATTGTGCTTTACCCATTTAGAACTGACCCGATAAATGTGTGTTTATTAATTCAGTTCAATTATTAATAGACAAGCTGTCTTGCTGTGTATACACGACGACATGTCTGTCATGTTTATGTCTGTAAAAACATTCACACAATAAATTAAAAATTAATACAAATGTCATACATTTGTTTGATCTATATTGTAATTAATTTGATCGATGGTGATAGTGTGTTACATCCATATAACTTTATAATAACTTAAATACAGAGACCATGTTAATACCAACCAGGGTTGTTGACATTAACATTTATCTGTAATTATTAGCTTCACTGGTGCCAGCATTAGAATACCTTTCTATTAAAGCTAAGTACCAACAGTATTAAACTTCACACCTTTCCTTAGGAATTTGGAAGAAAAGAACTTTAACTAATAAATCACTGACAACATTTTCCCATGGAGTTTTGCTGTAATTACTTCCACTGTGCTATTCAGTGGTAGCTGCCTGACTCATCCTTAATCACTACAGTGTGTGACTAAGCTCTTAAAGTGGGCTCTCTGCATGACTAGCAGCTATGCTTTGAGAATATCTGTGGTGAAGGGCACTTCTGACAGGACTAAATCTCACTGGGCTTTAGGTCTTTTTGCCCCTTACATGTTGAAGACCTTTGCCAGCATCGGTTAACTGGGCAACGTCCCTCACGCTATCGCACAATGCAGTGCTTGACCCTCGCTCTTAAACTCCCTCCCTCTTTCTACGCACACATTGACACACACACACACACACACACGTTGCCTGTGGTAAGGATCTCCTGTGCCGCTCTGTGGAGCACCTGACGTGGATCAGTCTCTGGCTGAATGTGCTCCTCTGTCCGGTTGTGAGAGCGGTTGTGTATATGCTATTGTCCTTAAATAATTTAATATAGCATGTGTTGTCTTTCTGTATTTCAAAACTGTCATTAAAATAACTACTTTTAATGACAATCACACAATCAGCTCTTCTGTTGATGTTTCCTGTTCCTTTCAGAAGTGCAGATATTTTAGTTCCTTTATTAAGTGCAGGGACAAGTAAATAAAAAAGAATAACAAGTTTTAGTTGTTGTGCTATTGTGATATTCCAAAATTGCTTTTGTACATTATACAGTATATGTATGTTTTTATTTTTAATACAGGGAAAAGCCTGGACCCATTGCACCTGAATCACTACAGACATGGTCTTTTGAAATGAAAGAGGAAAAAGGTAAAGATATTCTGCTGAAATGTATCATTTTTTTCCATTTTTAGACAGCTTCCTGGGAAACTTTGTTTATATTTTGTCTAAACGTAGTCATCAGTTTGCAGTACTTGGGCTTGTGTGTGTTAGAAGAATTTTTACTAATTGGAACTGTTAAATATAAACAACTACATTCCAATAAGTCATACAATTATACATATTTTTACAATTAAGTCATTATGTGTTTAGTAAAATATCAGAAAACAGTGAGAAATACCCAATAAAATTCTCTAATGCTCAAAATGGCATTATCCGAAAAAATATATTCAATTTACAATGATATCCAATTCTGACACATGGTGTATTCACATATCTGAGAAGCTGGGACCAACAATTAATCAAAATTCTTTACAATTCATTATCAGACTAATGGGAACAAATTACAAGTTCTACTGTAATTTCACACTACAATGAAAAGAGACTCACAAAAGTTGGATTCTGTGATACCCTGTACCCTGTATATGTTTGGCACAACAGAGGGAAGAGGGCAAAAAAATCATCATGTTTGTCTCATGAAACCTCTAGTCCACATTCTTTAGTATTTACATCATTAACTAAACAATAACTAATGCAGTCAAGCCTCATATCCAGCTCAGAATGAAACACACCCACTCCGAAAAAATACTCTGTGATTCAACAAGCTGTGGGATCATATCATATTTTATGTTTATGAAATGACAGTTGTGTTTTACAGGGAGGGGCTCGAGTGTCCGCATATTTTAAGTGAAATCCACAGAACATCTCTGTGGTGGTGTTAATCAATCATGTGCCTTCCACTCTTTGGTTCGGATATGATTTACTAGTAGATTAGGGTTTCACTGCAACTGCACATATTAAAATAGATATTTAGCTGTGTGCTACTTGAGTGATGCATTTTCATTACAACTTTTTACTTGTATGGAAGCCTCTTGTCTGCAAACTATGAATCAGGAAGATTTTGGATTAGATCATTAATTTCATTTTAATCTGAGGTAAGTGTTTATCAGTTCAGCACGATCATCTTAAATTGGTCTGCCCTCATCAGCTACCCTTCTCTTTCCCTCTTTCTCCATATTTCTTGTTTTTACTAAAGTCTGTTCTCCTTCTCTGTTCATCCTCCTATTGTGTCTTTGCTGCCTTGACATCCCGTTGCTTACCTAACACCCCCTTTACTCCAACCTTATCTTAGCCCAGGGTTAGTTACCACTGCTCATTTCTTGTGTTTGTGTGGGGTGGCTACTATGATTCAATAACCACTGTTTATTTTATTGTTCTTCTTTCAGACCATCTTTTGAAAAAAGATGCTAATCAGTTTAAAGGAAATACAAATAACTTGTTCTTAACTTGTTAATTTGTTCTTAATATATTCTGTATTTGTTACCAGGATAACCTCATGCACTGTGTAGACATGAGAGGATCCAGGAGCATGTGAAGATGTTCCAGAAGACAACTAAAAGTGAGCTCTTCTCAGAGATTAATAATTATATTTATAACATAGTAGCTGTTATTTTTCATTGACTTAACTGTGTTTAGTAATCTTGAAATATGAGAAATAGGAACACAGAGTTTTACTCCAGATGTTGCCTAAATGACCTTAGGAAAATACAAAGCTGTCTATTTTCTCATTTATTTCCCTTTGATTTAAAGAAGGCACTTGACCTTTATAATGCAGACAAACACTTTATGCAATGATGTGTTTTCAGCAGAAGAACTACAGCGTGAGTTTCATTTTTCTTGTATTTCCTTTTCCATTTATTTTGCAAACAAGGTCTAAAGTATAGCATAAACCAAACACACTGTTTCTCTGTGTTCATTCTACTATATTCTTCGCTCATTCTGCAAGAACATGAGTTCACATTTTTGGACACAAGACAAGTTCAACTTAACAGTTCTTAACAGTTCAATTTATCATTGTGTCTGTTCATAAGCTTTGGGAATTACTGTGTTGCTTATGTGTTGGTGAGAGGGGATATTATAACACTTCATTCATATGCTGAAATCCTGCATCCTGCACAGCTGTGTAGGGCTGCACATCTTTTGCTATGAACACACATAGAGAGGCTGTTTTGATGCTGCAGGTGGAAGGAGTTACAGCTGTCTACAACAATTACTACACTGTAAAAAATAAAATCGCAAGAAAACGGTAAAAAGCAGTAAAGTTACCAAACAGTTACTGCTAAATCATGGTATAATACCAAATGTTATTTTACGAAAATTACGAAAAAAATAAATTTTTTCCATAGCTTCTCCCTGTGATTTTGTTGGTAGAATTGCAGTTGTGCACCATAATAAAAACATTTCTAAATTGTAAAAAAGCAAGAAATCACTTGAAGATAAAGTTGAACTTTCATCACTTAAAGATATATCTATGAAATTATAGTACACTGTTGCTTATTTAGTGTTAAATATACATCTTGTTTGTATCTCTGTATATTGTGGTAATATGTGGTTGACTTGTAAAGAAAGTCAGTGGGGTTGCTTTCTTATCTCTGCAACAGCATTTTATCAACTTATAAGCAGAGCATCACACCACAGTTAATGATCTTAGCTTGAACAAGGAAGAACACCACTAATGGTGCAACCACCTACACTTATGGTGTAAAATGTCTGCATCTAATAACTGCAAATGACCAAAGACCAAGATGCAATGTGAAAATCAAAACCATGAAGATGACAAACAAAACTTATAACTTATAACTTAAAGAATGTGACATGAAAGGCAGGAAAATAGAGAAATGATATTTATATGCTCATCTCTAAAGTATCCAGAAGCTCCAAGACACGTCCACTTCTCCCAGGTCACTACAATATAGAACAGATAATCTCAACAACTTAAAAAACAGTGTTACTGCACTGTTTACCTATAGGATCTCCCTGTTGGAACCTTACAGTTTATTTTGAATAATTTTCTTGCTTTTTCTTTGCATTTTAGAGACGCTTTTATGGAAACTTACTGTAAAATAACATTTGGTATTTTACCGTAATTTAATGGTAACTGTATAGTAATTTAACTCTCAGAACCAAATAAAAAACAGCACGACCATGTAAAAAGACAGTAGATTCCTATAATGTAAAATTACACATATTTACTTGAATGTTACAGAAAGTCTATTTAAAAAATCTGATTTACTGTATTTTAACAGTATATGCTTGCAAAACAAAATAGATGGCAAATATCCGTATTTTTTCATGGCATGGCATGGGTGTAGAGAAGCTGTTCCTCCCATAGTGGCAATGTGCATGGAGTGCACTGGTAGCTTAATTATTATCTTATTATTATCTTATTATTATGTATCACTGTAGATTGACCAGTTGAAGAGAACATTTCAAATTATACGGTTAGTTTTGATTTTTCAGCCATAGTTTGGGTCATACCTCAGTTTTTACTTTGTTTTTGCTCTATGATTTTTTGGGATTGGGGGCTTTCGAGACACGGATGATCTATACTGTTCCTGAATGCCTCACAATATGAATGACCTATACAATGCACTGTCCCAGAGCTGCAGTTAACAGACAGCTCATGCTACGCCTTCTACTGTCTATAGACACAATGTTACTATATTAATGTCAAGGCCATGCAAAAAGGCAGGTGGTAGGTTTGTTTAAAAGAAGAAATATTAGATTTCCAGACTATTATATCAAATCCGTGAACATCAGAGAGTAGTTAATATGTGGGAGACTACGGGAGACTCCACAACAAGACACTTGGAATGTCTGCAACAGTGATGTAGTGGAGGATGGGGTGTTTACATGAGACTGTGGACTCTACAGAAGTTTTCCAAAACTCAGTCAGTTTAAATGTGTCTTTTCGGATTTGACTGGTATTTTAAGAATAATACTTTCAGATCATTTTGCATATATTTTAACAGTTCTCTTTAATTTGGAAGTGTCAGTTATTAAATTGAAACCAACAAGGTTGGACCTTTTCCTGTGCAGTTACCTCTAAATAACAAGTGATATTCATTTCAGTTCCATTTTTAAGTACCTACATCCATAGTGATACTACACCTGCGTTGAACTGAATTGAACTGAATGCCACATTTTTTGTTGATTAGAATTATACACTACTATTAAAAGCAGCAGATTATTTTATGTAACATCTGTGAAACCTTGAAATCTAATTAAATGAGTCCAGGATGTTTTTTGATGATCCTATTACTGAATTCTTTTATGTTTCTTTTTTGTCTTTGTTGACTACAGTGTGGTGCCTTAGACTTCTCCCAGTTCTCCTATTCTTAATCGTCCTTGTCATATACTACTGTCCCTATGCCATGCTTCAGAGGTAATTACACACATGCTAACACAACCATTTCTTTCTTCTTCCTGTCTCCATTGAGGTCATTACAGAAATGCCCATTTCTGGTAAAATGTAAGCCCATGCAGTGCTGAGTCACTAAAAGTTGAGAAGACATCCCACATTTTGATCATCCAGTGGTTTGAGCTGCTGGTCAATTTAGACCCTCACACATGCCAGTTCTTGTACTCCTTCAGTGTTCTGGACCCAGTTACTGGCACAGCGTCTTTTTGTGGATTCAGCAGTAGTTCTAATGTTGTGGTGATTGTCTGTCTTTCAGGTACATAGACACCAGCAAGTTTGTGAACAGTACCAAGTCGCTGTGTGGCGGCAGGCTAATTCAGTGGGAGAGCCTTAACTTTAAGTGAGTAATGACATGTCTGTGTTTTTTTTATAAGCTAGAGGGAGTGGATGGCTTATTAAGCGAAAAGGTATGCCAGCATTTTTATTTCAACGTAAGGTGCCAGGAGTCTTGGAACAGTAAGACTCCTTTACCAGTCATAAAGGAAAAGCAAGTTTTAGTGAGAAAGAAAAGGACTGTTGTATAAAAAGTTTTTCCATCTAAATCATTACAGTAAGTCTCAGTAACTGAATTGGAATGTCTTGGTGAAATGGCTGAGAATTGGGGAGTGAATATTAAAACCAGCATTGACTAAGAATGAGCTCTTGCTAAAGTTACATTTTTTTGCAGGCAGACAATAGCTAGTTTGTTGTCCTCAGGCTCTGCCTTTTTAAGTAATCATTGTTCCACAGGCCTGAACCGCCTCTCATTTATTTTCCTTTGCTCTATTAACAGTTTATTCAGCTGCATATTTAGTTAGTTAGTATTGTGGGCTTAGTTCTGTTACAAAATAGGTCACTGTTTATTTCTTTAGTCCAGTAGACCTTCGCCCTTCCACCATTAAAACAGTCAAGATTCAGAATCCCTGCTTCTCCTTGTAAAGGAACATGATTTGCATTAGGTTGTCACCAGTCATTACAGTCACAGGAAGGTCTTCCAGGCAATCACAGTGACATTTCTCTAATTAGACTTCTCCATTGGGGGGTTTATCCTGATCCCCTGTGGAGCGCTTGCTGGCACACAAGGGTAATAAATGTCTGAGGTATAGGTCACAAACAGCTGTAGTCTGAAGCAAGCTAATATAGATGTTTCACAGGTTACAATCTTGCCACATTTGCCTGACTTTAGAGGCTCTGTCAATATATTTTTTATCCAACCCTGTCTCCTAAAAATTACGTTCGTATAGGAAGAAACTGCAATCCCGATTACGTTTTGTTACAGGACGTATTTGCGACCCGATTACGTTTTTGTAGAACTTAATTGTCACGTTGTATTGAAACGTATTTTTGTGAATGAACGAATGACGTGCTACATTTATTAATGCAAAACGGTTT
>JAUMHL010000005.1:11834897-11845815 GCA_032362345.1 Sandelia bainsii
CATTTTTTTCCCCCCCCCCCCCCCCCCCCCATAGGCACCCCCCTTTCCCCACAATTTGGCCTGGCCACAATATATCTCTCCCTCTCTTCTCAGAAGCTAATCGCTCCCTGGGCAAGTAGAGTAAAGTTATTGACATTCCGAATTCAGTGCATACCTGAGAGTTTAACTTCATCAGGCTTTTTTTGTCATAGAAAAGCAGCTCAAAGTCTATTGAGACTTAACGTTTCTAAAGTGCTGACGAATCATTTAGTCAAACAAGATCTCAGTCTGTGGTACTGCGTTAATTATTTGGTCTAGGAATGAGGCATGGTGTAAGTAGAAAAGCAAAAAGCAGGAATATTTTCAGAATGAAACATGTATTGAATAATGTCATTTAGTTTTGTTAACATTTTAAAGAATAGGTTCCCGGTTTATTTTTTTTCTGTTGTAAAACAACAGACAGGTGACCAGATCAACATTAAAAGAGGTTCTGCATGCTGTAATAATTCCTCCTGTTCATAGTGGTCATAAATAGATCCTTTCTTAAGTTCTCACAGTAGGCGGGATAAACAGTATGAGCCTTTAGTAGTCTTATTTAATCAAATCAAGAAGAATATTGTCCTATGAGTTTTTTGATAAAATTCCCTCTTTTTGGACAGCGGTTCACTGCTGAGTTGCAGGATAGTTACAAAAACAGGGAACGATATAACAGAAATGCATCCACTTAATGCACAGAGGAACTATGAATGTTCCCCATCACTTGCAATCACATTACATTGTAAGCATATGTTATTAACAGGAGGAATGGTTACAGCGAGTCAGACCTGTTACAGTGTTCATGTGGGCATTTTAAGACAGACTTTAGACAGACAAGTGAGAAATAATTTGCACCTATCTTTTAAAACCTGTTTTGTTAGGCAGTCAGCCATGGAACAGGACTTTTGTGGAAATAAGAAGAATAGAAAAACATCCTGGTTGTGTGACTTGATGATACAGGCCTAGCATTAACAGGCCTGCTAGACACCACAATCTACTGTACATGCAAAAGGTTGTGAAGGACTGCAGGCTTATGGGAATGGTGGTTTTTAAAGGCCAAATTGGGTTTTATTTAGACATATGGATGGAGTGTTCCAAGGGTGGATTTGTAGTTGATAGCATTATTACAAATGTCAATGGTATTTCAAACGTGGTTTTCTTACTTCTGAAACAGAACCAAAACATTTCACTCTATTTCTGTGTAGGAACCACTGTCTATCAGATTTAAGAATAAATATTAGTATTTACTGTATGTAAGTGTTTTTTTGGAAAGCATTAGGAGGCTCATACTGATTATCTTGATGTTTATCATTGTGTTTCCAGAATCTCTACAACAGAGGTGGCAAGTGCAAAGTTAACATTGGTCAGAAAGCATACAATTATGAGAATAACTCCCAGGTTGTTCACTTTAATGCTCAACAACATTTCAAAGTTTGTTATGTGATACATATTACATAACAAACTGGGGTGACCGTGACTCAGTTGGTAGGACAGTCGTTTACGAAGCACAGGGTTAGTGGTTCGACTCCCAGTTCCTCCAATTCCTGGCCACATGTTGAAGAATTTTCTCAAGGGGATTAATAAAGTATCAATTATTATTATTATTATTAATTTTGTGAACAAACATAAAACACATATACTTTTCATATTTGATTGCAAAAATGAAAAATAAAAACAACAGAACAACAAAATTCTTGTCCCTGAATGTAATATTGTGTCCTTGTCTCAGCTTAAATGATGCCCCAGTGAAAGGCTATGAGAATGATGTAGGATCCAAGACTACCATGAGGTTCTTCTACCCAGAGTCGGCCTCCGACGACCCTGGATTGCACAATGAGCCAGATACGCTTATGGTCCTGGTGCCTTTCAAACAGCAAGATCTACAGTGGCTGAAAGAGATCCTCTATAATGAGAAGAGGGTAGAGGATATGTGTGAGAACGCACTCTCTCTCACACAAACACACACACACATGCTTGCCATCTCACAGACTTTCTTTCTCTCACTCTCTCCCGCACATAAACACACTCCTTTTAGCTTCTTTTACAGACCTTGCCACCCATCTGTATCAAAAACAAATACTTAAAAGGTTGCCAGTACCCTTCTGAATGTAGTTTCCATGGCAAACATTCTTCACTATGTTGCTCCGGAAATATCCGGCCTACTACTGCTAATAGTTGCAAGGTCATTACCCGCTAATTTGCACATTGATTTAGTTGCCTCCAGACATGAGGGAGTCATAGGTTCCATTGCATCTCTGTTTGTATAAGTGCACTCAATGTGCCAATAAAAAGTCATATTTTAATCTCTTTCTGTTCTTTTGTTTGGTTGAGTTTCACAACACCCTGTCTCTTATCTTTCTCTGTTGTTTATGTGTGCTTTCCAGGGCAGGAAAGGCTTCTGGAAGCCCCCTCCTCAAATCTGGTTGGCTGATGTGAGTAAAATAAGAGTGCTGGACCCTCACTTTCTGTGGCAGACTGCAGACAGACTGCTCCAGATCCCTCTGCACCAAAGGAGCAAACAGGTGATGGATCACTTTCACTTCACACTTTTGAGAATCATTAATATTCCGTCAAGGTGACTTTAAGGTTAGCAGTTTTAGAACCAGAAATTGTGGTTCAGGTCCAGGCCAAATTGTTTTGTCAATCAGCCCAGAATTGGTTGTTTATAGCGGTGGTGATGACGCTTCTCAGTTTCAGCTCATTGATATTGACCATTTTGGTTTCTGTCTTGTGTTTTCCCTTTTCTCTGGCACCTTTCTTCTTTCCCCTCTTGCCCTTCACTGCTTCCGACATGAATGTTAACAAGCCTGAATGGAGCATCCACTCATTAGCCACAGCTCCTCAAGTGATATGTCTTGAGAGCTGTGATAAACAGTTTACTGGAAGAGGCTTTTTTTCTTGAAATGTAGCCCGGTCAGTATTGATTTTGTGGATCCCATTACGGCTAAACATGATGATTAGCTCCTTCTTGGCATTGTAGCATCTCATTACAAGATAAGATCCTCACATCTTCTAGGCTGCTCAGTAAATCTGTGGAAATTAATTAGCTTTTGAAGGAAATTGTATAAATTGTAACCAGATGTTTATACAAAAAGGACAGTTCCCACGGTTATTGCTTTTTTCTCAGGAAAATGTCCACACACAATGTCCACACTGATTTCAAGATTAATTTCATCTTCATAGAACACTTACCTCATTGACATGAAAATAAAAGTTAAGGAAAGACAATACACCTTCATGAAAATACAACCAGTGGGAAAAAAGTGGGAACACAACTGTAAACAAACTTACGAAACTAGCAGAAGAACAGAATTGTGCAATGAGAAAAACATGACTCACAGCCTTTTTCGCAATACAGTATACCACTGATGTGTTTTTATTTCATAAATTGGACCTCACCTCCTTCTTTGGCTGAGGCAGCAGGGTTTTGAAACACATTTGACTTGGACTATTATTCATGTAGAATAAAGTTTTTATTGACCCTTTGCATCCAATCTCCCAAGTGGTTCTTGTTGTGTGTTTGGTGTGGATCGTCTTTGATGTGGACGTTTTGTTGGTTCTGCTTGTTCCCCTCTCCTGAACCCTTTTTGTCAAAGTGTGATGGGGGTGTTACCCTTTTGGACTGTAGAACTAACACACATGGCTGGTGCATGAAAGGAGTGAGCAGTGGGAATGCAGCAGGGAGAGGAAGGTTAGAAAGAGGAGGGCAATGGTGGAGCAATCCAGCACTGGGACAAGTGGACCCTATAGGTGGTTAAATTTAGCTTGCTTTAACAATATTAAAGATTCTATAAAATGCACCTTTTCAGGAGTTAAATTGAGTCCCTGCAGTCCTAAAAGAAAGAGTTTAGTTAGAAATTGAAAGGGATCATACCTTACAGGCCACTTGTCACCGTGTCTCTAGCATGGGACACAGAAATGAGTTTAGGGGTGTGTTGCCTTTCCTCCTTATGTGTCCATGGTAACCACCCCCCATTTGCTCAAGGATATTCTGAGACCTACGCATTACCATAGTAACAGCAGGCACAACCGATAATGTTTGACCCAGAGCCCTAGAGATAGAAGAGATGTGACAGCAAGGGGTCAAAAACGACAGCGGGTCACGTGACTCATGTAGCCTCGAATAGTTAAAAGAGGCTGACTGAGCTGACTCTCCTTCGACTCTGGTTTGACCCAGAGTGAAACGCGTCTCTCATACAAGTTGGGCCAAGTCGGTCAGTAGAACGTCTCTGCACAGTTAGTTGTTGACATTTATTTAGCTTTTTGTACGTGGGAAGATGGCCTTGGACATGTGGGCTTCTGTGAGCGAGTTGTGGTCGTGGATGTGGTATGTTAGCAGCATCAGTAAGGTTATTAATAAAAAAGTGTAGTAAACCACTTTGTGGTTAAAAAATGGCATAGGCATAACACAAAAAACAATCACAATTAAAAATAACTGTTTTTTTCAACATATAATCAGCAAGGCTGCTTGTATTAATGTTTTTCCTATTTAATCCATCTTTATTTATTGTTTTACATGGAAAGTGAAAGTGTTTTTATAATCAATCATGAATTTTTGAGCATAAACATACTTTTGGAAAAATATTAATTTCTGTCCTTATGCAGTTAGTATACATAAACTTTCACCAGCTATCATATGAAGTATTAGTATCAATCTCTTTAAAAAAAAATAAAAAATGTAGAGGTCAGCTATAAATTATACTGTCCCAGGTTAGTGAAGCTGTCAGTGGCACAGTAGTTTCCACACAAAGTATTTTCCCATGTTGTCGGGCCCCTTGCTTCAGAATTACACCTCCCACTGCCCACCCGACATTTTCAACTCCCGTGTACACACATATACTAGTCTTATGTTCACACTAGTCTCCCCATACACAGGCTTGTGTTGAGCTCTAGTAGGTTTGGCTTGCAGTGGTGACAGTATGCAGCCCCGCTCGCTCGCCTCTCACCAAGGCTCCATGGGCCTGCGTCCAAACTATGTGCTGGGCCGCTGCAGAGCTCTGGTGTTCGCCCTTGTGCTGGCGACCACATGAGGCTAATACACACAGAATGTCAGCTGTGTCCCATTGTGGGATGCTCATCAGTTTCTAAATCAATGTTCAGTGCAATATCTTGTCAAACTGATCTGTGTGAATGTGTTACAGTTGAGTGTAGGACAGAGGCTATTTATCCTAGCAACACACACACATATACAAACATATATGTATATGTCACTCTTTACACATTTCTTATCAGGGAAAGCAGAAGCAGAGTGTTGTTGCTGATGAGCTGTAGATGTGAGATTACTTCTCTTTGGACACTAACATAAAAGTCGTTTGCACGTGTCTGGCCAAATGTTTAAACATTGTGCTATGATGAAGGTCTTCTGGGCCAAAAGCTTGGTTTAATATTTCTAATTAGTAAAAGTGAAGATGATTCTTTCTTTGGTCGATTTTCTGGCAAATATTCAAATATACATGTGCAGATATCATCCTAAACATACACAAAGTATTCATACATATTTACAGTGATGATGATTAGGATATAAAATGCTCTAGCAGAGACAAACAGCAATATCATGCATTGTCCATTCATTTTTTATAACTGCATATTGCTGGAAAGTCGGAAACATTGAATTAATTTCTTTTTAAATAATAATAATAATTTAATTAAGTCTTACAGTATATTCACAATGATCACAGTTTGTTGTTAACACACTCATTTTGTTCTGCTTTAAACAGCGGCCCATTGTGAACTCTCAGCAGGGATACTGAACAGTATACATGTCCATGCAGACAGAGCTCTTGCTGAGGAAACTTGATGATAACATGGAAAACTGTAGAGGCAAGGGATATGGAATGTCTGTTGGGAAAGTGTGCAGCATTTTTGGAGAGGGAAAGGAAAGAAAGGGTTTCTTCTATCTCCAGGTCATGTGGAAGCGATTCTCTTTCTTGCCTCTGCTAGCATGGATAATCATTGACAGCCCTATGGGAAATGGCTAACAATAGAGTGAAATCTCTGAGCACAAGAAGATCAAACATGTATCAACTCTTTAGATCTATTTTCCTATTACAAACCAAAGTATGTTATTGGCGTCAGACAATGTCCCTTTTATTTTTCTGTGTTTAGCAAAGGCAGATGGGAGTGGTGAGCAAGAAAACTACAAAAACAATTATTTTAGTGGTATTTTTAAGGCTTGTGTAGGGCAGGCATAGAAGGAACATGTGCAACAGGGGTCACCAGCTGGAATCAAACTGGGGAAGTTACTTGGCAATCTTCATGGAGCACTCATCCACCAGGATACCCTGTGATTTGTAAACTAAACCTCTTTTAGACTTTAAATTGGCCAGAAGGTTTACTGCTATCAGGGGAGAGTATAATTAAACCTTGAGTTCTGATCTTATCTTTATTTTTCATATTTCTTATGCTGAATATTGCCATTGGAAGATTATGTGGTGTCAATTTATGACATTAACTTTCAGGACCAGGGTTGTAAATTCACGTGAAAACAAACAAATCTTTTAAGCAATGACATGTGCCCTCTTCTGACTGCAGCTTTTTGAAAATGAATGTCTGAGAAATAGGAGCAAGGTCTGTAAAAAAAATGCGTTCATGTAATCAACATTATTTCCAGTATTGTTTTATATTTTTAGGTAGGTTGACAGTAGAGAGATGGAAGGAAATTAGGATGGGAAGAAATGGGGAACAACACTTCAATGTTCCCTGGTCAGATTTGAGCTGTTGCGGATGTTGTGGTTCACAGTTAGTTCCTTAAACCTATAGACCATGAAGATTCCCCATCAAGTTGTTTTTGTAGTTTTGTTACATCTAACTAGGTAACAGATAATACATAATGGTTGTGGTTTTGATTGTGGGAGAACCCAATTTGTGTGTATTTCCTATCTTCAAAGTTTTGTTACTATGTATTAATTACATTATATAGATTAATATCATTTTTTTATATTGTCTGTTAATGAAAATGTTTTTGCTGCTAGAGGCCAGGTCAACAACAGGATGGTGCATCACTGAGGGCTCATTGTCAAATTTAAATTTTAAGTAAAATATACATAAACAGAATGTTTGGTCATGTTAAATTAATTAAAATGTAGCACAAGATACCTTGTTAGAGATGCTGTTTTGAGAGAAACCATAATATTTTTTGGTTTTAATTTTTTAAAATGTGATCTTAGTTTAAAACCAAATTTATGCATAATTATTATATTCAATTTTTAAATGAATTACTGGTCTGATTTTTTAGAGTAAGCAGGAAACTGTCATCTACATAAAATGTGCACTATGCTATATTTGCTATGGATAGAACCTACAAGGCAAATAATAGCCAACACATAAATGCACAAATTACTTATAAGACATAACCTTTAAGAAAATAAAGCTATGCTTCTGTGTCAAGTTCCATCTCAAATTTTTGAAAGCAGATCATGAATACATATTTTAGCTGAAGATAAATCAAATCTATTATTTTGATCTGTGACAAACTGTCCTGAATTTCTTACTTGGAACTGGCGTTAAGGGTGCTTTTCTTATGCAGAGGCCATATTAAGGCAGTAAGTAAGCTGCTGGGGAAAAAACAAACAAGCCTGCAGGTTGGGACTTAAAAATGCTCAGCAACAAGCAACCTGCTAGAAGCTACAAGTAGCTCTTATACAGCATGTTATGGTTCTGTTTTGTCACACAAGTCATCAAAATTGCAGAAGTTCACATGAATCTGAGATTTAAATAGAATTCCTGGTATTAACGTAATCGCTGGTGTTGATGAACTGCAATTAAATATTTAAATATAGCTCACCAGTGTGTGTTGCCATCTTGTGGTGAAATGAGAAGCTGCAGTTAAGTTGTGGCGTTAATGCCTGTTGAACAAAGCAATGGGAGCTTTGAATGCACAACAGAGGCATGATAAGTTTTTACCCTCTTCTCACAGATGTTCATTTCATAACTTCTAATAGGCTTCACACAAAGGTCATGTTCAGAGAATGTACATTTTAGAACCTCTTATTTACTGTCTTGCTATACTTGTGTCATTTTATTGCTTCTATAATTGTACTCTTTTGTAAAACGTTTAATATGTTAAAGCCCACGTAATCTGAATTTTTTGTTTGGTTGTTATTGCATATGTTTTGTTTGTAGAAAAAATAGAAAAAGTCAGCCTTGCTTTCAGCCCATTCTCTGCGGTATTTGCTGTCTGCTAGAGGGTCTACTACTAGGAGTCACCAATGTCACAAATCTTCACATTTTACATGCTTGCTTTATACAAAGTTTCCAAAGTGCCTTGAGTTAATTGCATTAGGCTGTCATTAAGTTTCTTTGTTACAGAAGTCAGTGCATCCTACCACGGGTATCCTTGCTGTGTTTGTTGCTCTTAACTACTGTGATGTGGTCCACATTGTTGGTTTTGGATACCCAAATTCAAAGACCAAAGGACAACCAATCCATTACTATAGAAATGACACCATGAAGTCCATGAAGGTAGGTAGAAGTCAAGGTTCATGTAATGTCTGACAGAGAAAAAAGTTGTTTTTTGTTTTTCATTTTATCTATCATATGACTACATGCATTTAGCAACCATTGGTTTAGTGTATATGAGTTCATCAATAAGCAGTTTCCCAAAAGTTCAACTTAAAGTTTATTAGTCATTCTAACTACAAAGACAATGAAATTGTTATGATTCATTCATGCATTTATTCATTTTCCTTTAATTTGTCACCCATATAACTTCCTTTGCTATTATATGTATAAAAGTTGCAAGGGTCTGCACAGATACTGAAACTTTAGACAAGTAAAAATGGCCAAATGTAGAATAAGAGTTTAGGTTTCAATCAAGGTAGGAAGGAATAATATCGGATTACTACTAATATAGTTTTGTACTTCAAGTACTACCTCCACAATTACTAATGATAGTAATGGTAATGAGAACAGCAATAATAACAGAAAAGTGGGAAGAAGAGCATTATGTGCACCACTGTAAGAACTAAAGAAGTGACTTTGCCCTGGTGTCCCCCTAAATCCATCAGCAAAAGTGTTTAGAAGTTATCAATAGCCTATCAACGGATTCAAACATGTTAGCACAAGAATTATTTTAAACGTTAACATGTTAACATGAACCAATTAACTTCAGTGACTAACTGAACTACTCTGACAACTTTTTGCCACAAGATGTCTCTGTAGACCGCAAATGTGCCATATTAAAGCTTGTTGATACTTGGGGAGTGAGTGTGAATGGTGGTTTGTCTCTATATGTCAGCCCTGTGATAGAAGGGCAACCAGGGTGTACCCTGCCTCTCGCCCAGTGACAGCTCCCACAATGCTTGACAGGACAAGGTGTTAGGATGATGGATGGATACTAGAGGGAAATGGGAAAGTCATTTCCTCATCCATGTCTGTTTTGTTCAAATAGGCTATGTGGACCCTGGCATTTAGCTGGTCCACATCTCTGAATCCTCTGAACGACTTTACCTCAAACCTGATTGCATACTGAATAAAGCAATCTGCTCATTTGAAGTGCAGTTGATTTTCTGAATACTCATGCTCCTCTTTTCTCTCTGTTGCAGAATTCTTACCATGATCTTAAACACGAGGCTGAAACCTTAAAAAGACTAAAGGACTCTGGCGCTATTTTGCATCTGAAATCAGATTTATGACACACTTTTCCAGATTTTATTGAAAAAAAGAAAATCAATTTGGTCATCTGATCCAATTCAAATCTTAATGTGCCTTCTGCAGCAGAACTGGTACACTGGTACTGCTGGTACACGTAATCATTATTTGGTGACACAATGTCACAGATGTAGCTCTGACGAAAATTTACCTCCCCGGCACCTTATATTCTGCAGAACTAAAAGATATGAAAATTAATTTGATTGCTTTTTAAATAGCTTTATTTTGATTTGTCAAGTGGAATAACTTTTGGTACCATGGCTCAGCGTTTTGCATAACTTTTGAAAGTTTGTAAACTTCGTAGGGTTTGGGCCACAACTTAACTTGCACAGCACTAATCATGTGGCAACCCAGTTATCTCTTCATGATAACCTTGTTCCAGCCAGCAAGTTACATCTGATTATGTTGGATCTTGGATAATCCAGTGTTTTGGTGTTGTTTTTAGGCCATTTGATAGTATGAGCTTTAACTGCATTTGAGACAGAGCTTTATGCATAACAATGAGCTGCAAAACTAATCAATACATTATTTCCTATAAATGTACCATGGTTTGAGATTCATTTTCAGTCACCCATACTCCCTCTTCTGAATTCAAAATCAGTTTAACAGTAAAAAGGTTTTAGAATAAATCAGGATTTTTTGTGACTCTCACTTATATGAACATTTTAGTTTAAATGAAAGGAAAATTAATTGATCTGATACACTATTTACTCAGTTGGCTGAATTACATTCACTTTATTTTTAAATAAAGTGGTAATGCTACGTGTATTTTGCTCAATTGTTAAGAGTTTTAATTAAATTTGTTGCTTTATTTTTTAATTTATTTAATTAACTTTTACGTTTTTTTTAGAAACAAATGGTACCACTGGATATTTTATTGTACAAAATGAAATACATTTGTAATTAAAAGGAAAATGAAATGAATTGTATCTCTTCTATTGTACTTTCTGTCAGTTAATTTTTTTCCCCCGTGAATATATGAGTATATGTCATATGCAGAGGTGGGCAGTAACGAGTTACATTTACATTTACTTAAGTAAGTTTTTGACAAAAATGTACTTCTAAGAGTAGTTTAACTGCACCATACTTTTTTACTTTTACTTGAGTTGATTTGTGAATTAGAAACGCTTCTTACTCCGCAACATTAGACAACACTCGACTCGTTACTTTTTTTTTTAACCATTTATTCTACCAGAAAGATGCCGTCTAGAGTTGTGACGTTCACGAACGAACCGAATCTATTGAACGGCGCTTT
>JAUMHL010000005.1:11845915-11869195 GCA_032362345.1 Sandelia bainsii
TTTCTGTATTGTTAAAAATGTTCTTTTTAAAAAAGGGATCTCACTGTCAAAGCAGACCTTGTGAAATGTTTGTATGACATCAGATCAGACTTTATTCAGATATACCAGAATTTGCACATTATTTTATATTTTTGTCTGTGTGATTACATCATTTCTAAAAATAAATAAATAAATTAGACATTACGATCAAACAGTTTCTCACTACTTGAGTAGTCTTTTCACTGAATACTTTTTTACTCTTGCTTGAGTAATTTTTTGGATGACTACTTTTTACTTTTACTTGAGTAATATTATTTTGAAGAATCTTTGGCTACTCTACCCACCTCTGGTCATATGTGAGTTATCACTACACTTGCATAAGTGGACCTGAGTGAAATTGCACGAGTGTCATTTGTTTGGTACAATATTACTATTAACCACTAGATGGCATAGAACCTCTTCTGCATGCAGGCTATACAGTACACGTTGTATTCTGCTGCACTGCACATGGTGCAGTCATGCAGCAGCTCATCTTGGGGTAATGATAACAGCAACGCTAACACATGGACTAGGGAACACGTGTACAGTATGAACATACCATAAAATTACAGAAGGCTAGTAATAGCTTGCATACACTTGCTGGAACAGGCAGAATGATGGTTTTCACTGTCTGTTCACATGACACCCATTAGTATTGACATGAATGAAACTGTATCCATGATATTTATGAACTAGGTACTGTATGCTCATATGGTAATACAGCATCAGCTGTGACAACTACTACTACTACTACTAATAACAGCTTACTTACTCTACCACTTTCCTGTTCTGATGTAAATGTATTCAGGTATAATCCCAGGTGATATGTTCTTGAGTGCATTGTTTGCATTGTGATGTAGACCTTCTCCTCAAGGACAGACTCTAAGAAAGGTACCTCTGTATTGTAAGTACTGTGCTGGTCTCTGCTATTATAGAATACAATAGAATGTCTTTATTGTCATTGTACAAGTACAACAAAACAGAAATGCAATCCTTAAAGTGCAAGGAAATAAATACATCTAAAGGATGGATAGAGAGTAAAAACAAATACCACACACAACAATTCCACATTCTGCAGATATTGTACAGTGAATATTGCACAAATATTCAAGATACTATAACTTAATATAACTTAAGGTACCACCAGAGCTCTCTGCACAACTATGAAGAGAGTGACTTGTACTAATTAGTCTTGTACTACTGACTCGTACTAATTTATTGTTAGCTCAGCTGTTGTTCCTCTTTAACTAAATCTTGCCTGCATATTGTACTGTTTGCAGAATGGAGACCGAAATCATCTTATTCAAGTCACTAAAATTATCAATTGTTTGTTCTAACTGATCTTCTTGCCTGATGGCAAACAAATCATTTTCTGCCAATTTAAATCCTACCATTTCAGCTATGAGACCCATCGATAATGTGTGGAGGGGATTGTTGTCTGTTAGTTTAAAACAATCCCATTTCACACCATGCATTTATACACGTTTTAAAAAAGTTTTTCATTTAAGTTTTTTATTTAACCACATTTGTTTGCCTAGCGTACTGTATGTGCCCTCAGATGTACAAACAACATACATTTTTATTCTACTACTTGTACCTATTTAAATGAAATTTGGGCTGTTGATAAGCATTTGTTTTCCCAACAACACAGAAGAGCCCTGTCACATCGCACTTGGTGGGCTGTGTTCATTTCCCTTACACAACAGCAAGTTACATAATTGAACAGGAGTTGTGTGATTCTGTGGGCTGTTTATATGACAATTGGAAATAAGGTCAGGATTTTCAGGAGAATCTATAGTACTGTAAGGACACCTTGGAACCCTAAGTTCAGAGTGTGCATCAATATGCTACAGAACAAACATGTACAGTGCCATTAACCTTGGCACTTTATGGTATACTGAGTGTGTATTATAGCCTGAATATCTTCTGTGTAAATTAAACTCCTAACCCTGGAGCGGATCACACTGTGGTGTAGTACTGTATGCATATTATGACCAATATGAGCCCATACTTGCACTAAACAATAAGATTCATTTGTAATGCCTAGCTCTGCACAGTTAGACACACCAGTACACTATGATCCCAAATGCATTAGTTTAGCAATTTCATAGAAAAAATATATGATCTGTGATGATTGCTGTACTACTGTGTAAGGCAGGCGCTATGACAGTGTGATTTTTATTACAGCACTGTATGTCTCATTACACCATCTGCTCTCTGCATAGTGCTCTCTACTTGCCAGTCCAACATCTTACATTAAAGCAGTTGTTCTCTATTTAGAAGTCATAATCCTCTGATAGGAGGATAGGATGTCATGCATGTTTTATTTTATTTTATAATAGCTTTAAAAGAAAATGCATTAAAGGTAATCTTGGTGTCATAAAAGTGTAGTGAAGTGTGGCATCAAGGATCAGGATCAGGATCAAAAAATCTATTGCTGGTGTTAGCTTTCCTCTTTGAGTCCCCTGAGGCCTCCCTTTTTGTTAGCATTGTTTGAAAAATCGACATAAGCAATGAGTCTCTATGGTTTGTTTGTGTAAGGAGCCCAGTAAACAGCTTGTGTGGAAAGAAGCAGAAGAGGTACAATGTGTAGCTGGCTACCTAGAGAGAGGGCATCTGGCTTGGCTCACCGATATCTCCCCCACAGCCTAGAGAGCTGCTGTGAGTCAGGTGCTCATGTAAACCACAGAAATAGGGAGAATGAGTAGTGAATAAGAAGAGTGAGGCATAAAAAAAGATACAGACCCTGATGAAGGCCATGAGCTAAAATGTGTTGGTCTTATAATAAAGATGTTCTACAGTCTGTGAGTCTTGCTGGAGATTTGATCCTTGCAGAAAAAAAAGATAAGCAGCTTTCCTCTAGTGTGAGTTTGCTTTTTCTTTCTAAAGCCCTCCTGACTCTCCTATGGGCACGGTTGGGTGACGTTGGATTTTCATTATGATTTCCATCCATTCCTCTCTGCTGAGAGGCACTTGGCTGACAAAGCAGTGTGTAATGCACTGTTTCTTGAAAATGACAAATGTCAAAAATAGCAACAGACTGAGAAAAACAGATTAAACAGAAACAGATTAATTTACAATACTTTGCCCTAAGTGGCTCCATGTATCTGCTGCATAGCTCAAAAGGTCAGCCAACTCAGCTGTTTTAAAGGCTAACACACCATCACTGTCTCCTCAAAGGCAGCCGCAGGAACATTTTATGTTAGGTCAGTATTTGTTTTTTAGATTAGAATCAAGGTTTTCTGAGGAGGTTATGAAAGTTTTCATTTTAAGAAATGCCAATACAAAGACATAAAATGACTGTTGCATAAACACTGGAGGAAAGAGGAACTGTTTTGACATTTTGAAGTCTGTTGGAGCAAATCACGTATATTCCACAGAAAACTGTAAGTCAAGAGGTCATTACAATGACACAGCATTTCATGTATTTAATGGATTTAATATAGTGGTTTAAAAAAGTTACATCTAGAAGTGTAACAACAAGAAGACACAGTTTAACATCTTTAACACTTGAGATATTTGCTACTCAGATAATAATCTCATGTCTAAAGCTTTTTCAGCATGGAAAATGTATTCAGTATGGAAAATTAGATTGAAACTGCAGACAGTTAATCACAAGTGTAATATATATATAGCCAATATATAGTCAGTAGTTTCTGTTCAGTTGGCTTATTTTAATGTGTGTAATGTGTCATGACTGTCATCACCTCCTGTCAGCACAGACCAAAACCTCTGAGTGGAAAGTTGATATTGATATGAATAGTGAATCTCAATCTCAAAAAGAAAAAAATGTTTCCTTACACTTCTTTTAATGGCTCCATAGCAGTGCTTTATATTTACTTTTTTATTACAGTGAAAAACAATTATGTGTTGTTAAAGATAAAAATATAAAAGTTACATTGTTCAGTGTAATTATGCCATGGGAAATGGCTTTCATAAAAAGGAAATACAAATAACATGGTGTATTGCATTTTCACTTTATTTCTTGGTTTTGATTTATTTTCATACACAAATGACCTCCTGGTCCACAAAAATATGTACTTATCTTCTCAAGTGGTTAATGGCAAATGGAAAGGTGACACACATTACCACATCTACTAGTACACAGTCTCAGAACATACATGATTTATCTACAGTTAATACATAAATGCACATTGTTGAGCACTGCAAATTGTATGAACATTTAGACAAAAAGAAAACGTAAGCATAGTCAATTAAGCAAGGCAATTGTCATGATGTTGTTAGATATGAGTGCACGCTCTAGTAGATAGAAAATACACACAAATCTAGGGTAACTATTCTGAGCCACAGCCATGGAAGAATAAGGCTGTAGGTCAGAAAATAGCAGCTGTTTTCCCAACAACTCAAAAACCCCCCTCTAAATGCACTCCAGATGCAGTGAGAATTATAAGTCGCAGGTTGTATATTTTGTGTGCATTTGGATGCACCGATTTGTTCTGGCTCCATGTGCAGATCTCCAGGTTGTTTCTATCACTAAGCCATGTAAAGCAGTTATCTTGCTCTACACATGGAGTGTGACTCGACCATTCTGTCCTCCTCCTGTTTTGCCAAAGAGGGTGGAGTTTTATCCTGGCACCACTCTGTCCATCAGTCTGTTAGTACATCTGTCTGCTTGTCCTGGAGGACTAGATGTCTGGAGGCTGCAGTACATTTTGTTCCTCTATGGCACAGGATTCAATATTTTATTTTATGTCAGTAGAGAAAGCAAAGGACCTGATGTGCATGTGCATGACCTGAATGCTACAGCAGGCACTCTCACAATATAGAGGCTGAGGGGTGTACAGCAGTATTCATGAACAAATAAGCCACCAAGAAATAATCAACAATGAATCGACAATAATAAGTAATTAAGTTTGGCAAGGTTGCTTTGATTAGAGCTGTAACAACAATGTAATAACATAAGGAGATAAAATACAAAGATAAAACACAATGGAATATAAAGTAAGCACAGTTAGTTTTGATGAGTAAGAGCTCACAAGGTGATCAAAGAACAGTTTCTGCTACTACACAGCAACCTCGGCTCCTAAAACCCAACCATAAAACCTTTTTCACATTCAGGATGGCTTAGATAGTCTTGGTGACCCAGGGTTTGTTGTTAGAGAAGCAGCAACTGCAAGTAAGCAACTGTTTTCAAGGGTACGTGGGTGCCCACACATAAACATTCTTTAACATTAGCACGCAACAGGTCCAGTGTCCTTTCCTTCCTATTGTGACAGTGTCTTAGTGGGTCTAGCAGTGAGTGTATGACGTCACATGCACCATGTTTTGAAAAAACAAAACAAAAACTAGTTTAAACAGTCAGGCATCTGCATTTACTTATACATTTACAATACATACCTTGTTAATTAACTAAAAATAACAAAACACATGTATAGACAATAACAAATAATTTCAGTATGGCTGAATTAGTTTATGCCATTTTATGCCATTTAACTTTCAACGCTAGATCTTCTTACATCTTTCTTACATCTAAATCTTGTCTTTTTCACTTGTAGCACTGCTAACCTTAGCTTGACACACACAGTTGTTTATTAACAGTTGGTAAAAATGCTCTGTTACTAATGCAGTGTTTACACCTGATTAGCATTAAATTATACAATGTACATGTACCACTCAGGTTTTATGAAGTGAACTAAATTTAGTCAGTGAAATTCTGCTACAGCATGTTCTTCAATTAACAGTGCTGTTACTAATACATCCATAGCGTTTTGAAACACACCTACATAACTGACTGAAGATTAAAAAAATGAATGCCTTACAATAATATACACTGACTGCAACTCTGCAGCTGTGTTGTTGTTGAGACCTAAGATCACTCATAAGATCTGATGAATGTAAGAACTCATATCACAAAATTTATATTTATACCACGCTTACAAGGTGTCACCAGCTTTTTGTGTACTTTAGAGTAAAAAATCATGCCTGTGCTAAATCATAGCTACTTGATATTAAAATCCTTACCTTTTATGCAAAATGTGCACAGGTTGGCAGTTTTGTATCTGAATGAGGGATGCCATTGTAGCTTTCCCTGACTATTCCAAGAATAATGTTCATTCGAAGAACTTAGTTTGCTTATAGCTTGGATTCATGTCCATCCACACAACAAACTTGTTGTTGACCGCCATGGGCCAACGTGCTATCATCTTCTTAAAAGAGAATGTGTCAGTACTTCGAACAGAAAGTATTGGAATAAAACCTCCTCGATAAGATCAAGAGCCTCACATTCAGAATATCATATCAATTTTCTGTGAGAATGACAACAGGTGTGATTCCTGGGGGAAAAGATTCTACTGGGGAAAGGTTCCTGTGGGGAGGTAAGGTGTGTTTGTGTTTGTTAAAAACTGCTGAAAACATTAATATTACATAAACATATGTAAATTGCTGCCATTTCATATTCCTGCACCAACTTCAGGGTTTCTGCCCCAAAATGTGTAGCAATATGTCTGTGAAGATTCTCAGTCATCCAGGTGACGTTATCTGGAAGTTGAGTCACGGCAACTGGACTTCATCCAAGTAGTTTCACCAGTCACTGTCACTGATGAAGCTACTTGGATGAGAAGTGAAACGTCCTAACAAGATAAAAGTCCAGTTGCCATGACTCAAATCCAGATAAGCATAAATTGTACATGGCAATTTATTGCCAGTCAGAACACACTATTTTCCTTTTGTTGCATTTTTAATTGTTGAATTACTTAAGTGGTCAACTGTAAGACTGTGGCTGGGGGAACCTCATATTTGCAAAATCTAACTAAATAGACCAAGACTTGTTTTATGCAGCACAGAGACAGCATGATTACTGCAGTGACACCAGACATCATGTAAGGTGTACCTTACTGTATACCTTAATGTATTATTTTGTAATAGAAGTGTTGTTTTATAAATCCACACTACATGCACAAATGGCTGATGTTATAAAGCTTTTTTGGCACACTAAGAGTACTTTTTCTTCCATCAGATAGTTTGCTGACACATGGGAACACTTCACTCATCAGGTCGTGTTGACTGTAAATCAAGACAAAGGACTGGAGAAGAGTGATGATGGGATCTGTCATGCTGCACAGGCTCTAACTGTTATTGTAATATACAGATAAATAAAAGTCTGCATTTGTGCAAATATTGTAAGCTGGAGGCAAACTTTTGTTTTTTAACTTTTCTCTATTTTCTCTCTAAAATGGACTTAGAGCTACTATGTATAACTGCACAGCATATTGCACTCTTTTGGGAAAATGCTTTTATGCTTTTTGGCTTGTAATGTGGACTTACATAATAATGTGTTGTCGTTTTTTTCAATAACCAGTAGACATTTTTGGAGTAAGCTGAAGCCTTTTGTACCTGTCAACCACCTCTTGATGTGGTAATGCCCACCCACGTTATCAAGAGGTCAACTCTCTTGTTCTCCCTCTCTCTGTCTGCTTCTTATACAGGGGTTTGAACAATGACCATACAAAGCAATGTAAAAATACTACCAGAAGTGGATGGTTTCATAATGCCTCAAAATGACTTTTTTTCCTGTCTAAATTATATTCATAAGGGAATATTTGGAGTGGGGCGAAAGAGCTCCCTTTCAGAATCCACTCATCAGCACTACCATGGTGATGAGTGTGTATTTTGTAAACAGGTTTCAGGATATGCCGTGAATGACAGTGCCAGTATGAAATGATCACCGGGTCTTGACACACTAGGTGAAATTACATTAAAAAGCAGTGAATAAAGAGTTCATACATGCCTCAAAAATCATAGATTTGAAATTCATGTATGCTGTATGCCTTTTGACCATTTGCTTTTTTTGCTGTAGTAACACCCACTGTCTCTATATATTTATTCACCATATTCTCTCTCAGTTTGCCACATACTCACAGAGAACAAGACTCGCACTGTACTGTACTATACAGTAAGCCCAGTTACTGCCATCTGGGTCTAACCTGAGAATGATTCACAACGTCTTTTCCCTGAGCCCTTAAATGACAGTGATAGATTATGCTGTCACTGGAAGCAGTGGAGCTCATCTGCTGGCACTATTTGCTGATTTCTGTGAACTTAACCCCTTTTTAGTCTGTTCTATAAGAGGCACAGGCATTTGTGAAGAAACCACTGCACTGACTCCAAGTCTAGACATCTCTGAAGTAGAGTCTATACAGTATATATCTCCTACATGATTAGGTAGGAATCAAAAGAACCTTGTTGGAGCCAAATGACTAACTAAGAGTCTGGGTCCAGGGTTTACCTCAATGCTCAGTACACTGAGGGCCATACACACGCACACATACACACAAGTCATTTATTCTACTCTGAACTCCTTATATTACCTCCCTACAGATTATTTAAAAGGAGATATCTGACACACCTGAACTAATTTTATCCTGTTCGACAGGTAGGAAAAGTGCTACAGTAAGCAGATGAGGTACAAGACCTTGATCAGCTGGTCTTATGCTAATGCATGCCTGTGGCAATGTAAAAGACTTTGGTGAGGAATTGTCAGCTTCATGTGTTTAAATGAACTTATGGGAGAGAGAGAGAGCAAGAGAAGCAAGCTAGGGAATCTATATACCTTCTTATCTCAAGGCACCACATTGAATAAAACCATAACCTGGGATTGCTTAATATTTCAGTGATTTCTTAGAGAAACACTGTAGGCATCACTGTGTTGATAAGATCTAAAGGAGCTCCAATGTAATGCACAGTATGTAACACGACCAGAAGCAAAACAACAGTAAATAATGCTATTGGTGTGTACAAAACAATTTTTGTTTATGTGTTTTTTTGGATTATGATGCAATCTCTTCTCATCTTCTGTCTTTTTTTAAATCAATTTTTATAGAATATTGAACACACAACAAGAAAAGAAATAGAGATACAAAAGAGAGAGAAAGGGGCCTATACTGCATCACGTTAGGTAAGTGGACACTTACCTGACATTAACAGGTTCTCTCTGCAGCTCCATGCACACGTGCAGTGGAGATTACCAAGCCCAATGTGTCCATGGGCCAATGTTGGGAGAGTGAGTTATTGAACGTGGCTGAGGATCTACAAATACCTATGTCTGACAGTATGATTAATTATAATTAGATTTAGGGAAGGGAAGATTTAAATGCCTGGATAAGTAAAAGTGTGGACTACAAGGGGTCGTGTCATGGTTCAGCCTTGAAATCCTGGTTTGACTTCTTTTATTTTTATTTGTTGCTTTTACTTTGAGAACTTCCTCTCTTGCAAATTCTGCTTCGTGTTGTCTCCCTGGCTGCCAGCAATTAGTGAGAGTGGTTCCACCTGTGAGAGAACTATTTAAGGGACCTGTTTATTCTGAAATTAAGTTGAGCTTGATTGTGGAGGAGACCTTTGTTGGACTTGTGGTGGGAGCATTGTGCACACAGTTTACTTCTGTCCGCAGAGTGTGTGTGTGTGTGTTGCTGCAGTAACTCCCTACACAGCCAATGCCAAGCCATCTTGTCTCCCTGTCCTGCCACCATTCTGTGCTCATCTATCTACAACCTCTGTCTGTCCAGAAGGTCGTCACGCTACCCATCCTTCTCTGGTCACCTGCATGCCACCCACTTCAGACAACTCTCTTCACCAGTCACTGTAAGCCAGTGTGATCTCCTACTTTCCTCTCTGTCCTCTGCTTAGATGCTCGTTGGTGCCTTGGCATCCTACTTACCGGTTCCAGCAAACCTCAGCCTTGTCACTTACACATCATCGTCTTAAAACTCTTGTTTTCCTTAAAGGCTTTCTGACGCTGATCTTGTGTGCCTAGTTATCTTATTGGGTCAGGGTACACTCCTCACACCACAACATTCTGTTATGCTTTTTGTGTCCTGATGTTACATACTGTATATACTTGGGTGACCATTTTACAAATAGTCAGAGGCCCAACGCTTTAGGTAACTTGGTGTAAATTACGAATATTAAAGAAAACCTATAAAGAAAATATAAATAAAAAAAAAAATATGAACAATAAAGTAATAATGGCAATAATAACAACCACACAGAGTTGACGTTACAAATATATACAATATGCATTGCAATGGAAGGTGTTGGGGTGTTTGATATGTGGAAATGATGTGAATGAAAATGTATTCTTGTACAGTCTTATGGCAGTGGGAACAAAAGGCTGCTTGAAGCACTTTGTCTTGCTTTTCAGTGGACAGTCTGTGGCTTAATGAGCTTCCCATCTGCCAGAGTGGGTGAGACGAATTTTTGTAATTGACATAGACGTAGAAGTTTAACATCTCTTTCAGCTTTTAGCGGCGCTGTTGCATAAATAGGCATTATAACATGTACAGTATTTGCACTCATTAATTTGAAAATCGTATAATCTTGTATCAGTAGAGCCCCAGAATACAATATAAACCCTAAATGAAACATAATATGACCACTTGAAAGGTGCTGACAGAGACGTTAACGGTGTTGTTTAGGGGCAGGAGAGCAGATTTAGAGCAATTTATTTAAAATCTTGATAGGTACCAAACTCTTGACATATGGGTAAAAGATGTAGGATAAATTGAGAAGAGTCCTGGATAATTGCCAAGATATCATCTGTGTACTGTGCCTGGTGCTGAGTGTTGGCAAAAGATACAGGCCTAATGTTGGATAGCTGAATCGTTTGGGCTAAACTCTCCAGCGAGAGGCCAAAAAGGGCTAGACTCAGAGCAGACTTCATGCTAGGATCTGGTAACAGGAAATAGAGAGGAAATGACTTAATCCAGAAGTGCAAATGCAGAAAGACTGGAGTACAATACCTATTTGTTACATTACAGGTAGATTATTACAGTATAATTGTCATTGCATTACTTTATTACATTATGCTCACTTGTCTGGAAGTTGAGTCATGGCAACTGGACTTCTTTCTTGTAAGGTTAAAACATTTCGCTCTGCATCCACAGAACTTCGTCGGTCGGTTCTGTGAATGCAGAGCGAAACGTTTTAACCTTACAAGAAAGAAGTCCAGTTGCCATGATTCAACTGCCAGACAACTTCACCTGGATGACTGAGAATCTTCACAGACATTATGCTCACTTACTATATTTTCTGTGATCATTAGGGGTTTCAACATGTTTGGATGGATGTTGGGGCTTCTTCTTTTGTGAAAAAGGGGCAAATAAATACTCTTGATGTTGAGAAATTGACATTTCTGTGAGAATAGTTTAGCTTTATCATCCTGTTTCATACTCACATTCCTTGCTTCCCCAGTTGTCATCATTTAAATGTTGATAATGATGATGGACAGATGTTGTCGTGGGAATCCTTTCACTTAAAGGAACACAAGCACAGTCCAGGAAGGACATCCATTCTGAGATACTTCTCTACAGGCCACACAAACAGTCATGCTTGTTGGAAATAACACCAACTGCTGGTTTTCATCAGCATAGCAGTGGTAGTGGAAGTCATGACAGTGTCTAAAAATGCCAAGAATCTTTGTGACCCATCAGGTGGAGTACAAACACAGAAGAAGCACAAAGCCTGAGACACTTTGCTGAGTGCACCCTCACCTTTATGAAGAGGAAAGGGTGAGGGCTTTCAAAGTAAGAGAGAAAGAAAAGTGTGGTGCAAAGAGGATTTCCTATGACACCATACAAGTTTAGAATTTTTTTTTAATATAAAGACAATATCTATGTCCTCTAGAATAAAATCAATGGGGAATTACAGATAGAAAAAATAGTCATATACCATAGAAGATTTGTGTTCTGTACATCATCCATGCTATGTGTGTTGCTGTCTTGTGAATAGTCTGATTTAAATGCACAACAATGTACAGTAATACTTAGGTATGTTTCTGGGTAAGACCAATGTTTAGAATAGTTTAAAAAACCATAGCTACAAAGAACCAACTGCCATTGAACAGTTTCTTTTTTACCTAAAATGCCTACATAACACATGGGTCAGCAAATTATTCCTTTGGCACATTTTGTCATTGTTTCCAATTTGACATTCTGGCTATCCATTAACCATCCCCAAAAACTGAATAAATACACTATTTGTTTTCTTAATTAATGACTCACAGAGCAACCACACATGGCCACAAGAGGAATAGACAAAGAATTGTGTTAACTAGTGAAAAGGAGGAGAACCAAGTTCCCTTTAGGTCCCCTGTAATTTGAACGATTCTTGACATTCTTCAAGGACAAGGGACACTCCTTCGAAGATAGTAATGACCAGATAGAGAAGGTTGTGGATTTGAAAGAACAGTATCCGATGTTACATTTCAACATCCAGACATGTGAGTGTAGAGATATTAAAATGTTTTATGGTTGGGATCAGGCGTCACTGCAGTGGGTTAGGATCAGTGAAAGACTGGGGGCTGGTTAATGGATAAAAATGTAATTTCACACAGTCGCTTCACAAACACAACGTCTGCATTAAAAATGACACCAAAACACAATCTTTTTTCTAACCCTAACCTCAGTACTTTTATTGCCTAAACCCAACCTCACAGGGGACTTTGGTCTCAAACTCGGGTCTCTGGCATGTCAGTCCTTCACAGTAAACGCCCTCCATCCTCCTCAACCACCTCCTTGCAAACCGTTTTGCATTAATAAATGTAGCACGTCATTCGTTCATTCACAAAAATACGTTTCAGTACAACGTGAAAATTACGTTCTACAAAAACGTAATCGGGTCGCAAATACGTCCTATAACAAAACATAATCGGGGATGCAGTTAATTTTTAGGAGACAGGGTTGCCCATTTACAGTTCATACTATGTTGTGCTCATACCATCATCACAAGAAGACCCCCTCCATAAAAGAAGTCGCAAAACTAAACTAAACTCAGAAAGTAGACAATAAGCTGAGTATACTAAATCAAACCAACAATTGTTTTTATTCTAGAATTTGCTAACACATAAACTTAATATGGTGTTTAAAGTCAAAATAATATATTAAAGAAAATGAATTAAATATGAATTAAAAACTAAAGTGCAATGCAAGAGGGTTACCAAAATTCAAATCAGTTGTGTGGCAGTAGGCACAGCCATCACAATCCTGTTCTTAACCTCTAGCCTCAGTAACCTCTAATGTAAAAGTGTCATTTTTTATCTGAAGTGTGCAGTGATAGCAGTTCTGTATATACAGTACGAAGCTGCTGTAGTATTCCCTCAGGGGTTGTTTTCTCAATAGGATTCAGGTTCTCTTCTTTTGAGCGTGTGCATGTGTGTATTGGTCTCAGAGGATTGAGTTAACCCAGGGGTACAGAGGCAGGGTGGAGCAGCTGGAGATCGACTCTCCCCTGGTTCCTGTCCCAATTAATTAGCAGCAATGTATACGTATGTACACACACATATGCACGCACACACAATTCCTCAACCTTTTTCAACTTCATGTGTGAAAACAGCTTGTCAAACTGTATAGTTGATTATTTAGACAATATGATTTTAATTTCTAATTCTCTGAACTCCTTGTGAGTAAAGTTATCAAGACATTTACAATAACAGGTTTTTCAATCCAGCTTTCTGAAACAGTGATTTCAGAAGACTGGATGGAAAGGTATAGATTTTGCTGTTGTATTATCTTACTGTTTTGAATTAAGACACATATCTGAAATACCGCTTTTTTTAAATGCTCATTTATTCATGCGTAAGCCAAAGTTGTCTCAGCTGGTTCAAAATGTAGCCTGAAAGCTTAACCAATGTAAGAAGGGGTTATATTTATCAATCCTATATCCCTTTAACACTTTTCATGGCTACTGATTAATTTTAGAATAATTTTTTTTTTAATTTATCAACCTCAAGGCAAAACTAGGCCTGGCCCCAAGCTATGTGAGCCAGGCACACAGTTCCTGTGGGGGATGGAGTGGCAGATTATACCCTCAAGCTAAAAGAAATTTAATTCTTCCCCATTACCAACCAAACTGCCATTCAAACACAGAGAAGAGATTAGATACCCAATCTGTAATTATCTGTGAAAACATACACAGAGTTCTAATTCTTAGTGTTATCTTATGAGCACAAAGATGCTAAAATTGGTTGCAGACAATTTTATGCAAATCTCTAAGCAACTCTTTCAAAAATAATAATACTGTAATATGGATGCATCATGCTGAATATCGATTTAAAAATAGAGCAGACTTTTCTCCACGCTACCTTTTAATTTTCCCATGAAGGTGCAGTCATTAGTAATAGTAACCAACTATCCGTTCCAGAGCCTGGCTCATTAAAGGAGCATTGCCTGAAGTAACCATGTTGGCACATACTGTCTGCATCAAATATGTACTCTTTTTTTTCTCTGCCATTTTGTAGTATATCGCCTTGCTTTTTCTCTTGGCAGCCGCCACAGAAGTCTGACAGTCTGTGTTACAGCAGTGTCCTTAGTTTTTCCACAGCATTCAAAGCAACCCTGCCAGACTCAGTGCTGTAAAAATAGATATACAGAGAAGAGCAGATCAGTGAGGTATTTTCCTAGACACTTAACTTAGCAGTGAGAAGCCATTGCTGAAAAAGGCAAAATGCATTTGAATTTTACATTTGGTACAACTATATACAGATGAGGAACCAAACAAGTTCATTTAAAACATCTGTATGAAGAATTCTTTTCAATCCATATGGCATTAACATCTTTTCAGTAATAACTGTAGAGATACTATTGCTTTAGTCTGGTGTATAATATTCAGTTGAATTACAATTGCTACTCTATTAGACAAATCATGTTACTAAATTATTATGCAGTTTTATATAGGCACAGTGTACATCCCTGGGCATTGAGGCACAATTTCCGACTTTCATATTTTTTCTTAGCTTCAATAAGCTACCATCTGTCTTATTTGATTGACAACAGCTGGAAGAAAGAACTGCAGAAACAGAAAGGCTGACTGTGGATGTAATAGGAAAAACTGCCATTGAGAGCTAAGTGAAAAAGTGGGAAATAAATGTGGAACTTCAATGTGTGTGTGTGAATAGGATAGAATGGAAGGGGAAATCAGGGTTATTAGACAGGTTCCCCACAGTGATGCACAGCCAAAGTACCCCTTAACCTCAGCCTTAGCTCAGTTCACTATATCAAGACTCTGGCTAATCAAACCTTAGCTGTAGGGGCATACTATGTTCTTATAGGCCTACATCAAAGGGCTGCTGTCTGTTGTAGCTGGTTTATCTATTTACTACACAGTGGGGATGGGAGAACCATTATTAGGAAAGTAGACATTAGGCTGTCATTTTCTTTGGCCTATTGACTTTGTTAAGGGGAACGCTGGTGTCAAAAGAATCACTGAATTTAAAATGTGAATGAGTTCTTGGACTCCAGTTCAGATAATAATAGTGTCATGGGTAATTAGCCCTCTCTGTGCTGCAATTCAACTCAGCCACAGTACCATGTTTGTTGGATGGAAAACAAGAAGCCACTTATCTACAGTATTTAAAAGAAGACAGCAGTTTCTTATTGGGGATACACCAGGTATTGTTCAGTTGTTTATTGCCTTTGAAACCAATTATATACATTATTAAAACATGGCACATTTACTCAAACACAGCTGTCAGGCTAAATAGATGAATCAGTGTGATAACCGGTAACTCTGAACTAAAGAGCGTATTGGAGTGTCAGTGTGATCCTGTGCACAGTTAACTGCACAAGATAAAATATGTCTGTCAGTAGATACTTTATGCACTAGTTCCTTAATCTGGCTTGTGTCATATAATTTTTCTTAATTTTCTATGGAATTAGACACATAATGCACACTTTCCCTATATACTGTATATATATATATATAATCACCATATAAAATACATTTAGTAATTCTTGATTTATTTATTTTTGCTGAAAATTATTTTTATAGCAAGACGCAGTCAAAGATATAGTAAAGAAATAAGACTCATCTTAAAACATAAGAGCTTTAGCCTTAGGCAGGGTATAGTGAGTGTCAGTTCTTGGTCAAGTTCAGACCTCAACATTTGCACTCATCTTTATGAACTAGCCATCTTGATGTTAAATCTAGGTTGAGGCTGAAGCAGCTAATTTTACTATATGTACTGTACCATAACAGATATTCAAGATAGAGGTGTCAGATGCAGACAATCTGCAGTAAAATAGAACAAGAAACAGATGTTTTCTGACATAATTTTAATTGTGTCTTGTCTTACATGCTTATGGTTGCTGTATTACTGTTTGTCACCGTTTGTTTCTCACTGTGGTTTTGCTAATAAATTAGGATTAAATCCCTACAGTATATATAGTATTTAATGTAGAACCCACGCCATATGCCCTCTGAAAAGTAATGCAAAACCACAGATTCAAGCCTTGTGTTGGTCCAAAATTAATAACCAAGCAACCTAAATACAAACTGAGTTTATACCAATCTGTCTTCAAGAAATAGCCATATGCTTTTGCCTTCTTCTATTTTTGTATGTTACCAAACTTTTAATAGTACTTACTTGAGTACTGTGTGAAAATGCAGTTACTGACGTTTTTCCTTCAAGACTTACTGTATGCATTTACTGTTGATTGTTCAACATTCAACAACATAAAGCCATACAAACCTGTATACTTGACTGTACTAGATGTCAAGTCTCATAAGGACTGAGCTCAACACTTTCCTTTAATAATTCTGATTAAGACTGAATGGGAGCTTCAATGCTTCAGGGCATTTGATTGCCTGTGCCAAAAACAGAAAAGACCATCTTTGGCACAGACAATCTGATGTAACTTTTTTTTTCTCAGTCAAACTGAAATGTGGACCACTGTCTTTCTGTCAATGTGCTCAGGCTCACTTGGATGGTGTTTCTGCACAGAACTGATGCATGGGGTCTCCTTGTGACTTTCACTTTGCATTTTTGAATGCAACAATGTTCTGTGTTATTCGACATTGGTTTTCCAAAGCTCATACGGCTATTTTTTTTTTTATCACAATAGCATGACAGTTTCTCATGCAATGGTGCCTTAGGGTTCAAAGGTCATGCACATTCAACAATGGTTTTCTGCCCTTGGATTTCCCCAGAGTCCCTGAATCTTTTCACAATATTATGTACTGTAGCTGGTATAAGACCTAAATTCTTTGCAGTCTTGAGTTGGGAAAAAATCTTTTTGAACTGACAGTTTTCTCACATCTCACATTTGGCACAGAGCGGTCAACAATATCACCAATTTTTCCTTTGCCTTTGGTGGATGTTCATTTTATGTCCAATTATGATACCCTCACCTGTTGACAAATAATCTATTAATTTTGGAATATGATATTCTAATCTTATTTTGCTGCTGTCCCTACTTTTTTGAGTGTGCCGTAGTCAAATTTGCTTCTATACAATTTTTATAAAACACTGAAAATCTGTTACTTGTACTTGTACTTTCGACAGGTAAACAAGGGTTCAAGAACAATGACAAATCACAGATTTAAATTTTTATTGCACTTTAGAAAAAGTACAAACTTGTTGGCACTAGCCTACAGTGTTTTGCTGATAACACAATTTTATTTGAATTATGATATATAGTATGTATTATGTTAATATGAAATTCTAGAAGTCATACCTTAAAGAATAATTGTAGTTTCAGTTAAATTAACTGCTACTATTGCCAGATACTTATAATTTTGTCCATGGAGTTGTCTCATTTTAAAATATGGTATAATTTTTGCAGTAAAGACATCAAGAAACTAAATGAATTGGTTTAGAAATATATTTCTTGGCCCATGACGCCTCCACAACACAGAACACACCAGTGGTATAAGTAGTCATGAATTTCAGCTATTTACCATAGGGACACTGAGTGAAGCAGAATGTACTGATGGCAAGTATTACCTTTTCAACTAACAAAGAGCGGAAAATGTTATGTTATGTCTCTGTCTGTGCCAGCGGGAAAGTATCTGGTCTCTGATCAGCTCAAAACTGGATTTACTTGCATACAGCATGAAACAGCCCATGAAAACTACCCAGATTAACAAGCTTTATGTCATGATATCAAGGTACTTCATAATTCATTCACTGATGCATTGCAGTGAGTACCAGCTTGCTGTTAGGAACAACATTTAAGGAAGTAGTGTAAATGTTGAAATAAATAAATAAAAGTAATGAATTGTAGTAATCTGGCCTTTGCCCAGTAACCGTTTTAGAAATGATTTATTTCCCATATGTAGTAATTTTTCAACAATCCAGTCCAGTCCCATCCAGTAACACAGTGTCCACACAAGCTCATCAAATCACAACATTTTCTTGATGCCTTTCTCATACTACTGAAAACCTCTTCACCTGTAACATCTACTTAGTGGAGATATGTGCAGATCAAGAATGACATTAACAAGAGCCATCAAGGTATTTGTCAGATGGAGCCTTAGTATTTTGCAAATAATGTGACACCATTGTTGCTTTGTCATTCTGAATGCCACCTTGATGCAAAACAGAGGCTGAATCTATTAACTGCAAGATATTGTCTTTTATTGGAGATTAATTAAAAATTTCTAGTTGAATGACCACGAGATTACACTAAATGCAAGACATGTGGTAGAAAAAATATGAGCCCTTTGGCCTTTATAAAGAAATTAAATGGTTGAATAAATCTTAGTTTCTAGTGTATGAGAGCTTGTCCCATTGGAGTTCTGCCAGTATAATGATTGAGAATGCCCAGAATACAAGGAACCATCCAGTCTTAATTAAAGAACTTATACACATGAGCCCTCACAGAAACATGTACAGGCTTATATATGCAGGCAGCCAGCCATGAGCAGACAAGCACAAACATACACACTTGTGAAGACACTCAATGACATGACCCTATAACCATCACAACTAAATGACTAACCCTAACCTTTATCTTAATATAAAGTCTAATTTTACCCTAGGACAACCCTAACCCTAAACCCTAAAAGTGTTAACCCCCACAGCAATAGTAACTGAATAAAATAATAATAATAAAGGAATGCGCGCACACACACTCACACAGGGATAAAATGTAAAAATTCTGCAAACATATTTCATCTAACAATTTTAATATTATTTTAATTATTGTTATCAAGGAAATTAGACGTTTTCCAAATATGTGAGAGACTAAAAACATATCAGCTAAATAAAAAACATTGTATGACCACAAACATAATCACAGTTTTAGTGTACTTTACCCATTTTCATTACCTGACTTCAGCATATAAAAGTAGTGTCAATCTTTTGATCTAACTCTTGCTGAGAAAGTAAATAAGTGCAATTTTCAAAATGTCAGATTATTCCTTTGATGTCGGTGTTTAATGTAATCATTTCATTCTTTTATTTACAATCCCTGTAGTTGATTGTTGTCTTTGGCTGGAGTGTGTGCTCACAGAGATTGACTAAAATGTGGTCATAAGACAACTTAACATCAACTAAACATCACCCAGCATTAGCATTAGCAAAGTAAAAATGGTATTGTATAAGAGATAATAATAAACAATTTGGACTGCACCTTGCTTCATCAAATAAAGGTGCCAATCAAGAAAAAACATATGATGACATCCCAAGATTCAAAAAATGTTTACAGCTCATTATAATTTTAGCAGCAATCTAATAAATGGTGCATCAGTAGAACTGAAGGATTCACAAAACATTATTCATCATCTCCTGAGAGCCTTTGTGAGATTGCTATCATGAGGTTTTTGCTTGATTAGGTAGTGTAGAGTGTGGACACAGGAGATATGATGAATGGAGCATCATTATGCGACAAATGTGAAAACTTGGACCTGCATTACTTAATGTGCCAACATACTGTATGGCTCAACCTGGAGAGCCACCAAATTACCCTTGACAAAAAAATGACTTTTTTAGCATACATTTTATCTATCCCATCTGATATTCAGAATCACAAATTGCACTGCACTACTATTTGAAAATATTGAAAACAATCACATTTTGACTACTTTACCAAGGATATGAATATCTGAGGCAAAAAAATAAAACAATCTCTAACCCCAGAAATCCTATTGTACTAGAATTTGATGGTAAAAAGTAACATTCATATTTCATAATTTAATAGAGCATAATGTGTAGTCAGGAAACAACATTTACTATGTAAAAATCTAGAATCACAAGGAAAAATCAATAGCAAGAGATTGAGATGACTGGAATTCTCAATTGTCATGGGTTCCATTTAAACTATGGTTGCATGCTCAGTTTTCAGCATCTCATGGAAAAACTAAAAGACCATCATTCAGCTAATCACAGCAGGAGGATATGAGGATATGAAACACTACATATGATTTTCCCCAGTGCTGAATAATCTTTGAAACTCTTTGAAACAGATCCTGGGTAGGCAGTAGCTGACTTCTCAGATTAAAAGCTGTGCCTGGAGCTGCAAAGAAGAAATTCAACCTTCTGCTCAATGATAAGTCAACAGTGTACAAATCTTGAAAAGACAAGTGAAATCATTAATGTATGTTAACACCTGCTATAACTTTTTCAGAACTTGATGAGGAAGGAAAGAGTGGAGCTGACAGGAGTAAGCTATAGCCAACGGCCCACTGCTGTCAAACAGTAGGTCAGTCTCACGAGCTACACAATCTTTGTTAAATGTTCAGTAGCTGAAGGATGATGATGCAGAGATCTGAGGCTTGATATCCTCTATTGCATGGGGTATTGTCCAAGAGTTAAAAGTAAAGGTGGGATCAGGAACAAACCAGTCCCTTAGCCCCTTAGTCCCTTGTTTGCTGTCTAGTGCTAGACATCTGTGTTGACAATATATTCCTCAAGGGATGAACCACCTATCCAGGAGGGATACAAATTCCTGCTTTTTTGCAGGGTATTAGAGGTTTGTTAAGTTCACCAGCCAACAAAGTTCTTATTGAATAATTCATTCACTGTCTGTTTAGTTAGTCCCTCTTGCCTATTTCTCTACTACATTATTTGCCACAGAAATGAACAGATGATGTAAAATTAATGTATTTTTATGCATAATAAGTCAGTGATAATTCTTTGACCTGTAGCAGTTTAACAGTGAATTTAGTTCATGTAATGTTATTTATTAAACTGGTTACCAGCAGAAAAGGAGTCATGACAGAAGTGTAATCACATTTTTGGGAGTGTGAGCTGAATGTCATTGTGAAACAACCAAACCCAAACTTGCTAATTTTTGTGTTTAGGCCAGAAACACATAACAAATAAGGTTCTCCACCAAGGTGTAAATCCTTATCTTATCCTAATTATAACCTTACAGTAGCTGTCCTTCTGTAGGGTTATACTCCGAATCCTAGGCCAGATGGATTAGATGTGAGACAATCAGGTTGTGTGAGAACTTTTCTTTCTTCCCTATAGGTGCAGACAACCCCAGAGGATCACTTCTACCACCTACTCAGTCCCTCGAGAGTATCCTTGACAGGAGAATGGCCAGGTCCCTCAGCTCACTCAGTTGAGGTCACTGATCACCCCAGAGGTCAGGAGAGATGCTTGATCAATCCTATGCTGGTCTCAAAGGACAGCAAAGGGGTCAGTCAGAATGCTAAACTTATGCACATCTCTCTATTTGCAGGAAAATTCATCATCTCATTCTAAAGACAGGAGTATTTGTGACTGGAATTTAGTTGTATACAAATGTAATTCTTAGGAGACAGAGTTGCTTTAATATGTGCACACATTTTAAACTACTGTTAATGCTTTAATTAGTTATTTTTGGATAAACTCAGAAACTGACCAAATACAGTACACAAGAATTACGCACGCCATGCTTTTAAGGCTATTTAAGTTTGTATGACCTACAAAACGAATGAAACCTTTATTACTGCAGTTATTCAGTTACAATAAATCTTTATCTGATCACCCTTTAATAGTTATTTTCAAACTACCAGCCTAGCTGCTTTGGGTTACAGGTTTTCTGATATTTCACAGGAGATGTATTTGTATTATACTACTAATGGCACTTGCCCTATAATTTTATCATAATTTTTACTCAGTAGCTTCATCCAGTTGGCAGTCAACACAAAACAGATGTTCCTTGCTGTTCATAGAAATAAATCTAGATTTTTAATATTTTATTCTTCCCAAGATTCCCTTTCTCAGACTAATCCAGATGCTTACCGAGAATCAATGTCAAAGGTTTAAAAGCTTACTACTGAAAATAGCTCCCATTGATTTTAAGAATACTGTGAGCTCCTTTTAATTAGACACAGCAAATGGCCCTTCTTTTATTCCTTCACCTAACACCTCATCATTTCAAGTTTTATGGATGAATTTAGTGAAATAGGTGACAACCGTACTTGCTTGTTCGCACTTCTCTTAGTCTAGATAGCAACTCTCTGATGGAAACTGCTCTGAAAATAAAGTTAATTATTTTTAGATGAAACAAGAAAACCCTTCTGCTGTGACAAAACTTGTTGAGGATGAGTGAACAGTGAGACTTTACATTTTTCCACCACAAAAAGATTAAGAATCAGCACAAAAAAGTATGTGAGTATGAATATGATTCATCAGTATGGTCACCACAGTACTGACAGGGGACACATGTCTTATCTCCATCTGAGTGAGCATAGCTATGACAGTTTTCTTTCTCTTGGGACCTGCTAAGACATCAGATTGAGCTGCACAGCAATTAATAAATGTGAGAGCTCCCCTTACCCATAGCCAGAGTCAACCTTATGTTATCCAACTTCAAGCATTTTAACAATGGGATCACAGTATAGTGCATAAAAAATAGAAGCCAAGAAAAAGGGATTTGGGGTAAAGATTATGGACTTGGCAGAGCATCTGGTGGAGGCTGTCAGATATGCCTTCCAGAAGCGAGGTGCTCATTAGCATACTTCAGTTGTCTAAATATAGGTCTAATCCAATGCTGAAGGCCAAACAAATCGCAGTGTGCATGTGTTTGTTGGGGGTGTGTACTGATTCGTGAAATATTTCATCATGACAACAATATGCACAAGCTGTATAAAACTCATCAAATGTCTACCTCTGGTGCTTGACATACAGTTTATGGCCCTTTTGGAAACGTTTACTATGCTGCTTGTGACAGAGCACACTGCAAATGACTGCAGGCTGCAGTGATGCCAAGGGAATCTGTTAAAAGGTCACAGGCAAAACAAGTAGCTTGGCTGGAGGGAGGACATGCAGTGACAATGAAGCACGTGTTGAAGATGCATAAAACTTCTGGGACTTTAAGAGTCTTTGAGTCTCATTGGCTTAGTTTGCATAAAGGAAACAAGCTGCAGGGAGCGTTTCCCTCAGCGGTACAGTCTGACTGGCCTGTTTTTAATGCATGTGAAACAGCATTTACAACACAAAACAGTATACACTACTCACAAAAATTTAGGGATATTCGGCTTTTGGGTGAAATTTCAGGATGAACCTAAAATGCACTATAACCTTTACAGGTGAACTTAATG
>JAUMHL010000005.1:11870073-11891372 GCA_032362345.1 Sandelia bainsii
GTGTGAACTTTTTACGTTTTCCATAAATTTCACTCGAAAGCCAAATATCCCTAACTTTTTGTGAGTAGTGTATGTGTAGTGTTGACAATGCTTTATGTGATTGTGGTATGAGTCATTAAGGACGGCTGCCTTATGCAGGAAGAGTTATACTACAAAACAAAGATGCATGAAAATGCTAGGACCCAAACCCTAAAAATTATAGTTCAATACAAAGTAGTTTAGTTACATCTATAAATATTTGATACTTGACACTTGAAGGGAGGGAGGGTTTTTACAGTACAAGTGATGTGATTTGGCAGTATGAGTAATAACTGAGCATGTCTTTTACAAGTATTTGGCTGGTGGTACTCTCAATCTGTCAGTTGGTAGGATGCTGTATTTTCAAACACAGATTATATGGGTGCTGTTTTGTAGCATGCACAGAAAAGGAAAATTTTGATGCAATATTCCCCATTGTCTGAGGTGTTGTTAAGCTATTTTAGTGCATGACAAAGCCAAGAAATGTAGATAATTGATGTTGTTGATCTGTGGCCTCTCTGTAATAGACTTTCTTGCATTTAGAAATTTGGTAGATTTTAGTCATACACAGGTAGGTGAGACCTGGACAGTGAGCTTTCTGTGCTAGTATTGTTTTGGTGCGTAGGAGGGAGAGGAGTCATGAGGGTTACCTACTCAGTGCGCTAGAGATGGATACAAGTGAGAGGGAGAGTGAAATAAAAAGATAAATATAGAGTACAAACTTATGATACGATTACCGTATACACAAAAACACAGACTGTATCTCCTTTGATTTGATGATTTCTTTTGTTTGATTGTTTTTGTGCAACTATAACATACACCACATGCTGTATTTTGCAGTACTGTAGAGACTACTGAAATGTGAATTAAGCTGTAAGATTTTCAGTTTTCAGTTTTGTTATTGATTCAGACACTGTTAGTTTCAGCTGTTACTAAATCAATAACCCTTTAATGCATCTGAAGACATTTATGTGCTCTTGTTGTCTGTTATTTGTTTTTTGTTCTCAACATTTATATAGTCCTATAAACCTTTTTGCCTGCATGCAAAGTAGGTCTTAAAATCCTATTTGAACAAGGTTCTAACAAAACTAATCAGCATCTTTATGGATGTTGATGATGATGTGGGATCTTTTACATCTCACAAACTTTCTCACTTTCTCCTACACATTCAAAGGTTCTCAAGTGAGCTTAAATCTGTATTCTAAAGCATCAGTTTCAGACTAAATTTAATTTCACTTATAGTGCAATGTTAAGGTAAGACACAGTGAAAATATTTCATATCATAAGTAGCTGTAAAATATTCCAGAAAGTGGGAGGTAGTAAAATCACAGTGTCAAAATGGTGCTGTTACTAACTGGGTAAAAAAGCTGGCTGGTGACAAAAAGGTCACTTGTTTATCCCACTTCTCCACTCCTCTCAGAGAGAATAAAATCTGAGTTTTAAGAAAATAATGATTTAAATATATGAATCACCACTTTGTAAAATAGCTGAACTACAATACTTGACATTTTCTTTGACTATGGCAAAATTATGGATGAGAAAGTATTCTTCACACTTACCATCTGGATGTTTCCAGTGTTCATACCAAAAACTCCACCAGAAACGTAATCTCTCACCCTTCCACAAATCCTAAAATCCAGTGTTTGATGTGTTGCTTTTGTGCAGTGCAATGATGTTGAGTCACTTAGTTTTTAAACTGGTGGTCGATTGCATAAACTCTGAATTCAGCTCATGTTTCACTGCAGTATTCATGTAGAATTATGGCTGATTGTAATGCTAAAAGGTCAGTGTTAATTAATCCAGGCCTTTATGCTCTATTGGCTTGTACAGTATTAAATGAGGCATGGGGTGACAGAATTGGCTCACAGATCACTAAAACATAATTACAGCTCCTGAAGTTTCCAGCATGAAGTTGAACAAAAACATTTACAGTTAGGTTCAGGAGTATTAGGAGTTTTTATGATTTTGCCTTCATACACCACCACAATGGATTTGAAGTAGTATAGACTTTCAGCTTTATTTGAAGAAGTTTCACAAAAATGTGGCATTTACCATTTAGGAATTTTTGCCATTTTAAAAAGAGTACCTCAGTTTTCACTGGCTCAAAAGTATTTGAACAAAGTGACAAAATTGTAATTATAATCATAATTTTTATTACTTGGATGAAAATTCTTTCCAGTCAATGAGTGCCTGAAGTCTGGAGCCCATTGACATCACCAAATTTTGAGTCTCCTCCCTGGAGATGCTTTTCAGCACACAATCACTAAAGGAGTACAACATGCCTTTATCTGTAGACCTCTCAACTGCCTTGTAGTCTACCAGACAATTGTGTCTTTCTATCCTGTAGTCATGTAACAGATCACAAAATTCACGGTTTTAATCGTATGACAGATTTTCAGGCAAAGATTGGGTGATTTTTTGGATCAGCTTGCCAGAGACTGGATCTTGAGCGACAGCAGAGACTGGGGCAGTAGCAGATACTGGAACTGTAGCAGGAACTAGGACTGAGATTGCAGCAGGAACTGCGACTGGGTCAGGAGCTGCTGCAGAGGCTGAGACTGGATCTGGAGCTGCAGCGGAGCTTGGATCTGGAACTAGAACTTCAGCAAGAGCAACAGCAGAAATTGCAGCAGAATCTGGGACAGAAGCCAGAGCTGTGGCTGGAACCACGGCTGCAGCGGCGGCTGTAACTGGGGCTACGGTGAGTGAAGACTGGGACCAGGGCTGTGGCAGAGACGGGAACCAGGGCTGTGGTAGAGACTGGGTGAGCAGCTGCTGTAGAGACTGGAACTGGATCAGGAGCTGCAGCAGGTACTGAGGCATCAGAGGCAGGTATTTCAAATAAGCTTTACCCTCTGAACTGGCAGGTTCTAAGGAAGTAGTCCAGGGGAGGGGAGAGAAAGTGATTCTTGGACTGGGCCTTTAACTGGGTCCAAATCTCTTGAGTCTTGGCTGGAGTCAAAGAGATAGGAGCCTGCACAGCCTGGGGCTCAGGTGTGTGGCAGGTGTGGGGCTCGGATGGAGATGATGCTTTGATCTGAGTCTTGCTGAGACTATTAGAAATGTCACAAAAACCATGTTTAACTGAGACAGAATTCTTGGCTCTAGCAGCCTTAACTCGGGCCAGTGCTAAATCTTTTAGGGCTTGGAACTCAGGGCATTTTACCCATCTTGCTCTCTCTACTAGAAATTCAACTACCACTCAATAAATATAATTGACATGCTCTGGCAAAGTCTAATATGTATTTCCTGTTCTTTAATGTTACCAGTGGTATGTACCTTGTTGTAAACCCTGTGTATTTACATTCATAAAGGGGTCTCTTGATTGTAGATTTTGACAGTGGTACACCTACCTTTTCCAGAGTATTACTGACTTCTGTTGATGTTGTGAAGAAGTTTTTCTTCTGCAATTATCCACTTTAGTTGTTTTGGCCATGGTCTTCCAGGGCTTTCTATGTTTTTGAGCTCACCAGTGTTGTTTTTTCAGCCTAATGATGGCCTCCTTCACTTGCATTGAGATAACTGTAATTCATCATCCTTGAGTTTGTCCTGTGACTTTTTTTTATCTGTGACACTGCAAATATGCTCATTCACTTTCCTGTTTAATAATGTACTGCAGCGAGCAGCATTTCATATTTACCATACAGTCATCAGTGTGGTATCAGTCTTTTAATCTCTCTGCAAAACAAACAAAACAAATACAGTAAGAATATATCTCAAAATTTTGACTGTGCAGTCTTCAGTATTTTTCTGATCTTTGTTGCCTAGCCTCTGTTTGGCTGCAGGTGAAGCACAGCCAGCTCAATCTGAAGCCACATCCACTCTGCAGCCATTGAAATTGTCATCAAAGGCCAAAATCATTCACACATCAAAGGGCAGACCTGACTGGGAAAATGCAAAGGTTTCGCTTTCTGTGCATCTGTCTGTTCCATTTAGAACTCAGGAGATCCTTTATCAATCTGTTTTTATGCACAAACCAACACAGATGCCTGGTAGTGCAGGTAGTTTTCTCATTTTATTCTTGTAGGCACTATCTCTGAAACATGGCCATGACAGCAAAGTCAGACAGAAGGAGTGCAGTGAGGCTGCAAGCGCTAAAGTATATATCAGGCAATTTTCTAAATTACTATTAATTAAAAGGACATAACAAAAAAATATTTATCCTACCAACTAGTAGGTCAATTGTGTATATATCTGGAACATTTATGTTACTTGCCTCTGCCATAGTGCTAGCAAAAACACCTCATTGAGCTGATCTGAGTGATGTGTTCCAATAAATGATAAATTACAATAAATATGGGCATTGTCTTTATTTAGAAACAGCTTCACAAATGAGTAACAGCAATAATTTTCTTTGGGAAGTAGTTCATGTGCATGCTCTGGAATATTTTTCAAAACATCAACAATCTCCTGATGTGATAGCACAACCACACCTAGCAGAACAAAGTAGTGAAGTAATATAAACAGAACCATGTTTTCAAGCATGTGCGCTGACCTCATGAAGAAACTGCTGTTAGACACTGTGAAAGTGATTGCCATAATTAGTGTGTAGCACTGTTTATACAAAAACTACTATGCTTATATTTTCCATAATGGTGTCACTAAGTCCAATAGTGCTGCTCACTGATGTGTTTTTTATAGACAAATTAATATATTTACACAACAGATATACTTATTAGCAGATTAAATTTATAAATAAGTTAAATCAGGTTTTTGATACACACAGTACTTTAGTTGAAGGATATATTTGTTGTTGTTTGGGCCTATTTGTGAGATTTGTAGACAATAACACACATACAAAAATATCATTGGCCTTATGTTTAAAAAAAAACTGCACAAAACATCAAAGATCTTGGCATTTTTCTCAACATACTGTAATTATTGTGTGACAGAACTTTGAGGTTTTACATTATTTCCATTGGAACTTTTTAAGATCATCACTATGTCCTGAGCATAGGCCGAACACAGCCATCTTACGCTGGCACATTGAGAAATGATTACTCAAATACTGTAGTCCACAGTTAAATTGATAAAAATCATTTCATTCATCATAAGAGTGCATCATATTTTATTTACAGAGTTAAGGTGAATCTGTTTCCAGCAAGTGCTAGCCCAGACTGTTGCACAAAACATAAAACACTTTAGAAAGATAAAGGCGAAATCCATAAATGTACAAGGACTCTCAAACAAGGCCATCCTCATGTCACCACAACCAAACAGTAGACTGTCACCTCACAGCTTTTTGTGATTGGTTCACTGACTCCGTGTAAAGCTGTCTTACATAAGGTTTTGTAACATATTCACTGCTGGTATCTGGATGCTCACAGCTTTTGTTCAGACTCACAGTGCAGAGGAAGATCCCCAAGAAGCCCACAAGGTCTTGTGGGTTTGACATAGAGCTGCAGAAAAAGAAGCATGTGAAAGGGGGCTTCAGCCTACAGTATGTGCACCAGTACCTACTATAGAGGAGAATCAAAGCCTTCGACAGGGAAATAAAAGAAACAACAAAAAAAAGCCCTCTTTATTAGTAGGGCCTGTAAAGGAATGAAAACAGGGAATCATTACAATAGCATGTAAGAAGAGATTTAAGTGCTTAATAAGAAACATAATTGCAGCAGGGAGTCACAGTTGCTAAGGAAGGGACAATGGGGTTTAGGAGCTTTCTTTTTCATCTTTTAATGTTGCTCTAAATGGTGGAACAAAATCATCATCAGGCAATCCATGTAAAAATTGAAAAGTCCTTGTTCACTCCTCCTTGATTGTGTTTGTGTGCATCAGTGTGTGTGTGTTCATTCTGTGTGGGAGTTGTTTGACCGGGTCAGATGATTTACAAGAGCAAAATATGGGGAGTCCAAGACAGATACAGCAAGAATGTAAAGAAAGGAAAGTTCCTCCCACTTGCTTTTGTTGTATGATTTAATTCTCTTTCTTAGGCAGGACGGTTTATTCTTTCTATGCAGTTGCATAGAAGGGAAGAGTATTAACTAGCCATGAGAAGAGAAAGCACATAGCTAGTTAGTACGTTGGTGTGGTGCCATACAGCAGCTTTAGCAATTTTATTATACTTTGTTCCCTTCCTTTCGTAATTTCCTAACTGTTAAAAAGGACACTGTAAACGGTAAATTAACAGTTTTGTTGTGTCTTTGTTTGTCTCATTGTGTGCACTTGTGTTGTGCGCCTGAGGTTTTAGTGATTTGGTGATTTGTCTCTTCCACTCTCTCTCTCTCCCTCTCTTTCTCTCTCTCTCTCTCACTCACACACACACACATACACACACACACACAAACACATACACACACAAGCTCACCCACATGCACCTGCCTTAGATACCTATTTCAGTGAACTATTCAATGGATGCATTATATTCATCATCGTACATTATTCAGATTTGAATCAGGGACTGTCAGCTTGGTGACGACCCAGCTTCCAAATTTAATAGCTTGGACAAGAATAGCTGTGACAGCACATTGCTGTGATTCAGTGAATGTGTATGACACACCAGCCACCAAATGTAACATCATGTTTCATTTTCTGGTTGTACTGTGAGACACTGCATAAATGTGATTACCCTTGTGCCTTCTGCAGTGTTTTCTCTGTTGCTAGTTAATAGCTGTGATGGCCTTTTAATTAGTCTGTCAGCTTTTTATACGACTGGGTGTTTGTGCACTTTGTGTGAACACACAAAGCTGACCAGCGAAACTATTACTTATTTGAGTTTATAGACTTAGAAAAGATTTCAGTGTTGTGCAGTTACTTCTGAGACATATCCAGACTTTGCTGGTGTACATTTTTATGTACACCAGCAAATGGGGATTAGTAAGTTCTTGATGTCATCTGTTATATTTGTTTCCTCTAGCATGCATGAAATAGTTTTTGTCTTAAGGTTTAGTTCAAGACAAGGTTATTCTGCATGGATAATTAATAGTTGCATATGTCTCTCTTTCATGATTTGATACACAGCTAATCCAGTTTTCAGGTAGCAAGACAGCAGTTTTACTCAAATACCACATGGTTCAATGTTTCATTTTGTCACACTACAACTGGAGTGTCACGCATGCTAAATGAAGATACTTTCCAGTCCTTAGTAGTAATGTGCAAAATAACACACTCTCACATACACATATATACTCGCTCATGCATGCGCACATTATCTAACAGGAGCATGTTGTTCTTTCGGCCATGTTATGTTTATTCCCATTAGAACACGCAAAAAACAGATGACATTCCAGCAATGAAAGATGATCTCTCTCTAATGAAAACATTTAGCAAATGGACTAGATAATAAGACGCTATGATGTCACAGTGAAAATAAATACATTGATTGGACAAGCATCTGTAAAAAAAAACAACCAAAAAACAATTTGACATTTAATTGGAGAGTGGGAGATTTTAAAGTGTGAAGAATCTTATTTTTCCACAAATAATTTCTAAATATTAATACATTATTTGATTTTCATGCCTAGAAAATACCCTGTATTTCTTAATGTCTTAATGTTACTCAGCAATGGGGGGCATGCAAGCTCTGACATGTGACCTTTAAAAGAGAGAGAGAAAAAAAAAACGAACAAAATTATAAACTGTAGCCTTCACAGATTAGGTGACAACTTCCAAAACAGTAGTCACATGAGCCACTAACTATATTACAGTAAGTAAAAATACCTAAATAAACCTAAATGTAGTTTATGTAAAAGGACCAAGGTAGAAACAAGTGTGTGTGAACAAACTAAACCAAAGGATCCAAATTGTTGTTTGTCTCTATATGTCTATCATTGACTGGAGACATGTCCAGGGTGCACCTGGCCTCTGACCGAATAACAGCTGGCATTGGCTCCAGTACCTTCTCAACCCTTAACAGAAAAAACAGTTAAGATAGATGGAGAGATTTGATCCAAACTTATATAATCTGCTCCCATTACCAGTGTAAAGACGCTTTAGTACATATGTAAAATATCGGTTGAATTTCACATTAGCTTACAGAGCATTTGAAATATTCATATACAAAAATCATCATAATCAATCGAATTTCAATTAGCAGTTGAGCATAAACATCTCAGTCTACATTTGAATGTCACCTTTATGCAGGACTGACATGCCTCATCCAGTAGCAGCAGCTAGGTGGGTGGTTAGGTCAGTGTGGAGTCACCTCATGGGAAATTGTGCTTTATGTACCAAGAAAACAGTTTGGCATTAATGTTTTAGTTGCTGCAGGGGGAATGGTAATACAATCTCTAACCAACCAATAAGTTTTCAAAATAGTTGTGCAGTAGCACATACAACCTTCACTAGCTTTGCCTGGTTTTAATGTTAATTTCAGCACTTAAAAATCAACATAAAATTAGCAGCTGGTTTCCTTTAGGTCACGACTCTCGTACTGGGAAGACAATCAGACACAACCAATGATGTTATTTGTGATAGCTACAAGGAAGGTCTGAGCAAAGAAAACAAAACTGGATTGTGATTACCAGTATACAGTGTCTTTATAGAACAATGTCCTACATCTTCTCTTGACCATGTGAACTAGCCTTAGACATTTTCTCATTGTTGAATGGGGGTTATGAAAATTATAACATTGCCTCCAGAGAAAGAAAATAATAATCTCCCACAAAAATTAAAAGAATAAAGAAATCAAGAAATTTTCATTACTACACAAAAGCTGCAGTCAGACACATTAGCTGAATAATGAGACCGATGTACTCTTTAAATGAAGTTGTATCAACACACTCTAAAATGAGAATATTGGAGTATCCATAATAAGCCCATACTCAGTAATGGCTACCAGTTTTAGCTCATGTTTGCATTATAGAACTTGAGCAGTTATAGCAGTAAGTGGTCACTATGATTATAAAAAGACAATCTGAACCACCAAATTTTAAGTGTAGATATATATACTGTAGGTGAGTGTCCGTGTATGTGTACTTGTGTCTACAAAACCAATCTATACTATAGATTGACACTCTAGTAGAGGAGTATTGCATGGTTAGGGGGCTGAAGAGAGAGACGTCTTGTGCCCCAAAGCATTGCAATGGAAAAAGCTGGCCATTCACTAAATGAAGCATTATATTGTCCTGTCCTCTTGTCCAAACTGTCCTGGGTTTTCAGCTGATGTGTCCAGTTAGTCAGGCAGTCCATCAGCAAGTGGCAGTTCCTCTAAAGCAGCGGCTGAGCCATTAGTCTCTCCTCTGTCACCTCCTGAATCTCTCTCCTCCTTGTCCTCATCCTGGCTTAGTGGGTCCTGTTTGGATAGGCGGTTTAAGGGGTCAAAATTATGCATTTTAAGCTCAGGGCTGAGGAGCGACAGCTGAGGCAACAGTGGCTCCTCCCGAAGCTTAGCAGCAAGCTCCTTGGCGCTGCAGGTGGGGGTGTTAGTCTCATAGATATCGTGGAAGCTGTTGTAGTCTACCTCGTAGAAGCCCTTCTCCAGGGACAGTACCGGTGTAAAGCGGTAACCCCAAAGCACCTCTGTGTCCAGGTAGGAGCTCCGTGCTTGACATGTCATCCCTGTCACAATAATGGAGAATCCACACACACACACACACACAAACACACACAAACACGCACACACACCATTAATATGTAGCACCCATACACAATGCATGAGAAGACACAAGCACACACCCAATCAGAGTGAACAGGTAAACAAAACAAAGTGATTGAAAGAAGTAAAGGGAGAAGAAAAGACAGCATCATTAATAGTTACACAGGAACTGTACACAGAAAGTGACCCACACAAACATGTGAAAGTAGTAATGTTGAAAATGCCACCAATGTACACAGAAAGGTTTAGTTTTTTTAGTTGTTTTTTAGTTATTGTTGTTGTCATTTTTTTGTATGATCTCTCTGGCTGATAAACACACATGCCACATTTACACAACAATATTGCAAACAAGTGTCAATATTTGTTTTCTGGGGTGTGTTTTTGCCAATAAGTAAGAAAAAAATAAAATTTGGCAGCACAGTCTTACAACTGCACCTGCTTTATTGTTAGATCCAAAATTTGACATGTGCAGAAAAAGTGTTGGTTTGTAGTTGTGACATTTTTAATTATAGCAGAAAAACAACAGGTGTAGCTATTTCAAGTGTCCCAATACCTTCAGTTAATATGTACATGCAATACCAGAGCCCTTGCTCACATAAATGGGAATGCAAGTGTTATACTGATATTAATTACATCTGTGAACAACATACATGTGGAAAAGACTAGTGGAAACCAACTGCAGATTATTAGTCATATAGGTAATAACTTATTGTATAGCAAACACAAATAAGAACTTAAGTAAAAAAGTGTTTTTTTTTTACTGCAAGGTACAAATCTTAGGTTTACTGGAAACAGTGTTCACGTTAGCAAGCTAGCCACCATCTTCAGCATCTTCATAACATGCAATGTCAGTATTCATAAAAACATGTATGCTAATAGTTAATGCAATGCAACAAATCAGTGCTTGAACTGAAAGAAAACATTGAAAAAATATTGAAGTAGACAGTGCTACATGTATGACACAAAACTAGCATCTATAGTCCTACATGCTCTCTATTAACTGAAATATGTAACCGTGATTTTCTATTTCTCACTCAGTATTTTCAGTTTTCTTCATGACTATCACCAACTCACACTGGTGTTTCATTTACCAATCCGAATCACCCATAGGATAGGGTCCACTAACTAACAGAAGCCACAACCTATTACAGCCATTCTTCAGCCATCTGCCTACAGGAGTGTGTTTGATACTCAGAGCACATTCTGGATGTGTCACTTAAAGATGAAAACATCCGACTCAGCATTAATCATCCAGCTGCTGAGTTACATAATGTGCTATTTAACTAACAAATAACATTTCCCATAAAAAATGTGCTCTAGAATATATGTGGATGCTAAGTGGATATGGTATCTAATGTCAGAGTGAGAGGAGAGGCTTTTGCACCCTTTGTTCAGCTTCAGCCTCTGGATATGAGTGGCCTAGTTTCCACATTTAACTTGTGAGAAAAACTTGTTTGTCTTTTCTGTGACAAGATTATCAAACACAGTATAGCATCTTTCAGTTCCTAATAACAATAGTTTCTGTTGTGTCTAGGTGTTGGCACATTGTTTGATGTGATAGTCTTAGTTAGCTGAATAGCTGACACTTTTCTGCTCAAATTGTGAAGATAAATAGTATATTGCTCTCTTAACATTTAAGTAGTCCAATTGTCTTAATACTTCTGGAAGACAGATAATTCATAGACACTACAACAGCATTTTGATTATGCATTTGTATAGCTTTGTTAAGATTATGAAATTACATTTTGTGGAAGCAAAAACACTGGACAATCCATAAAACTGCAACACAGGTCTGTTTTTTTCCATCTGTTCCAAGCAATACATTTTAAAATCACATATCAACAGAAGAAACACAAAGATATGTTAACTTGAAATCCCAATACAGCATCCAATAAAGTATTTCAGTTGCTAAAAGTGCAAAGTCCTTTTCAGAGCTATAATTTGACAATCTCTACATATATGAATCCCTCTCCTCAAGTCTGCCGCCAGGATGAAAGCTTACAGAAGAACTTATTTGTATTTTTGATATGGCTGTGTCAAGAATGCTGCCATTTGAGAGGTGAAGGACAAGACGGTTTTCATTGTCAAAGGAAAAGTCAGTGTTAGTAACGTTTCAGGGTGACTGTTATCAGTGTTGTAAGGCAGTGCTGATGGGGAATAATATATTGATTAGGCTAACATGACATCTTATGATATAACTCTAGCCAATAAAACCTTTTACCAATGTCAGGTAAACCATTCCTACAGCTTCAGTGACCCACCATTGAAGCTGACTGTTACCATGGAGAAGGAGGAACTGGGGCTATTTAACGCACTTGTACGGCAGGGCTGGAGTATTGATGAGGCTCTGTAGTGCCAGTAAGTTAAAAAATAGGGAGGATCAGCTGATTAAGGCCTTAGGGGGTTTCTCAATCTGTGTTCTATATTCTACAGTGGAATCAATCTTTGATTTTTCAAATATGTGGTCAATAGATTAAAATAGTGCCTACTTGAAAATTTTTGTTTATGAGATTTAAGAATCTGCTAACAGCGGAACAGAACCTCAACAGATAACCAGACTAGGCTTTGTCCAAAATTTTTGAATAATATATAGACCATTTAAAATAGTCCATATATGTTCTTTTAAATAATGAATACATGAAGATGACAACATACAAATATGATGCGGTTATATATAATATTATTATTATTATTATTTTTATTTATAAGATATATACATATATCATACTTTACTATATTGTAAATATACATTGCAGCAAAGATAACATTCCCACTGTAAACACTAGAGCACAGCAGAGCAGAGCAGTGCTGGGCACGTGATTTTAGCAAGGACACTGCTGCCTCAATTGCACATTGGAGCAGCAGTGTCCTACCGTTCCCGAAAGTCAGGACGTAGTTTGAACTTGCCAAGTCTGAACTCCCACGTACGGGAGTACAAACTTGGTATACTCTGCGCTGTCGAGCGTGGTGTACCCTGCATTGTCCACCTGCATTTGTCCTCCAGGTGGATGGTCCTATTAGGTTGTGACATTATGTAAAAACTATGAAGTCTTTATTACTATTATTGCTGACTTCTGTCTTTGTGTTGTACTTGTACTTTTTGTCCTCTACCAGAGCACAATTACAAAGTTCTTGAAAACTATTATGTGAATGTGGTTGCTTCTTGTATAAAAACAAACAAAGACAAACAAAAAACAACAGTTTTTTACATCATGAAAAGGCACATAGAGTCTAGCGTCACCAAAACAGTCAGAGTAGTCAGAACACTTTTCAAATGTGGTAGGCAGGATAATGTACAAAACCTCAAGAGTAATCTTGGAATATAAAAGAACAAGAGTAAACAATGAATTTTCCGCTCTGTAACCAACACTTTTCTGACAACAGATATTTAGATTTTGAGGTATTCACTAACTTTAACAATTGTGATGACCCTGGGCTGCATGTTAGTATCTGTTTTGGCCTGTCTCTTTTTTATAGAGCCTCCTTTCTTCCCTGGCAACTCCCACCTCGTTGAGGGATTGCCCTCACCTGCATGGAGTCTATAAGAGCTGGTTGACTTCCAAAATGGTCTCCCTCTCTTCTGGAGGGCTGGTGCTTTGCAGGCACCCAACATAGTTTTTATTTGGTTTGGTTGGTTGGTTGGTTAGTTAGTTCTGTTCATGAGATCATGTAGGTTTTACTGCATCCATCACCCTAATTTCACTACTGATTGCTTACTTGATACAACTTATCTTTATTAATTTATTATTAGTAATTACTTGTTTACTTTAATTGTTACTGTGTAGACCTACCCTCTTTGTTATGTCCTCCACGAACTGGGCATAACACAAGATATGTCATGAATTGCCTTCCTACACCTGAGAAATTAAGTTAATATTAAGAGCATCCTGTCTCAAAGTGATGTTGAAAAACTAGTCAATGCATTTGTTACTTCTACACTGAACCGTTATTCCAAATCAGTATGATCTCTCAGTAAGTCTGTAAAAAGCCTCCAGTTAATCCAAAATGCTGCAGCCAAATTTCTGACCAGAATTAGCAAGAAACATCATATATCCTCTGCTTTACTTTCTCTTCATTGGTTCCCTTTGAAATCTAAAAAAATCTAAATCTTAAAAATCTTTCTCCTTACATACAAATCTATTAATGATCAAGCTCCATCATATTTTCAACACCTCATAGAGCCATATTATTCCAACAGAAAAACTTCCGGTCTACTTGTGGTTCCTAGAGTTTCAAAATGTAGAACAGGACTTGGAGCCTTTAGCTATAAAGCTCCTCCCATGTGGAAGACACATCTAGACACCATCTCTACTTTTAAAACTTTAAATTGTGATAAAGCTTATAGTTAGACCTGGCTCAAGTGAGTCTAAACCAACTCCTAGTTAATGTATACTTAGACTTAGACTGCTGGGGGACCTACCTTGATGCACTGAGCTCCTCTCCTCTCTCTATTCATTTATATTACACCATTGCTTGCTATTAACTTGTCTTCTTTTCCCCCTAGTGCTTCCTCCTTTCTGTCTCACTTTCCTTTGTACTTTTCTGCAGGTATCCCTGGCCTCTGAGCTGTATGTTTCCAGTGTGCAGATACTGGCCTGACCAACCTGCCCAGTGTTTTCTCTCTTGCTTGTTGTTGCTCTTCTTTTCCCTCTCCACTTTCCATTAACTCCAACCAGTTGAGGGAGATGGCCGCCCACTCTGAGCCGGTTTTGCTGGCAATTTCTTCTGCTAAAGGGAGTTTTTCCTCTCCACTGTCACCTAGTGATGCTTAAGGGACATTTATTAGGCTTGTTTCTTTCTTATTTCTTAAAGTATTTCCAGAATCCTCTTCTCACCATCCAGATTAATAAATAATAATAGTAATAATAATAATAATAATAATAAATAAAGTCCACTGGACAAAAACAACATTTATCTGTTTCTCCTGACTCCTCTCCTAAACACTGAACTTGTTTGGTTCATTCTGATAAATCAGCAGACACAGTTTGAGGCTCTGGGTAGAAGTTATAAAGCTTTAGCAAGTTTTTGAAAAAAAAAGTAGTCTACGGGAATTTGGGAACTATCTCCAGAAATGAATGATTCTGTGAAACAACTTCACAGACTTGCCATTTATTGATTTATTTGGTTCTTTACTTCAATGCAGGTGATACAGACATAAGCTGGAGCTAGAGATCTGTAGCATTGTCTGGGTGAGACATGTTTAAACTATTGAGTTTTGCAACATAGCATTCAGTGTGTTTGGAATTAAAGTGCACAATAAACTCTGGCAGCTTTAAATCCATAATAGCCTTTCATTTTCACTGGTGACATTCCTGCCAACATGGTGGCGTAAACAGAAATAATCACATGAAATCTGGAGCTCTATAGTGGTTTTCCACATAATTATGTAAGATGTTAAGCCTTACAATATAAGTGCCTTGATTTGAATTGAATTGAACTGAATTAAACAATGGGTTCTTTCTATTTAGTGTCTGGGTTTCAGGATCCTGCTATTATGCATGCTGGCATGGCTAATTGTAGTTACACTGGAGCTTTATCAATAGACCACCATCTTTGACTCAGGCAACCTAGTGATGTGGTTAAAGGATTGTAACATAGCTTGGTAAGATTGCAGTACTGTCAAAACAAAACAAAACTGTGACAATGCTGGAGACAAAGACTATATATAGACCTAAGTATAAATGGAAAATAAGACTGTAAGTTTTCAGAGCTGGGCAGATGGAGAATTAAGAAAACTATTTGTTAGACTACAAAATGTCTGTCACAGACCAAAAGAAAGGTCAGCACCCTACATTATGGTAAAAACCAGACATTTGAGAACAGATTATCAGCAGTTAGATTGTTGTGTGAAAAATATGCAGACATAGGTCTGCAGATCTGTTTTCCTGGATTTTTCCAGAAAATATCAAATAAAAAACACCACTACAGACATTTTTGTGTACATAACTACAATAATGATGCAGTATTCTTTAGTGCTTCTGAGAAATGGGGTAAAGAATATTTTATATATAAATAATTAACTGTCAAAGAAACAGGTGACAAAGCAGCATTAAACCAGCTACATTCACAGACACATCAATAATAAACACAAGGTTTGTTGTCAGCAACACAGACACACATGACTGGGCATCCGGCACAGCAAAAATACGAGAAATGTTACAATAAATTGCAGCATAATCTTTTTTTTTTTGTTTGTTTGATGCAAATGGCTTTATGTATTCATGTTTTGTCACAGAGTTTTTACTAAATAGTTATACATAGAAATATTAAATAGAGTGCTATATTAATATAAGCATACTTAGCTTAATTATATATTTTATATTTAAGATAATGTACAGTAATAGTGTTTGTAGGATTCTTTTTATTTTCACTAGTGAAATTACTCTAGGTTGCCAAGTGGGATGGCAGAATGTTCTTAGGAAAGTTATCTTGTTTTACTTTTTTATCACACATGAAATAACACATGTAATTTCCAGCCTGACTGACAATCATGCTGGGAACTAAAGACTGGTTGTCAATAGAAATGACAATGGATGCCATTAAAAAGAAAATAATGACTCAGAAAAATGAATCAGAGCAGAAGTGTTCAGATACATGCAAAGCAACGCCTGGTAGCATTGGGAGCTTGATGTTTTGTACATGTTTTAAAAAGACATTTCACCCGGTGAATCAACCGGTGTCACATTTACCAAGGTCCAGTGCTATCTAATAAAGTAAATTAGGACATGTGCTGCATAATGCATAGTATTACAAATGAGTGGAGTATAATTAGTCCTTGAACAAAGGCCAATAAACATATTAGCTCAGGAAAATAAATAATACCTAATTTAGCCAGTATCCCACATAAAATAGTTTAGATGGCAAATTAAATGCTAGCAGTGCCCAGTTATCCTGTAATTGTTTCTGTATTCTACATTATATAGTTAGAAATAAGAAGGGAATTGAAGCTTAATACAAGTTTTAGAATTAAAAAAAATTTAGTAAAATGTGTAGTACAAATTCAATGTATTTGAAACTCTCAGTATCACAATCTGCTTTTAAATCATTATGATTGTTGAGTTGATGCTAATGCCGTTTTTCCTCAGTCTCATTGGGAAATAGGAGAAAAAACACCTGGCCACATCTGCCTCTAATATGTAAGCAGCCTGTCGCACTTTTCAGCATTGCTTGACCTTTACCCAAAACACAGTCAGGCAGTGTGGGTAGCTACACTATTCATTTTGAAATAAGCAATATCAAAGACATAACTTTGAAGTAACAACAGTAGAAAGACGGGCTGCAGTGAGGACAGAGAAACACATGTGAGTAGTTGTAGCATGATCACCTTTGAATCGCCTGCCTGAGCTGAAGTAAAAAACACTTGGAAGTGTGTACAAATAATTTGCTGATAAAAACAGAAATGCAGTTATTGAATTGAAGAAAGGAACAATAGGCACTCTCTTTGAAGAAAGCATTTGTCAGCACTTGTGAAGTAATTAAATCAATAAACTTTCCATCTATAACAATCTTATCTTTTGCCATTAGTAGTTATTAGAGATTAACACTCCTTTCCCTCCTCTCTTTAAAATAATAATGCTTCTTTCCATATAAGTCAGTTCCGTCTTTCCATCCATTTACCCACTGTCCCATCGCAGCAACTCAGCTCAACTTCATGCAACCAGAAATTCATCAATCTCCCCCTTCAGTCTCCCTGTTCATCTATCCATGGATCATATCCAGTATGCCCTCCGTATTTTCCCTTCTTTCTAGCTCTACCTTCGATCAGCCCTCAAACCCACCTCCCAAACCCCCCTTTCATACCTGTAGCCTCCACCATGCCTTCAAGGATAACCACAATCTCAAACTCCTCCTTCTCAATTTGTGCCAGTGACATCTCCCAGAAGGGGCTCTTTTCGTTGATCTCATGGGAGATGATAAGCGGGGATACCAGAAACAACCGGTCATCTCCTGTGTCGAAGCCAATGTTGATGTCAGTCTGGTTGAGTGGGATGAACTCCCCCTCCTTGGTCTGCTGTGAGCGGATCAGCTTTGCTCTAATAGATGCCTCCACAATGTGAGAGTTCCTCAGGTCCCCCACCCGAAACATCAGGCACATCTTGTTGTCTCGCACTGATATGACAGCATTGTTCGAGAACATGAGGGTCTCTGCACGGTTCTTTGGCTGTGAGATCTTAACAAACATGCAGCCCACCATCATGGCATTAACAATGGAACCCAAGATGGCTTGCACCAAAAGCAGTATGATGCCTTCAGGACATTTTTCTGTGATTACACGATATCCATATCCAATGGTGGTCTCTGTTTCAATGGAGAACAGAAAAGCTGAAACAAAACTGTTGAGGTTCTCCACACAGGGGGTCCAGCCCTCCTCATCAGCATGCACCAGATCACCACGGATGAGCGCTATCAACCACCACAGAAAGCCAAAGAAAAGCCAGTTGACTATATAGACCAGGGTGAAAATAAAGAAACTAAGGCGCCATCGTAGGTCCACCAGTGTAGTGAATAAGTCACTGAGGTAACGGTAGGTCTCTTGAACATTTCCGTGATGGACATTGCACTTGCCATCTTTCTGCACATAGCGTTGACGTGGCTTCTTTGCTGGGTCAGAAATTAAGTGGGTTCGCTCTGTTGAGATCTGAGCCTCCCTCAAGTGTTTTGGAAGCTTCTTCACCTGTGTACATGAGGATAGATAAAAAAGGGAGATGCAAAGTAAGGATAAGGAAAGGAAATAATGTGAGAAAGCAGAGCTAGAAGCAAAAAAGAACAACAATTTACATGTCTCTCTAGATGGACGTACTGTTAAGTAGCTACATTGTACTTTTGTAGTTTGTTCTGGAGTATATACTATGTTGAACTTTTTTTATGTGATTATGTATCAGACTTGAGCTGTTACAAGTCACTGCTCTGTGCTGCGCCTGTAGGTATGGGAGAAAGAGAAACAGATGATAGAAAACAACAAGAACACAAGGACACCCAGGTCTTTGTCTATGTTGGCCCATCTCCAGCGAGGCGATCTGGCTCCACAGCTGTGCTCTGCCTCTCTGTCCGTCCCCTGTGTGCCCTCCCTTTGCACCCTATGGGACAATGACAGCCCTGGATAGGAACAAATCCTACTTCAATAGACCCTTAGTATCATTAAAATGAGAGGTATACACCTGGGCACATATCTAGATAGTGATTTTCTAGATAGGAGCATGCAGGATTCCAATATTGTATGTTTAGGTGTATTTAGGGTTATGAAATACAATCAACGTCTCACAGTCTGTCAATGTATTCTTGCAGAGTCTGCACAAGATGTGTACTGTTGCTTAGCCCTTTTCTTGGAAAGACACATGTGACAGAAAGGCACATATATAGAAGGCCAAAGTAATAAGGTATCTTTTAAGGAGACCAAGGGCGTGTTGGCATCTGCCTGACACTTTCCAATCTGAGTTGATTATTGAAATGGTTTGTGCTGAGGCAAGAAACTATCTCCTGAGCCCTCTGAATCTATCGCTGCTAATCGGACACCTGTGATCCATCTTTCCCTAGAGTTGTCCTCACAGGTCAGCCAGGGAAGGACATACTCTAAGGCGCTACTATATCCTTGAAGTGCCTTTGATTGTAGAGCTTGCTAATCTGTCAGATAGGTTTGTTCAGGATGGTTTCATTATGTCAGATGTGTGTGTATATTCACATTCAGTAAGACCTGCATGTATTGAGTTTATGGATCGATTTAAAGTGATCCCTGTTTAAAGAACATTTTGACAAAGAATTGAAAGACAATTCTTATTGACCCACATTGCAATTAGTGGCTTGATGACATTGTACTCACTAAATGTGAATGGGCTCCCTTATTACCAAGTGCTCAGGGACAGGGACATTGGATCAAATAATAAATTGAGGCTCACAAACATACAAAGTCCTTAAAGTTGAACTTTCCACTGACATCAGTTAATGTACAGAGTAGTTATTGTTAAATTGTTGCTAATCACTACTACACTGCTTTAAATGAAAGACAAAATAAGTACATTCATTTTCTTTGGGCTTGGGCTAATCGAGTGATAGTTGAAGCTGTCACACAGCTGCTCCCAATCTTTGGCCAATGTAGTCAATATGATCCCTTGAGGAGATGGTCCATAAACAGATTCATTAGTTCTCTCTGTGTGCCAGTAGCAAGTGGTGGACGTTTTCTCCCATTGAGCTTTTCTGGCTGTGCTTGGTTAGCCAAGATAAGTTCCAGTCAGCTGAGAATCAATAAAGCCAACCAGTACAATTCCAACATTTGTTACTGGGAGGGAGTGGAGTGTCTTTTCTTAGTTTCCCTCCATTCACTGCCAGGTAAAGTGAACTACAGTATGAGCTTAACAGACCTGCATACTGTTTTACGTACTATATAGTTTGAATACGCTTTGGTTATGCTTTGCATATCTTTAAAGCATGTATACAGCATATCTAATGGATATCTAACAACCTTTTTATCCTCCTCATTCCCAGCATTATTGAAAGCCATCTGTCTGGTCTTCTCTCTCTCACACACACATGCAGTAGCTCTCTCCATACTAATTGTTCCCATTTCTTTTTAGCTTTTCCATCTTTTACTTTCTCTGGTCTTTAAATAAGCTCCAATCACCACTCCACTTACACTCATATCAGCTCTATCATATACAATATAATGCTTTCCAGTTGTGGAAAGACAGTAGAGATCATTTTGACCTGTAGTAGCAGTGCAGTTTACCTGCGCAGATGTGACTCCTATCTCCATGTTGTGGTCCATTAGAACTCGAGAATCTCCTGCCATCCTCAGCTGAAGTTCCACACCTAAAGTACATTAAAAAAGATTATGCAATCAGTAATAAGTTTTAACATATAGATATTTGCAATATGATATGAATTTCACATTTCAGAACATTTTCAGTGGCAGAATGAGCTTTGGTTCATTTGACTACCAGGATTAAAATAGACCAAAACACAAAGAATAGGGTCAAAGCTACAGTGTGCATCCTGTTTATAAAATCCATTAGATCTTTCTACCTTTCAATCATCAGCTATCTAAACTACACCCTCTTTGAAAGATACATACATTATGTCTACACTAACAATGGTGTGTTGATGTATAGGGCCACCCCCCTTCCCCAAGCACAATATTTTCTAACTGTCAGTAGTTAATATGTCAATATTTGCCAGCTGGTGTAATTAGAACACACAGGAATCCATAAAGTGTTAAAAGCTCAGTCCCCTCCAACAGAATAAGATGTTTGCAATTGTGTTTTATTTATATTTTGACTACATGTGAAGGTTTTGGCCATATATTTAGGAAAGTAGGCTTAAACTGCTGTGGCTGCTATATCATCCATCTTTTAAACTCAGGTTGTTGTGGTGTATGTAAAGAATTTTTGATCATGTTTGTATAAATGGAACCAAAATTGGGTACAACCTGTGCTGTCATTAGCTCCTCAAACAATAATGACAAACTTTAATCTGTGAAAATAAAAGGAATCTAAAATTCAGAAGCCCCTAAAAAATATTTCTTATTGAGACTTTACTCACTACAGTGTGTAGTAGAATTCTGCTTTTAGATTATCAGATTATTTGTTCAGGTATTTTCAATAAAATCCACCAACAATGCAAGAAAACATGAGTATTTACATGTACACTACCAGTCAAAAGTTTAGACACACATAGAAATGTTTATGAAAGAAAAGCAGATTTCATAACATCAAATTGATCAGAATGAATGTGTAGACATTGTTCATATTGTAAA
>JAUMHL010000005.1:11904235-11916196 GCA_032362345.1 Sandelia bainsii
ATGAAAAAACACATGAGAAATGTCACAGTTCAAACATACATATGTTACCTACTGTATGTGTTTGATTGTTAGATTTGAAAATTTGTGTTTATTGTGCTTTAATTTGTTATTTTGTAAAGATGTTATTTATTTTTACTTATTGTTTATTTTATTATTTGGAAATACTAGAATTTACACATAATTTTATATTTTTTTCTGTCTGATTACATCATTTAAAAAAAAAAAAATCAGACATTACGATCAAACAGTTACTCACTACTTGGTGAAAAGACTACTCAAGTACTTTTTTACTCTTACTTGAGTAATTTTTTGGATGACTACCTTTTACTTCTACTTCAGAAATATTATTTTGAAGTAACACTACTCTTACTTGAGTATAATATTTGGCTTCTCTACCCACCTCTGCCTATTATCTCAAGAACAGGGGTGAGGTATTTGTGTGATGGATAGACACACTGAATTTTACTTATTTTACTTCTAAGTGTAGTCTCATTCATTCATTTTCCTATTGCTGAAAATGTTTGATTGTAAACACCAACACCTATAATTTAATGAAAATTCTCAAATGTATAGTTGTGTTTTTAAGGACAAAATATTGTCACATCAGTTAAATTTGAACAGAACACACGGTTCCATGTTTGTATGATACCTGTTCAGCCTGCCTGTTTTATATTTGGTGTTGCATAAAGAGCAGAGGTGGAGACCAGTATTTAAGAGCACGGTGGACTGGTAAATGCACGAAGAGCTGTGTTTCCAATGGAAAATCTATATTTAAGCAAGCTGGTACATATTTAACTTAAACAAATAATTGTTTTGTCAACATATTGGTCGAGCCTATTAGTATAAAAAAAATTGGAGCAGAGAAATACTCATACTATGCTGCATTTATTTTTACATATAGTTCATATATTTGTCTTTTACATGCAGCACTTTGCTTGTTATATGTGAATACATAATTTAGAAATACTGTACTGCTTTATCTTCTGCACATAACACTGACAAATCCACAGAGAAAAATCTAATATAGAGCATTAACAGTGGTATCATATCCAGTGGCCACTAAACAACATTCAAACTGCCACATATAGCTTAATGCTCAATATAACTGGGTATGACAGGTCTGACATGATTTCTCTTTGGGTCATTGAGTTTTTATTCACAACGTAACAGTAAGGGGTGAATTTCCATAATTATACTACAGATAATGAGAAATTCTTCACAAATACAGATATGTTTTTACATGACAATACTATTGGTAGAATTATGTGAGAGGATTGTATTTCATTAATTTAACATTTAACTAAATGACATTTTTTGTAGGCTTAATGTATCCATTTATGGTAAAAGCAAAAATACATTTTGAACTAGGTGAACTCAGTGTCCCTGATCTGCACACCCCAACTGAGTCTAGACACAGTGACACTATGTGGAGGAAAGAGGTATAGCAGTGAGTGCTCCACAGGAGAACACCACAGATTTTCAGCTTGCTCCCTTCTGTGAAGTCAAAATAGACACTATTTTTTACACAATTATATTATATACCATATCCTTTTCACATAATTAATTATTTGTAAGAATGAAAACAAAAATTAGGAAACATTACAACACCACAAAATACATAATTAAATATATTAAGCCTTGTAAGCAATTAAATGTAGTCAATGTCCATTGGATTTTTTCAGCCTGTTGCACAATACACCATGCTATATTTCAGTCCAAGTCCATCAATATCAAAAAGCTCTGACATTCAGGCTTTAAAACAACTTCCTCCTTTAAATGCTATGTATTAAAAATGCAGCCTGCAGGGAGCTGCTGTCATGTTAAGTTCTTGCTGAGAGGCAAAGTTGTGCACCTTTTGAGCATCCCTGCAGGCAGAAGGACTTTGATATCTCTGGTACCTTCCAGACTCAAGATGTTCATGTGAAAGCACCTTCTGTATTTCATTACTCAGTGCAGCACTGTCAGGACATCATTCTAACAACTGAAATGCAGAAATTAGTCTTTGTAATACATACATATCACTTAGTACTATGTTTGCCTTCAAACTGCAGATGCATCCAAAAAATCTACTTATACAGCTGAAATAGTATGTTCAAGTATCTTTTAGAAAGCAAGTTATGATAAAAATGCACAAAGTCTGCATTGTAAAAACATACATGATTCCATTATAAAGCCTAATAATTAGTGGACAATCAACCAAATCCTCACAAACCCTGTTGGACAGGCTTCTTGCATTTGTGCTCATTCATTCATTCATTTACTCATTGATATCTAAAGACCTTGTTTGGCTCCTCTTCATATGCATACCTACATTTCAGAGGAAGACAAGATGATTTAGCAAAATGCATGCTGACAGTAAGGCAGTAAAGTGCATAGACATCTTATGAAAAAGCTGTGCAGCTCATGTTTGTATTATCACAAGAAGCAAATGCTGGACAAGCACAGCTGGGGATTTCAATGCCTGGCATTTAGCACTTTGCCATTTTTACTCTGAGAATGATGGATATGGAATATGAATGCTCAATTACATGTTGACCCAGCAAAACAGTTTACAGGCCCTTTTCTATTCACACACACACACACACATCCCAAAACTATTAATACGTCTTTAATTGAGATACAGTATTAAGCTCAGTCCAAGCAGACACCACATGTTGTTAAAACTATATGAGTGCTGCCAAAACATGTCTGGATCACAAAAAAGGCTTCATTTTTGTTCAATCCAGAATTAATTTAAAGGTTTAACTTTAATGCTCAAGGCTACATTTCATGATACATTTTTACTGCAGTGCATTTTTTATGTTGGTAATCACAAGTGAGTTATAACTAAATGTGAGAAAGGATATGAACCTTAAAGGGTCTTGACAATATTGATTTTATTCCAATGCAGAAGATGTTTTACATAAGTTTTGCAGCCATTGCGTTCTTTGAGTACAAAGAGCACTTTTGTCCAGTGTGAAGACACACTCTCAAATGTTCCCTTTTTGAAGTGGTCTTGGCAACATGTTGAATTTTAAACAGGGTAAAAGAAAGACCTTGGTCAAGTGTCAGTAGACTTGAAATAAGATCTCTGGTTTTGATTTCACTGCCTTAGAAGTGCTTTCATTTACAGTACAAATCACCAATTTGCCACCAGTGAAAAAGTAAGGGGAAATAAGGGGCTGAGCTCTTGATAATGTGTATTCAGGAAAGACTTTTCAAATTTGTAATAGAATCATTAATACTCAAAGACACAGTTCATATGTTTATGCAGGATGAGTCTGACTTTTGTGCAGTTTTTAGTTTTAATTATATTACCCACAGTATGTTGGTATGTATATCCTCATGTGGTTTTGCAGATGGTAGTCAATATACAATAAATAAATATTAACAATTACTACATGAAAAGCAGTCTCGGGACAATAAACCCACAAGGAAAATCATCCAACTTCAACAGTTTGTCTCAAATCAATGAAGATTATTAGCTTATTAAAGTTGACAAAAATTTATACAGAAACCAGTGCTCCAGTTGAGTGACAGTGTTCAATTCAATTCAATTCAACTTTATTTGTATAGCGCCAAATCACAACATAAGTCATCTCAAGGCACTTTACAGTGTAAGGTTTAAGACCTTACACATTACATAAATATATACAGAATATATACACATATACAGTGTTGGATTCTGCAATGCAGATGTAAAATATCCTACTCTGGAATCATCTGTCCGTTAAGTTCAGAGTTTGACATATGAAATTTGAACAGTTTCACTTAAAAAACTTTTATTCATAGTTTTACAATTTCCAATTTTTTTTATATATATATATAATATAATTGTTAATATTACATTTCTTTATTTCACAAAGATGATACTTTTTGCATACATTGATCATATATTAGTTTTGTATTTTCATTATTAATTGCATATTATTATAGTCAAAAGGGTCCCTAACTTTCAGTATCTTTTATTTGATGAAAAGACTGCTGAGTTATTCTGCAGTATAACAATAACATCACCCTGCATGGGAACTTTCATTTTGTTTGGCTTTTTGTGGCAGTAATTGTCTCAGATTGCATTGTTATCAATCAAATGTGGTCCACCCAACTCTTACGTTGTTAAACCAGCCCCACAATCAGTGCAGCTGTGGTCTGACGGCTATTTACCGGCCTTTTGTGTGATATCAAAAGGACAAAAAATTGTGATTTGGTTGTTCAACAGGCAAATCACCTATTAAATAAAAAAGACAAACAATTTAAATACCAAAAGTGTGTAACTTTTTTTGAAAAAAGGTTTAGAAAAAAAAGTCAAGTCTAAGGTTGTTGTGTGTAAACAGTAAAGTATTATAACCTTCAACAGAATACACATGCACAGCTTTTCTCACAATTCAAAACATGTTCTGCCCATGCACTTATTTGGTTGCTGGTTGGCGCCTGGTTGCTGGTTTCTTTCTTATCTTTTCAGCCTCTGTTGTTTTAGTCCATCACCTATGTTCAAAAAGGAGAAATAGTTGCTGCTTGGATGAAGATGATCGTACTGCGCTGTGAAGTGCCTGCTGACAGATAGTGACAACATCGTGTTTGGATTTTGTTAAGCATTTTATTATTGGTGATGACTTTCAGTGAAGTGAATTGGAGCGATAAAGTGATAACTGAAATGAGAAGTGACATAAATTATGTTATATTTTCTATTATGAACACATATACCAATGACAGCATGATTGTTTTAAAAATAGATGCTAAAATGTTCTTCCAAATAATTCATCCGTGCTGATCACATCACATCCATTTCCCAAATACTGGCACTATTTTAGAATTCCCCAAAACACTGCCTGTAAAAGTGTGTGTATGTGCGTGTGTATGCGTTTGTGTGTGTGTCTACAGTAAACAATGCTTCACAGGTTGTTTGTCATTGAGATGCAGAGAACCGGAACCAAATACAGATATAGCACATGCAGGTTTGGCATTTACAGTTTTTATCTTTTACCTGATTTTTTTTCTACAGTAAGTACAGTAGAGTTAAATACAAATATCCTAAACTAGAAACAATCAACTACAAATCCAGAGCAATTAGGGGTGGCTATGTACTGTAAATCCCAGAAGAAGCCACCAATATGAAGTTTTGATTTGAGTAAGCTATAGCATCAACAGGATATAATTGTTAATGATTGTTAACAGGGAATCTCTGCTTGTTAGAGTGATTGGGCTCCCCTTTTTCAGTTCTGCCTACTGTGTAGGATTGCTCATTTTATAACATTGCATTCCAATCAATCAACCACCCACTCATATTATGCTGGACTTAAAATGCACTGATGTCATCCCACTCTGTAGTTCATTGGTGTAGATTTGGATAAAGACAGTATGGACAGTAGTAGCAGCATGAGCTGCAGTACTACAGTTTGATTGCATATAAATAAGAAAGCACAGACACAACTGTTTATTTGGCCTTTCAACAGAAAACATCCATATCAAATGGGGTGGGATGTTTGTGATGTTTTATTTTTGTTTGGCCTTTAGTAACATGTGTCTTTGGAGTAAAGGAAATGTATTTAAGACAAATAAATATACATGTGTGTATGTGTGCGGTGGGGGTGGATGGTTACTTCATGTTTTTGTGGGTGGAAACATCACCTGGATGATTTCAGCATAACTAGACAAGACACTATAAATGCATGCAGGTGTGGACATTTGAGGCATAAGAGAAGGACATACTTAGCTGGTCTTAACAAGAAAGAAGGGCGGTGAGGAAGAGGAGACTGAGCTGGAGATTGCCATTCACTGACCTCTTGATTTGCATCAACTTTCATTTCACATCATAAAAGTGAGTTTGGACTGAAGTAAGTTGCCTTTTGTTTTTGCTTCATTTGATTGTTTTAAAAGCTGAATTAAAAAGCTAAATTAAAAAAGGGAGGGACTGGAATTTTTTTGTTTTGTATACTTACATATTTGTTCATAAAGCTGTCAGTCAGCCAACACACTTACTGTGCATTAATAATGCAAATAATCAAAGCAGACTTTAATCTTATAATAAATTGATAGAGACTAGAAAGAAGAAAGTAGTACTTAAATAGTGAATGAATGAATGAATCTTAATGGCCTAATATTTGTTCTCACTGTAATAGTTTATTATTGAAAATGGTGTGTTCTGGGTTATACATTGTGACCAATTTAAAGAGTAAAGGATAGTAAATTTGGAATTGTCCAATATTGATCTACATCCAGTAAGGATAGAAGAGCCTTTAAGCTTTAAACCTTGCTGTAGCTTTAAACATTGTAATGACTCATAGCCTGTGTTACTGCTTTTCACAACCTCCTTACATTTTCCATTTGTAAAACTAGTTTTCTTAAGCTACAATGACCTACAATAAATATAACCACAATACCTTAATACCTTACATTCTTTCAGCACATAAGGATTACAGTATGAAAACATGTTGGCCTAATATTTACATGAGGAATGATTAGATGTACTTCAAAATGGAATAAAACAAGCTACACGGTGTTATTATCAGATTTCTTTTGGCAAAATAAATGCATGTGAGTTTTGAGGGCTGAAAACAAAAACATAATTTCACTGCACTGATTGTTTTGTACTATTTCATAGAGACTAACAAGCATACCATGATCCAAATGGGTAGTTTGCATGAGTTGGCAAGAACAGAGGGGATACTTATTTGGAAACCTTTGCATAGCCAGTTGCCTTTCATCAAGCACCAGGCTTACAAGAATTCTGAGCTTGAATAAAGTCAAAGATTGTTATGCAATGAGCAGCTGGTCCTCTGGTTGGGTTTGCCCAAATTATTTTAATGCCACATTTATTTTTGCTAGAGAGAAACCAAGAAAACAAAATGATTGTGTAGAGACACTTGCATAGAACCAGAATTCCCAAATTATTTGGCTTATTTGGAGCATTTATGTGTTATGCTTCAGTGGAAACTTTTGTTTCTCATTTACGCCAGGTCTTTACTACAGTGCTGTATCAACCCACCATTATAGCCTTTCAGTGAGGATTAAACCTGCAGTGGGACAGAGCAGCTTTGAATATTTGGAACTATACATAAGCAGTCTACAGTGAGCAAAGCATTTGAAGCAGGATTGCAGGAAAGGCACTTACTGTATACAGAAATAGGGCAAGTGCTTAGTGGAATTGTATGAAGTTGCTTTTTTATAAATAAATGCAAAAATTCTGATATTTAACAGATTTAATCTCCATTTCAGAGTCACCCCTTGCTTTCAAAAATTGCTAAATATTGTTACATATGCAGTACATTACATGTACATTATTTTACCCTTGTAACAAAATGACCTTGCATACACCCCTTTTCTCATCTCCCTTTTAGTATCTGACAAGCAGTATCATCTTGACATATTGGTCTTTCATTGTAGTGAATTACTATATTTAAGGGTTATTTCCAGGACTGTGGCTGCCTGACTGGTTAGATAGGTCCCATCAACTATATTTTTATTGATATTTCTTTTCTCTTTTTTTCACTGATTTTTATTTCTCATTAAGAGATTTGTTGTCATTACTGGGGACCATTTTCTTTAACAAATTAGGGACAATTTACTTCTGAAAATCTTAAGAAAATGACTGTTTATTCACATGTCTATTTGATGACTAGTTTTCTACTATGTACTTATCTATATATTTTCTTTCTGTTTTTATTTTTAATTTTTAGGTCATACACAAGATGTTTGGATCCTTGAGCAACCGTATCAGGGACTGTCTGGCAACACGAAGAAACAACAGGGCAAGACTAGTGAGCAAAGATGGTCACTGTAACATTGAATATGGAAACATCAAGTACAGCAAGCAATATGCCTTTGTGGTTGATTTCTGGACCACTTTTGTGGAGAGCCGATGGCGTTATGTTCTCTTGTTCTTCATCAGCGCTTTCTGCCTCACCTGGTTCATTTTTGCTCTGCTGTGGTACTGGATTGCCCGTAATAATGGAGACCTGACATGGCAAAACCCACCTCCAAACCACAATCCATGTATCTGGGGTGTTGCAGGACTCACTGGAGCATTTCTCTATTCCCTTGAAACCCAGACAACTATCGGATACGGTGTGCGAGCAGTCACCCCTTACTGCCCGGGTGGTGTGGCCCTTGTCACTATCCAGGCCGTCTTTGGATCCTTTTTCAACTGCTTCATGTGTGGACTCATCATGTCAAAAATTGCTTCACCTAAAAAAAGAGCAAAGACCATCACATTTAGTAAAATGGCTGTCATCAGCCCCAGGAATGGTTCTCTTTGTTTGGCAATCAGAGTGGCCAACCTGCGCAAGACTCTGATCATAGGAAGCCAGATCTATGCCAAGCTGTTGAAAACAACAAGCACACCAGATGGAGAGACAATCATCATAGACCAGGTGAATGTTGACTTTATGGTGGATGCTGGGAAGGACAGCCTCTTCTTCGTAAGTCCTCTCACACTCTACCACATCATCGATAAAAACAGCCCTTTTATTGAGATGACAGTGGACACACTCCACAAGCAAGACTTTGAATTGGTTATCTTCCTAGATGGCACAGCAGAGTCCACCAGCACATCCTACCAAGTGCGGACCTCCTTTATTCCTAAGGAGATCATGTGGGGCTATGACTTCTTGCCCATCATCTCCAAAAGCAAAGAGGAGAAGTACAGGGTAGATTTCTCCAACTTCTCCAAGGTGGTGCCTGTGACCACCGCACACTGTGCCTACTGTTTCTACAACATCAGTGGCCATCATCACCACTCCAGGAATGGATATGACAACCAGGGTTTTGAGGTGATTGAAATTGGTGATCCCTCACATGTCACCGAGATGTGACATAGAGACATTGACTAGCAATGAACATTAGCAAATGAGAGTGGTAGGTAGCATGTACATCCCAGTGGCAAACTCCCCAATGTTCTAAAGAGCAAACAGGTGCTGGGGGCAAGTGGAGTTGTCTAATGGCAGACAAAACATGTAGCATTTCAGTGTGAAGTAGAGAAAGCTTTTGTGGTTAACATAGATAAGAAAGCTATTTTTGCATGTAACTATTAACAACGCACACTCTCTGCTGAACAAACAAAACCTGTTTTCTATGAGGCAAGATCATGTAAGATTAGGTCCACAATTGTAGAACAGGGAAAAGAAAGACTTCCCAGATGCTAGTACGGGTACTATGCATATGTGTTCTTGCTATAAGTGAAGACAAGTGACCCTAATTCAACTCTGGCCTTGCAGGTTTGCAGAGTATGAGGAGACAGCAAAACAAACCATTATCCTATATACATCTATACATCTTGGCATTACTAATTAAGGACCTGTGTTTGTGACCGTACAATTATCATGAATGAGACAAAGATAAAGTGGTTGTTCAATAAGTCATGTAAACGTAGGGTGCTGTATATAAACAGATGCTTGGACTTGACAGTTAACATGTGCTTAACCATTCAGACAGTGAGACATTAGCTAAGTGTTGGTCTTAGGGGCCTGTCTTTCCAATCTCTCCTTTTTTTTTTTTGTAATTTAGTTTTTCGTCTTTAACAGACATTGTGAGGACAACAATGATCTGAGGAAGCACTTTAGACTATGGTTGTGTGAAGCACTGACTATACTATGAATATTAATTGTTTAAGTCTTTGAAATGTTTCATCTCAGATGATAAAATACACCAAATAAAGGCTATTTTTGTGATCAAAAATCTTTTTGTTGTGTATCATTCTCTGTCAGTGAATCAGAACAGTATATGAGAACTGTGATCAAAAAGGTCAAAGCAACATAATGACAGGTGCCAACCCCTATCACAGGTTTTCATTTATAAACAAAGCGAAGCTGTGAAACAGGGACCCAAAAACAACACAGTAACATAAGAGCTGTTGCTTACTGCCCATCATTTTGCCTGCAGCTTCTGCACTTGAAACAAGAGCTCTCCATTTAGGAAGATGATAGCACATATTGTAGCACATTAGCATGAAGCTTAAATAGCTTTTGTTAAGGCGGACCTAACCACTTGCTTAACGTGTTTTCACCCAGAAAAATAAATAGTAATTAGCAAAGTCAGGGTAGGAAATTATGAATATTACTGACAAATGTGAAATTACTCATTAGCATAAACATGTGGACTGCAAGATAAAAAGGACATTTGTATAGTACAAAATATCCAGGTTGGGGTGCCAGTTTGGTAGGTACATGCAGAGCCGACTCTTGGCATAGGCGAACTAGGCGGTCGCCCAGGGCGCCACTTGCTGGAGGGGGCGCAGCTTCAAGCCCTCAAAAAAAAGAAAAAGAAAAAAAAAGTCACTTGCAAATATGGTCAGTCGTGGGTTTTTGAGATTGTTTTCTAAAGTGTAGTTACTTATTTGGGCTTTTCTCCCTCTATGAACTCATGATTGTCTCCACAATAAGTGAAACGCGATAGTTAGTACTTTTCCAGCCATGATGCATCCACAACCCCGTTTCTTGGTTACTGCGCCCGCCTGAGCCGGCACCCCTTTGGATAAGATTTTAGTGCTACATTAGAGTTTTATGTTGTCTTGTTTGCACATTCTGATTCTTTAAGACCCACAGTTTATGAGGCCCATTGTTGCTAAATACAAATACAAAGTATTCACTGACAATAGCACCATTTTGAGTTAAACCCGCACTGCAGCTGTAGTATTTAGATTGTGGGAGCAGTCAGGGCTTTCTAAATATTAAATTAAATAAATTTTGGGTTAGGGTTAGGGTTTGGGGAGCGCCAAACCTAGGGCACCAAAATGGGTAGAGGCAGTTCTGGGTACATGAGATGGTTTTAATATCTGTCACATCAGCAGCAGCATTGACTTTTTTGTTATTTAAAAATGGCACAATGATAATATCTAACTTATCAAAGTGGTGCGAGTTCCCAAACCTTACTCAGGAAGAATTCACTTAAAGGCAGACATACAGAAAAGAGTATCATATATGAAGAGCTGGACAGCACCAGGCCCTGACATTATCCACGCCTAATGGCTAAAGAAGCTAGCTGCACTCCATGAGCTCCTGGTATCACAAGTAAACCAGCTGCTAATGGTTAACTAAAGGCTGAACAGTGCTTATCCTGAAGGACTCCCTGGAGGCCTGCATAGGCCTATACAGGCCTCCTGGGAGTCCTTCAGCCAGATCATGAGATCCTCAGCAAGATCATCAACAATACCGGTTACAGATACCGACTAAGGAATGGAACACACATCAGCCCCCTCCTCTACATGAATGACATCAAGCTGTATGCCAAAAGTGAACAGGACATCGATTCACTGATCCACACCGCTGATGTGTGTAGTTGGTTGTTAACAAAGAGAGGGAATGTAGTCAGAAGTGAGGGGATTGTAGATTGCAGAAGGCAACATACCAGACACTGAGAATAGCTAAAATGAACCTTGGAATCCCACAGGTAAATGCGAACCACAAAGAGGCAAAAAAGAAAAGTGCCTGCAGAGAAAAGGCAAGTCCTGAGGAGTCAGCTGAGTGGATAGAACAACATCTGGGCAATCAACACCTATGCACTGCCAGTCATCAGATATCCCACTAGGATAATATGCTGGCCAAAAGATGAGATAGGAACCACTGACATCAAGATAAGGAAGCTCCTTAAAATGCATGGAGGGTTTCCCCCCAAATCCAGCATCTTACCTCTGTAGCAGAAGAAAGGAGGGCAAGGACTAATGAGCATCAGAGCTACTATCCAGGATGAAACAACAACGATCTACGAGTACATCAGGAAGATGTCCATAACTCATGACATGCTTAGTGAATACCTCAGGCAGCAGAAACCCGAGGAGGAAGAGGAGCAAGAACAGGAACCATCATAGAGGGACAAACCCATGCACAGCATGTACCACCGGCACATGTAAGAAGTGGCTAATATCAAAAAATCCCACCAGTAGCTGAACAAAGCTAGACTGAATTCATTCAAGATTCAATTCAAGATTCAAAACACTTTATTAATCCCAGAGGGAAATTATTTTAGCATGTTACAGCAGCTCTCCGTTCA
>JAUMHL010000005.1:11922409-11939414 GCA_032362345.1 Sandelia bainsii
GTGAATGTGAGTGTGCATGGTTGTTTGTCTCTATGTGTCGGCCCTGCGATGGATTGGCGACCTGTCCAGGGTGTACCTCGCCTCTCGCCCGATGACAGCTGGGATAGGCTCCAGCACCCCCCGTGACCCTTACGAGGATAAGCGGTTACGAAAATGGATGGATGGATGGATTAATGGGGTCTGCACAGTATCTGATGGGCATACTTATTGCTAATTATTAAAAAAAAAACTACAAACACCAGTGAACACTCACGGCTTGCTGGTAGACTGTAATTCATAATTAAAATAAAAAATAATAGTTATGCACTTTTCTGAGGCAGTGATGATATAATGATGTTGATCTGTTATTCTTTTTATTATTTTTGCAAAATAACCCAAATTGGCAGTAGAACATTTTGTCATGAAAAGTGTTACAAATGGAATCTGTTAGCTAGACTAACAAATTAACTTTAATTCTGCACTTATGACAAAAAAATCACTGTGTAAAGTTATTACCTGGCTGAGCTCTGGGCTGCTCAGTAGATTTGGTTACATTCTGAGCAACCACTGGTGAGCCTGCAGAGAGAGACAATAAGGGAAGGAGACAAGGACAGCGAGAAACAGGGTAAAAGAGACAACATCAGTGGGGTGACTACAGATAACTAATCTACACATCTTGAAAGCACGTCAACAGTGGTCCAAAGTAAATAAGTCAGTAGCTGGTAGCTAGACGGATTTCTTATAACTGTGTGTTCATGTTCTGACAACAGAGGTTGTAATCTTTACGAGTCCATCCCACATGTCTAGACTCTGTGGATGTTGGAAATGTTTCAAGTGTGATGCTGACTTATTATTTGGTGTTTTTATTCTGCAAAGCATACCAATGAAGTTCAGTAGAGTAAGCACATCAGGTGAAATGCAGAATCACATGTGTGCCTTTTCAGGAGCATTCTTCATTAAAATTGCATAAGGATCTTCCTTTTTTATGTCCTTACCTTTGCTGCTGTGCATGTTGTTTGACCACCCTGTCCGCCTTACAGCATCATATGAAGGATCTGGGGACAACAGAGGAAAGGAGGGAGGACAATGTTTGAGTATGTATCACAAATATTTCCTGGTTGGGTGAGAAACATGTACAACTCATAAAAGATCAGTGATGTACTTGTTATAAAAAATGCTGCAGAGATCTGGAGTTATCTGACCAAGACACCTTGTATTTAGTCAAATTACAATCTCAAAATTTGCCTGTGTATGTGACTACTCTACGTGTCTCATATCTTGTATGTTAGCCTATCACAAAAGTGCAAAAATTTCAACACAAAGAAGGGAGATTGATGCCAAATGTTGTTAATAAATCTATCAAAACATGGTTCAAGATGCTTTTCACAGGATATCTGGACAACATAATGTGGTTTTGTTTGTCACACTGTGGTGCTTAAAATGTAGATGGCACAATCTTGGACAGAAAGTACAGTTGGTTGCACAGCTTGCAACACTCTGACCACAAATAACGGGACTGATGTAAATTAACGTACGAGACACACACACAGACAATGCATACACATTTTAGACACAGCCTCATCCCATCTTCCCACACGAGTGGCTTCTATGAAACCTTGACTAACAGCCAAACTGGCGCACTTTCCATGCGTTTTACCTGCTGTGTGTCTGTGGTTCAAATCTGACTAAGTGTGAAGCTGGATTACTTCCAAGAACAAGCAATCACTCTGACACGAGCAGATAAAACAGAGCGTGAATCGTTCCCCTGGCATACTCACTGTACACCTGGCCAGCACCTTTGGCGGTTTGTATTATTGGAGGCTAAAGCAATTCAAACACTTTCCAAAATACATGGAAATATGATGTGTAGTGTGGCCAGATACTGTATGCTTAACACTCTATTCACACTGTTATTGTGATCTGCGCATGTTTTTGTCAGCAGTGTTTCTCCCACAGGGCAGCAAACAGAGACAGTGTAAAAGTGATGACAGATGTTGTTGCTGGGATCAGCAAGGTGTTTGAAGGTCAAGCCGCAATCCCATTTCCCATCAGTTTAGGCTGAATTTTTGAGACGCAGGCTAAAATATAGTATAATTCATTATCATATAATTCTCTGTATGCACTTCTGTAAAGCATTTTAATGTTTGTACATGGAAAGTGATTTGGTATAGAAGATACTAAAACAAAGTCTGTTTTCTAAGTTCTAAACTTTTCAGTGTTAATGTGTCTTGAACAAACAGAGGTGGTCATCTCCACACTAACCACATATTTGGGGTTTGTGTGGCATCTTGACTTATGTGATCTCATACAGCCACACTAGAGGCACATCTGCTGCTGCTGAATGTCTGGCCATTTCTAAACACTGTACAATACTGCCCTCCTGTGGACAAGACAATCATTTAAACCTCCTTTAAGCACAACTGAACTTTTAACTCAGAGCAACCATGAAAACAGAATTTCCCTGGTAACCTGCCACATTAGTTATTTATTGTTTTACTCATTTCACAATCCATCACTGAAAATGTAAAAACACTTCAAATCCAATTATGCGTCTTGTGCTACTTTCAAAGGATGTTTTGTTGCCTTTTCTCCATTTTCCTTACTAGCTCAATATTATCCATTGAGGAAACTTCCTGCTGCTCAGGGACCTCTTGATCTCAACTCTTAACCCTTGTCATTTGAGCAAAGAACTCATTCCTGTCTGCAGACGACAAGAGGCTTTCCTTCGCGACTGAGGGGTTTAATAAATAGAGTAATATGTGAAAGCTACAGTGCAAAAACATATGAATAGAGTAAAATGAAGCATAGCAACTTGCTACAAAGCAAAAAAGTGAATAAATTAGAATATGGTTAAATAAATGAAAGAAAGGAAATGGTAATAAAGAGAAAGACAAAAAGAAGGAAAAGAGGGACAAATAACAAGCCGGGTGCCGTGGCTCAGCAGGGCTGTCAGGTTCAATCTGGTGTGGGCTGGCAGGATAACCAAGGAGCACTGACTGGGGGAGAGTCCTGAGAGACTTGCGTTTCCTGCCTGCTTCGCCTGCAGACAACCTCTCTTTGTTTTACTAGCCCTTTTTTCCCCCTCTACTCACCGCCAGCACCCCCCCAACCCCCACCCCCACTCCATCTACTCTACACCACCCCGAAAAAAAAAAAAAATGCAACGGGGCTACCTACATCTATGTGAGGAGAGGGGGGTTCAAACAGGAGAGCACATAGTTGGGGAGAAGCAGAGATGAATGAAGGAGAAGGTGAAGCGAAAAGAAAGACAGATTATTAAGAAGCAGACAGGGAAAGATGGGGACAGAGCGAGTAAGTGCAGAAAAAGGCATGGAAGAGAAACATATAAAGAAAAAATAAAGACGGAAAACACAACTTTGGAATTTGAAAAGAAAACCTTCGCAGCAAACCCATCTACTGCCTGTTATGAGCTCAAGGGGATCGTACTATTAAGGGCTCTTCCAGATCTTTTAGATATTAGTTGCTGGCAGTCTATTACATCAACTTCTAAAACAACTTTCTCTTTACAACATGCAAGCGAGAAAAGAGCACGCAGGATCGTTCTGTTTTGGGGCTCACTGGAGTTGTGGTGGCGAAGTGGAAGTGAAAGTGCAGAAGAGGGAAGAAGAAGCAGATGTAAAACATACAAAGCCCAAGCGGTTGGGGGTCTGCGATGCAAGCCAGCCATGCAAACACAGACCTGAATGTGCACACACTGAGCCGCCTCATCCCCAACCACCCACTCCCGCCTTCATTTTTCCAGGCCTCGCTGTGACTGCGACTTGAGCCAGTTTCCACTCTGGTCTGGGGTGTGGTGCATGCTCCTGGGAGATTTCGACTGCAGGACCAGTTAGTCAAAACAAGGCCTGAGCGCTAGACAGAGAGGGAGAGAGAGGCTGAGAGACATAGAGAATAAAGGGGAAAGACAGAGAGAGACTGAGTGGGAGAGAAAGGCCAAGCAACTGAACATAAAGAGTGAGATAGACAGAGAAAGAGAGAAGAGAGAGAAAGTTGAGCCATGGACTGTTTTTATCCGAGAGAGTCTGAGCAACGAGAGAGACCCAGACAGGGCAACCTTTTTAATTCCCATAATACAAGTGCTTTAAAAGCTATCTCTGTGAGGAAGGAGCCATAAGAGGAGGAGAATGATGGCAAAGTCCAGGAGGTAGACACAGTGAGGAGACAGTGGGTGCACCAGAACAGAGAAGCATCAACTTAAAGAAATTTAGAGCTACACATAAGCATAAACAAATAAAGGGCAAAAATTATGGAACTTTCTTTGCTGACCTTCTTCAGTGTTTTATTTCAAAGTGAGACTATCAAATAAATATTTTTCATTTATGTTTTTTTTCTCATTTATTTCAAAATGCATTAATTGTAGGGTGATTTGAAGTCATAAATGCACCACAGCTTGTGCACATAATAGAAAACGGCAAGTCGCATTGCCACTATAAGCTGGCAGCAAAATAATCCAGTCACACTTGCTAAAAAGCAGCAGAGAATATGAGTGTCCTTGTTGAGAATGATAAAATTTCAAGAATTCATAGCAAAAACACAAACATAACCTAAATAATCCAGAATGACTTAGGATATGTAGAAACCAGAATACTACCAGAAGAGAGAAGCAGAAGGGTCAATGATGGGTGATGGGTAAAGGGCAATGATGTAACATCTCAATACTATATACAATATAAGTACATAAGGTTCCCAACACACACACACACACTCAAAAGCAATGTAAATGCATATGTAACATGCAGGAAGCCACCCACACACATGCCTGTCCACAGGCAAATAGCAGACACAGACTTTAGATACACACAGACACCCACACACACACATACAGTACACACACACACCCTTTCATAGCTGCTGCATTCCGTGTTTTATATGCTCTCTTTTATTCATAACATTGCATTTTACACCAGAAAGTCTGGAGCAGATTAAGGGTTGTCTCCTGCTGTATGCTTGTGCTTACTCTACCCCAAAGAGTCTGTATGGTATTTGACTGTACTCGAAAGGCAATATGAACTTGAACATCTGGCAATACCGATCTGAGAAAATGTTGATAAAGGCTTCTCCTGAAGCAAAACTTATTTTATTGTTGAATCAGAAACTCCCAGCTCCAGTTTTAATCCTTTATTATATTCTTCATCTTGTTTATTTTTTTCATATAATTTTGTCATTTTTAAGTAAGGGTTTAATTTAAAATTTGGATGGACATAAATCTGATAACATGGTTGCATTTCCTAATTCCTGAAAAGTCACCCTTTTGGAATCGCAGGCTTGAAACTGTAAACAGGGTGTGATCATGGGACACAAGTAGAGGCACAGTCAGTGTTACAGGAGCCCATAATAGAAATCACCTCTTGTAAACGGGAAATGCTGTTAAAGGGAGTGACCCTCTATTCCTGCCAGTCTAAATGCCTGGCGCTGAGAACCAGGAAGACCAGGGTCGAGGGTGAGCGAGCAGAGTCTTATCTGGCTTGCCCATTGGTCTATTGGTATTGAAGCTGGGGCAAGAACAAGTACGCATCCTGCTAATGCTCACCACTGGGGAAGATAGAGTGAGGCAGAGGGCATTCTCTGACACTTATCAGACTAGTGTTTCCTTTCGTCCTGCCTTGATACGGCCCCTCATCCTGTGAGCAAGGCTATCATTGTTATTTCAGTCTGGTGGTGACACTATATAGCCAATGCAAAGGATGTGTAGCTTTGTTTTTTCTTTTTTTTGATAGGCGGTTCAGCCTTCGCTACTCCGTTATTGTTGTGTCACCACAAATAATGTTTACATAGTGAAAAGGTATCCAGAGAAAAGAGAAAATCACCCTTGGCTTAACTTGGCTTATAAAGCATACTACTGCAGTGTTACCAGTAATAACAGTGCAATATTACTAGCACTATACCAGGTCTCTTACTTCAGCCTTTTCACTTTAGAGTAGCTGTCCTTATAGCATGTACTGTACAGCTATTCTGCCTTTAAACTGTCAACGTCTCTTCTATTCATTCTCTTGTAAACACTGTAGAGACCCACACACATACACTCCTTTCTTCTCTAGACTGGCTTGAAGCAGCCAATCAGCCACTTTGCCATGTGTGCCATAGAAATTGCTTCTTCGCCACCTGTCTCTGATGCATGTCTCTCCAACAAATTTTAACTGTGGTTAACATCTTAAGTACCGCTTTTTTCACACACACACTCACTTCACTGAGATTCTGTTCTTGCCCCTGCTCCTGTAGATAGTGTCTTCTTGTTAATACGTTTCGTACCTTTCCCCTCTGAGCTACATCGTGTTGTCACAATGTTAAGGTAGCGGTTCTGAATAGCACAGTCTGCAGTAGCAGCTTGGCTCATATTATTTTAACAACACAAAAGAAGCACCTGCCGAGAGCTTTGTCAGTGGCACACTCAGGTTTGTGTGAGGGGTCATTATTTTCAAGTACATGTGCGCCTTGCATGCGTTTGTGTTTATATGTCTGTCTAAAGCAGGTACTATGAAGCACAATTTGCTTTTTATTTTTTTATAGTACTCCCTGACTTCTCGGGCCTTCAATTTCTCACTTCCCTCCCTTGATAGAAAACAGTTACACCAGTGCAAATATACAGACACATGAATAGACAATAGGGCAGAGAATAAAGTGCTCCTACCCTCTTTGGCAGCCAGGCGCGGGGATGGATCTGTGTGAGATGGCACATTGTAAGATAATGATGAGCTACCTGTAATAAAATGAGATACATTTTTAAAAAACAGTAGAAAAATGTCTCATCCACTAGTCATCTAATGCAGTTGAGAAATATAACTTTTATTAGTGCTTGGATTGCAACAAGTGATCTTGAAGATTGTTACTGTTGTGTAAATTAATTATGAAAAAGTGCTATAAATAAAACTGTAGGTCTGAGTAATCCTAAGGTTACAACAATAGCCAGCAGATGGCAGTAGAAGGTTCAGTTCAGTTAGAAACACAAAATTCCTTTTTTATTTCTTGAATTGTTTTACCCATCTTCAGAGAAAATAATCTCAGAAGGCAAGTCATTCATGACACATAAATCTTGTCTCAAATAAAGTAAATTCAGCAAACAGCCAGTCCTTTAAATATAGGAAAATCCCCATTGCTAGTCAGCATTTTAACTGCACACCCTACTTGTGAATAATAAAGTTGTAGAGGCAAGACTCTACATATGGTTGCCTATTCATTTCACCTTATGGAGCAGAACTCTGGACTGCATTCCTCCACTTGCACAGGCACCCTGGGCGGCACCAAAATGCTCTCTTAATTTTAGCTGCCCCCAGGCATAAATCAGCGAGTGGAAAAACAGACCCAAAAATGCAAAGAGAAAACACAAGAACAGCTACTACACGGGGAGCATTAAGATTTAACACTAAGACAGCTATGGGGAGCTGCTGAGTACGGAAGATACCTTTTCTGAATGGAGCAGTCTGAAAAGAAAAAAAGAACTGAAACATAAAATCAAGTTTGAAATGTGCTTTTCTTGAGATTTGATGTAGGTCCCTCACTGAGCAGCTGGTGCTGATGCTGAAGCGCTGAAGGGGCCCATCGTAGTATACTAGGGGTCTGTTTTTTTTAGGGGGTAGTTGGGGGGAAGAGTGGGGTGCTCTACACATGTATTCTAAACTCCCAACACCCCACCCCTCCCACTTCTACCTACTCCACGGCACCCCCAAGGCTCTGGGTCTAGTTTAGAAACCTAGGGGCCTCAGAACAGGGGAGCCATTGTGTGAGACAGGGTCCCTGCACAGCAATCAAATGCAGCTTCCCGTACAAAAATAATTCCACACGTGTGTGAGTGTAAGTGCACAGGGGCTGGCGAGCCACCAAAGCACCATCTTTGGAATGAGGAAGAAAGTGTAAGAGAAAGATGAACAGACTGACAGAAAATGAGAAGGAGAGAAGGAGAGAAGGGAGGAGGACAGGGCTGTTAACCCTTTTCCTACTGTGTGCCACATATGTGGGCTGACCCAGACAGGCAAACAGGCAGCATTGCTGAGAAAACCTCAAACGATCCCACAGAGAAATTCATGACTGCTGTATGACGGAGAGTGAGAGTGAGTGGGAGCGTAGGGGTGAGAGACAGAGAGAGGGAGCATGCGAGACGCCACAGCTGATAGTTTGGTGGAGGGAGTGTTGGCTGTGTTACCTATTTATTTGGACAGCCTCTTCCTCTGTCAGAAAACAAACATGTCTTGGTAATCTGACAGCACAGTGGGAGGACTGGCCAGTGTTCAGTCTGTAGGACCCTCACTCTCTCTTTCCCTATGCAGTCACATCTGGCCAGAGTCTGTTACATTACATAACACTCACAAACAATTTTCTTTTAAGGCCCTGTCCTCCAGTTTGGCACGTGCATAATATTGACATGGGATCTTTCAGGGCTTGTTCAGCATTGTGATAGACCTCCATTAGAGCCTGCTGTTTACTCTGCTGAGCTGTATCATACAATTGGCTCAAGTATGTGGTATGCTCAACCTAAGAGTCCGAGTCACCAAGTTCCAAATGGGTTCCAGTAAGCTGTATATTATCACTTTAGCCGCACAGAGTATGTTCTCTGTGTATCTTTACGCCAGCCTTACATGATGCAGACATTTCTGTACTTCAAACCCAAAAATATTATTTGTCAGTGCCTTTCAAAACATGTTAAATGACATTCTGAGCATCAGCAGCTACCTTGTTGTACCATCCTCACAATGAAACTTCACACTGTCCCACCCAGCCCAATTTGTGAACTTGACATTCTGTTGTTTCAAGATTCGCATCTGACATCTAGAGATCTCAGTGCAATCCATTTGTGGAAAAAAACACATTTTATTTTTTACCAGCTTTTCAGCAGGTGCTTGAATCTTTAAACGTATTTTCATGATCTCACAAATGGTTACTATAGCATACATATTATAACAGCATCAGGGAAACCAACAGTTAAATCCAGTTCATAAAACTTTCTTTTAAGGTCAATGTTGAGAAATCTACTTTATGTCCCTGAATCGCAGACAACCATGTGAAGTGCAAAGGTCACAACATCCTCAAAGCCTGAACAAAACCAGGGGATTCCTGAACATAGGCTCACCAGTGGCTTAGTCAGCCAGTTAATAAGACACAGCACTTGCACAGCATTACGTCTTTTGTCTCCTTTTGTTAGCGTTTATCTGCCTCCTCACACCCCCAGCACCTATACCAAGCTAACATGTACTGTATTAGGCCAATCTCTTCTCTATGTAGAGAAATCAAACCGATACGAGTGCTTACCAGAGAATAACAAAACCTAACCACTAGATTGTTTTCGTTGTCTAATCTTTAAGGGCAGACTAAGCTCAAATCCTACTTACTTTTACACCTACACACACCTGACCAATTGCTGCATGAAATGAGTTTCAGACTGTCAGTTTTGGAAAGTTACAGACATTTTTGGATGCAGCACTCCCCAATTCCACAATAGAATAAATTCTGTAAGTGTACATTGGCACCTTAACACCCTGTCTGTTTGCCCCCTGTTTTACTTAATCTCCCCCTAACCTAAAGCATATTGTTGCAATGCACATGCATTCCTGAAGGAAAGAATTCTAAAAGCTTTTTGTTAATAAAGTTAAAAAACATGGCTGACTATAATTCAAGGTTTCCCAGAAGTGCCCCATATTAACATTCTTAACAGGCATTTGGGTTGCAAATACAACAAATATGCATTTCTAAGCAGCTAGCTTCAATTAGAGCTGAGCTCATCACAGTGTTTTATATGAATAGCAACTGCTTATTATCCACCTCCACTTATGTTAATGTGATACGTACATAAATTCCTGTAGTGCTAAGTGTCTGAACCTTAGCAGACAAGTGAGCAGCCGCAGACTGTTCAGTAATGGTGGCTAACAGCAGACAGCTAACAGTAAAGGGCACAGAGCCAGACTGTTGAGCCCCTGTGCACTAGTGATAATCTGCCAATAGAAAGAACTAATGCAAGGGGAGCTCAATAAAAATCTTGTGAGGGGAGAAAGAGGAGAGAGAGTGAGGGAGATAGAGAAAGAAGAAGAGAGAGCGAGCTCTCCAAACCTCCTTTTTCCCTACTCAGCCTTCGAGCCCAGATGTTTATGGTCTGTATAAACTATTGAGGGCTCGAGAATGTCCCCCACTTTGGAGCGAGCAGCAACAGTGCAGAAGCCCAGACTTATCACTCTCTCTCTCTCTCTCTCTCTCCCTCTCTCTCTCTGTCTTGACTCCCTCACTGTAAATCCATCCAGACACACAAGCAGCGGCGACAGCTGGGAAACAGAACTATTGCTATTCTCCAACGGCACTCAATCATGACCACCTCAGACAGTTTCCACGCATTTCTAAAAAAAATTAAAATGAGCCAACAGTTTTTTATCTATCTCACACTTGCTTTCTAAGTGTTTCTCTTGCTCACACTCTTCTGAAGTTCATCTGTCAAAATATCTTTCTTCATCTAACTTCTATTATTATGTTCCTTTAGATCTTCAGCAGATTTCCTCACTGTTCCCTCTTATTGTTTTCTCTCTTCACTCCCTCATTTCATTTCTGCTTCTACTTCTCCCCTCTGTTCCCCCCCTTCTCTTCTTGTATCTCTATGTGTCGGAGGATCCAGTCTCTCATTTTCTGAGGTTTTTTGCTCTGCTCCCTTTCCAACACATGTGGTATCAAACCAACCTACATGGGTGCGATAAAGCAAACAGTCCGTGGTCCCTCCCTGACAGACTAATTTGAACAAATTCTCAAATTGCACCCCAAATTGAAAGCACATTGGGGTGCGAGCAGCCATCACTTATAAAAGTCTGGATAAGTGACCAACAATGAGGCCACAATAATGCATGGGCAACTACCCTTGTTACTGCAAGCAGCTGGATAGCCAGACAGATATTGAGATTGTGCCCGCGGTCGCAGCAGTGTGGGTGTTTGAATGATATTTCTGTGCATGACGTGGCAGGAATGTTTTGTTATGGTATGGCTGTAGGGTTGGGAAGTGTGTCCCTGCCCTGTGTTAAGTGTACATGCAGAGCTTAATGAGTGTGAGGAATGTTAATCAGAGGTTCAATAAACAGAACCAAACATACACGATTCACACAGATGTGTATGAAATGACTGCATTACCCCCTTGGACCATCCATCTTTTGAAGGAAGATGAGGGGTAAAGTAGGAAATAGTGGTGAATGGGGAACACATCATGTGATCTGTAATCACTATTGCTTCCAGAGCTTGACTCTGCCTTTACCCTCTCTGTTTTTCTGTATTCTGGAACCTCAGCCCAGCTCTTGTGAGTGAAGCCAGAGGTCTATTTCCTGGATGAGGTTACTCCTCATCTATGATTGTGTTTGTTTGTGCTGTGGGGGCAGAAGAGAGAACGGCTTTAGTTTCCAAATCATTTGCCCTGTAGGGTGTACATAAAGCCTCAACCGTCCTCCTCTTCTCTGTCCTCCTCCTTCTCTTCCTTCTCAGACTTCCTTAGACATTCCCTTACTAACATGGTTCCTTTTGCCCTTAGGGTCCCAGTGTCAGTAATACACATTACTTGCCTCTCAGAAAGCTGCACCAAAACAGGTCAGTCAGTCCAGGCACGGAACAGGAGCATTCATCTTTTTGATTGTTAGGATTGGATCCAAAGCAATTTCAGCTGGCAAGTGAGGAGGATTCCAGAGACATTTTTACTGTCTCCAAAACATACAAGGTTAAATAAAAAAAGGGCACCAATGGGCAGAGTCGTGGTGCAGTACGCCTAAGCCGTGGCTAAGTCCTGCAGCCAGTGGCCATAATGAAAACTGCTCTGCGGAGTGTGCCCAGTGGCAGTCAGACAGATCCACCCGCTACAGCTCTACACAATGAGGCTGTTATACTCATGACAAGCATCTCTCTCTGCCCAGACGCCGTGCATAGAGAAAACTGTTGACACCCACAAAATACAGTTCCCATTACATCACACTGAGGTCCATCGCAATTTTTTGGGAGTAATGTTAAATTTAGTTGAGCCATCAGTCACTCCACCCAACGTGGTGTCATGATATTCTGCAGCCACAGCAGACGCAGCTCTCAATAGTTTAAATAACAGATTTGTTCTATGTATATAACAATCACATTACTTATTATCTGCTTATTTTTATAGTAAATAATTGACATTTCTGCTGTGAACTAGACATAACTGTGGATTCAAACCAGTAACCATACCAGATGTTACATCTTATATTAAAATGCAATCTGCATAGTGCCTCAGAAAATTGGCTTTGTTCCCCACTGAAACATTTGAAGCTGGATTGCATCGAGGTTGTCTTCAAAGGTAAGAGGCTCAAATTTAGCTGCTTCCATTGCAAATTGCAGATCAACTTTCTTCTGTGTGCTGAACATACAGGCCTAGCATGATTCCTGAGGCAATGCACCTGGGCTTCATCTTTCTGTGGACCACATGGAATAAGGCACTGCAAAGTGTAGTGGGGGATGTAGTTGATGGTTATCTTGAGAGGAGAAAAAAACGTCTTGGTTTCCAAACTCTGCTTAATACTGGGTAGACATAACGGGGAAATGAGTTTCCAGTAAAAGCATTTTCATTGTTTATTGATGGTAATATGAATAAAGTGTGGTAACAAAAAAAATTGTCAGTTATTTGTGCGGCTTTGGCATTTATTTCATTCTCACTTCTCCTTAAAAACTGAGGAAAATATATGAAAGGAGGCTAGTTTTGATTGAAAGTTGATTTTAACCCTGACCATTCTTTCTTTCAAAGATGAATGCCTTCAGCCCAGGCATAAACAGCATGTACGGTATAGCAAGAATACAAAGATGACAGAACATTACCATCCTTTTGCCAAAAAAATCATCATATGCTGAATATCTTTTCTGTGTTCTAAAAAATTGTTCCAATGATCAATCAATTAAATATCATCCACCGTCTCTCTTAATTTTCCCATTTGTTTTTCCATATACTTATTTTCACACAGTGTACTTACTTTCCCTGAGGTAATTGAGATGAGAGAGAAGCACTTCGGCATTGTAGACGGTAGTGAGCCGGAGGAAGTCGTCCTTGCTCATCTTGCAGAGCTCTTTGCCGTCTGTGTTCTGAAACATGGCCGTGTCTATCTCTAACAGACCATATTCCTTAATGGCCCACTCTAGCCACTGACGCACATGGTCCCGGGACCACAATGATGGGTCTGCAGGAAGACAAAACAAGAGAGAGAACATTTATTGACAGAACCTCATATCTCACTAAGGCCCTGTATATTTTTGTCCTTTTGTAATCACATGAGTCAGGTGTGTCTGACAGGACTAATATTAGCTTTTAGGTAAATTACAGTATCATCACAGGGGATTATTAATTCCAAAATCCCTTCCTGTGATTGTTGAAACTTGTAGAATGATTTAAATTGTCCAATCTGGTAAAAAAAAGCAAGCTAAAACAAACCAAAACACAATTGCAAGTACTTAACCCTGAAACAGCACGTGTTACTCCCTAGACTACATTATTTATCATGCTGAAAAATAAAATTTGTGAAACCAGAGAAGAAATATACAAGTTTGGCAGACAAACGAAACAGACATCTCTACCTGCATGCAATCAGCTGTGCTCCCATGGGTGACATAAAACACTGGAACAATGCTTTACTCTGTGAACTAGCTAAATAAAAATGGGACTCATAAAACATTTACTGCATTGGCAAAATGATACCAAAGCAGAAGAGAGATTCTGTCTTTATTCACAGCAGCAGTACAGGAAAAAATCCTAGAACACTTTGCACCTGTATAAATATGGAGTGCATATACAGATCCACTCTTTTATGAATACAGACATAATGAAAATTACTTATCTCGTGTCAGATATATGTTTTTATAACACTGTTGGTCAAAAAGATCTTCTTACCTGCAGGTACAATGACTCTTCGCTCATTCGTGGTCATGTTGGGAGGAGGGGCATTCTTCTCATCCATGTAGTTTCCATAGTTCATCTGAGATGTGTCATTACCCCCCACCAGCTTATTACATTTACCCACACTGCAGTCCACTGGAGACTCCCTGCTACATAAACACACATGTACAAGTTAAGTTGTAAAAATATTATCAGCAGATACATTGGGTGTGTTGGCTTTCTTTTCCAGCCATTGACTTTGGCATGGGATATTTAAGTCCTGGCCAGGGCCAAGTATATTGAAGCAAAAGTGAAGGCTAGCTGTTCTAAAGAAATGGCCTGTTGAATGACAAATTACAGTATTTATAACAGTAGCTGTACTAATGAACACCAAATGTCCAATGTGTCTTATAAAGATACAAAATAAAATGACTATAAAAAGTAATATCTCACAAAACACAGAAGAATGTAAGACATAGGAAGTGGCTGTCATGCCCTACCTGGATCCATTCATGTGCTCATATTCTCTCTTGACATTGACCCGCACTTGTTGGTTGATCCACTCCTGCTGCGGGGGTAAGGGGTTGATTTTGTGGGTCTGGCCGTAGTCCTGTGTGCCAGATGCAGTCATGTCTGTCTTAGGGAGAGGTGCAGCAGCAGCGTATGGAGGCTCAAACAATGACTGGTCTTCACTCACCACTGATAGCGCCTCCTTTAGGTGAAAAAAAAAAATACTTGATTTGTCTTTCTGGACTCACTTTATAAGCATGAGAGCAAAAAATCCCTTTTTAGCTATCTAACTAGTATAACGGGACTACAATGTAAGGCGGGAGGTGGTTGTGGTTGGTGAAGTTTAATCACAGGTTATTATCATTTTCATTTTATATTTCAAATACAGAAAGACAATCACAACATGGGCTATAATGACTGCATTTGTTATCTGTCCTTCAACATGTCTATAATGTACAGTTCCAAATTTTAGGTTAATAGAGAAAGTTGCTGACATCAGTAGTGTCCCGGGAGCATACTGATGGCGGCAATACTAAACATAATCTGTGAAATTATTTCTCAGTCCCTTGAATTTGTTTACACAAGTTTCGTTCTAGATGTCTCAGTTACTACATGAAAGCAAACAACTATGGTAACTTATATTCCTGTCATTGTTACTTTGGTTTGGCCATATATGATTTAGTTTTGATTTGTTTGTGAGTTTTTGATCTTTAACTTTTGTGTAAATGTTTGCTTTTTGACCCACAATTTACATTTACTATCCTATATCCTATACACAAGCTAAAATTCGAACAGCTTTCTCATGCAACATTATAAGTTGTAAATCATATCCAGTGCAGTAAAGACAAAATCCAAGCTTGCAAACCAGGTAGGAAGAATAGATTCACATATTAAAACATAACTGGATTAATATTGAAATATAAAAAATGCCTATAAATTCATGAATTATACACAAATGTTAGAGCTTTCTGAACATATAGGGGTTAATAACATGTTGCAATCTCTTCAGTTTTAAACTGAAGTGTAAAAACAATTTACAGGGGAGTTAATCTTTTGGTTTTTGTATGCATTAAATATGTAATGCTCAATTAAGAGCATCAGAGTTGCCCTGGCATAATATTGAAAGAACAGATTTGAGAGCAATATGAATCTTATATTTCCCCAAAACGCTCCTCTAACAATGGTAGGTTATAATCATGTAATAAGAATGACAAGACCAACATGACCAACTTCAGTCTTTCACTTAAAGCCAACCCAGAGACTTATGATGTCCAATTTTCAATCTCTTGTGTATTTTTGTTTATAGTAATTATGAGCAGTTATAGGTCATATCACAGTCTGGCATCCTAAGAAGTTTGTGTATACAGCCCACATAGCAACGGTAGTTTCCTGTTGATTTTAGGATGACTTCAATCATGCCCACAGTGGAGTAACAGTTGTTAGATTGGGCACAACCAAGATACTGGTTATCTAACAATATGATTCAGTGTGCTTTCTAATTCCACTCTACGTTTCTCATTAAAGGCTTATTCATAAAACAAAACAAGCTATAAAAATGATGATTGTCACATAATTTACTGAGTAGCATTTTAAAATATTCTAAAAAAAAATTCCCAGAATCCTGGTTGTGTAATAATTTTCTCTCACCCATTATAAGTATGTTCTTAACTTCACTGGACCCAAAAATCCCCTGTCAGGCCCTGATGTGTCTGTCTTGTCTGGGCTCTGGGCTTCCCTCCACAGCTGAAGACTCAACAGAAGCAGGGGGGGTCACAGATACACTGACCCCTCTGCTGTGGCTCAGCTGGAGCAATGTAAGTTTATTAAAGAAAACAAACGCAGAAACTCGGGGCTGGCCAAGATATTATGTGGTTTCAACATGTTCCTCGTGTAATGTCGTGAAAGTAAAGCATAGATTGTTTACTCAGTGAGTTACATTTTCACATGCAGATGTCACTGTTTAGTGATTGAAATGACCTTCTCAAAAGTCACCACGTCAGACTCAAAAACTAGCTGGTGCAGAATATGGATACTGCTTAAGAATGACTTGATGAGTCAGCCTTTGTCATTTTTGCCCCATCCATCATTGTTAAAAAAATCAAGGAAAAAAACGCGAAAGACAATACTTCAGAATATCAGGTGAAATCATTACAGTCATATGACTCTGGTGAGGATTAGGCTTGGGTCTGACGCACATCTGGATCTGATGGGATCTAATGGCACAGCTCAGACTGAGACGTGTCTAATCCCTGAGGACTGAATTATTTCATTCCAAAATGCCACATATCTGCTTCAGGGGGAAAATGCTACTTGATATTCATTGATCAATATTTCCAACATGTAGCTGTTTGCATTCCCTAAAATGTTACTTTTATGAAAGTTTAATCCTCAGGATCTCACGTATCTTCAGTACCATCCCTTTCTAAGACATCTCATGCAAGTAGAAAGTCTTCACTTATGTCTATTTGAATTATAAATGTGATATTTTTATTATGTGATAAGGTTTTTGCTAGTGCAACTGGAGATCCAGTACAATATATGGGTATATGTGTACACATACACTAAATATACATATATATAATAGAAAATAGAAATGACCATGTTTGTGAAAGAAAAGCAGATTTCATAACATCAAATTGATCAGAATGAATGTGTAGACATTGT
>JAUMHL010000005.1:11939514-11949573 GCA_032362345.1 Sandelia bainsii
CTGAAGACATGTATCTTTTCATGAAAAACATGGTAATTCCTATGTGTGTCCAAACTTTTGACTGGTAGTGTATATCAAAATGCTACAGTGACAATAAATGATAGGGATGCTCTCTCACCAACTCAGTTTTGGCAGTGAGTTAAGAAAATGCAACATGTTCAAACCACATAGATATCCAGTAATTGCTTTACACATTATAACCAGGCAAAAGGACTTTGTTTTAGCTTGAACATACGTAAAGATACAAAATGTTGCCGCATAGGCTAGAAACATCATCAAAAGTATTTTGCAAACTGTTGTTTTTGAGTTTGATCTAAAAACACAACAACTGCCATGCCAGTTTACTTGACTGACAAATCAAATTCCTCATGAAATGTTTGGTATTACATTATTTTTTTCTTCACAGTGTTAGCAACACTTAGGCCTGTGCCACAAAAGAAAAAGAAGCAAAACATAGCGTAAGGCCTACTCTTCAGGTTAATGGGTGGATGAAAAAGCTGAACCTCTCCAGAACATTTAACCATATTGCTAGAATTAGATTTTCCAGCGATTTCATCAATGGATTTATCATAGTCTGTGCACTGGCAGCAAGACTTACTATCTGAGCAGAGCACAGCAGCTAGTCTGTGGCTGATAAAGCGTAGAAGAGTGAGGGAATGTCTCATTACAGCCTGATAAGGGCTTAGCCAATTACTTTGACTGTTGAACGTTATATTTACAGTGACATATCAGTCTGCGCAATTGAAACCATGATTGGCAAGTGGTGTGTGTTTATCAAGATTGCAGTGGTATTTTAAAAATAGGAGCGCAACACTCTGAAACACTGAAAGAATGACAGACCAGTTTTCTGTGTTTTCTTTCCAGTATCTATGAGGAACACACACATACTGTACTGGCAGTAATGGCTACAAGCAGTTACACTTGGTCTTTTTTTTTTTTGTCTTTATCAGAATGTCCACAGTGACATTTGTGAAATGATTATGTGCCATTTTAAGCAGCACAAATGAAATTCTCATAAAGACAACACATATAAACTACAAGCTATAAACTTTAATTATATCGGCTTCTGAAATAAAAATAGTTTAGCTTTTAAAACGTTTTTTCAAAAACATGAATACCATCTGAAGTCCTGAGCTACATGAATTTAGCTGATGCTTGTGCTATTGAAGATCATAGGTTCAATCCTCTGCTTTATTAATACATATGTCTGCGGTGGCACAGACAAAGAGAAAAAATACATCATAGCTCAGCTGTGAAGCTGCAAACACCGTTATAAGCATTGTGTGAGTGTGACACCTGCTGGGAGTCACCTCTGCTATGTTTACATGAGGCAAGTCTATCTCCCAAAATGCGTCACGACGCGTCTGGAGCAGACTGGATATATGCAATAGCTTCACATCCAGACTACACGTGTGTCTGTTTGGCGTTCACACACAGTCATCTGGCAGGAGCCACCCAGGGGGGGCATTCCTGTCTTTTGTTTAAGGAGGAAGAGGAAACCTGTCAGGAAAAGATTGTGCAGAACGGGAAACTCTCATGGCTAGAGAGCACTTCCTTTCTTTTAGCCAGCATAAATGCAGTTAGCAGCCAGTCATTTATACCCAAGGATTCAATTATGATTACACTGATTCACACAATTCCTTGATTTGTCACAAACATGCAGGTTGAGACAGTCAAGTCTTGCAGCATGAAATTAATCCTCGATACATTACAAGACAGCCACAGCGCTGCGAGCGTAAACGGGATTAAGTGACTATATGCAGCCTAACATTTTTTTTCTGTCTGGCCAACGTTTACACTCTTCCAAAACTCACACCACACCCTGCCGCCACAAAACCGCTACTTTAAATTTCCAAAAAGAAAACAAGACGCATCACTTTTCAGTTACAATAAGAGTAAATGCAGATGCTTCATTCTTCTCAGCTTACACTTGTTAACCGGAGGACACAGACTGAACGAATCGAAGAGTGAAGTAACAGAGACTTGCCATTCAACATCTGGTGGCTGCAGCCATAATGCATCTGGAATTTGACTGTCGGGGGCCAGTAGCCAAAGTTAATGTAGACCAGTGCTCTTGACTACCAACACACCGTTTCAAAATAGTTGTGCAACTATATAAGGAACAAGCCAGTGTATCATTGTGAAGCCTTGTGGTTTATAGTGTTGCAAACTGAACAGTTACCGCATGAAGTTACCAAATGACAGTTTTCCTTAAACTTTCACTAAATCTTTGTCCGACAACGGAGGGAGGGCGCTGACAATAATACACAACAATGAAATGGCAAACAAATAACAACAAATATCAAATTCAAAACTATTACTACTATAGTTTTTTGACCTAAGACAGGATCTTCGGACTGAGCCGGGCGATGTGCCACACCGCTGTTGCGCAGCTCGACACATCGTATTCAGCGCTACATCCAGACATGGCTATCGCTCAATTCCCGCTGCCTATACTAAACCAAATCGTCGAATTGGTGGATTACCTATACATATATGACAGTAAAGTCTAAAGTGTGTTGTCTGAGACAAACAGCCAATCCGAAACGTCTTTCCAGACGTGCGTAATTGTGCGCTTGGTCCCCCTAATCCAAAGCGTGATTCTGATTTAGCCTTAAATCCACACTGTAGAGTATCCTCACAACCAGGCAGCTTATCGAAAAAGGAATGGGATACTTTCAAAGAAAGAAGAAAAAGAAGGAAATCTGGTTACCCCTTTCAGACCGAGGGAAAAAAGGCGCTCATCGTCGTCAGCTTGGAGGTCCCAGCTCACAGACCGACACAGAGGGGCATTTCAACCCATTGCTTAAAAAAGGAGGCGCAACTCCGAAAAAGCAGTCTCCCACAAACTCATACACCCCGTTCTCCACCCTTACCTTAATAGTTCCGTCCATTTTGCGCAATTTTCAGCGGACCCCAACAATATCCCAAACATGACACGCTCCTGAATTAATTCCAGCCCCTGGTATGTGGCGGAGAGAAAGAGACACTTTTACCGGATTGAGTTTTTTCGTTCCCCTAAATTTGGGAAGTGAAGTCACCACTGTTGAGAAGGTTGAAGGAAGCTGTGTGTCACCGAAGCCCTGCCTTCAAAAAAAGCAGGATACTGTCCCAGAGAGATAAGCAGGGAAAACAATTGAGTGTTCGCTCCGCTGTTATGTTTTTCAGCTCGGAAATATTTACAGGATGGCTGCCTGCGTTGTGCACAGCCATTGCTGTGTAGCCTGTTGTAAAATAGTGCTGTATGTTTTGCTTTCCCAGTAATGTCACAGATGGTGTGGAAGGGTTTACTATTTGTTTGACTTATGAATTATGCCTACACACATTAACTGAGGTTTTCTTGGGTGAGGTTTACTGTTTACTGTTGTTATTCCATGAAAACTTTTGGTTCACGCCTACACTTTGCATCTGACCATCACTCAGTAAATAAGCGCATTCTCTGTTTTATTCTCTATTTCATAGTTACAGAGATACATTAAATAAAGATTACAGATTGGTGGACAGACGTTTCTCCCAGCTTGAACTGCTGATACAGCCTTAAATCAAAAGAGGAGAGAAACCTGAACATCATTGGCAACAGTTGTTGCAACCTTGTCTTTTTTGTTTCAGCACTACGTGAAGTCTCTGTGAAGTTTTCCTGAGACACCATTAATAAAATCCAAGCATTCAGCTCCTGACCGCACTATAGTCTCAGGGTCTGCTCTACACGTGTGCGTCTGCTGATCACCACAGAGTCAACGGATTTAAATGCAGCCTTCATCAAAAAAAGCACACTTGTATGTTTTACTATTTACTTAATCTTTTGGCATTTCTTTTTTCCTACCTGCCTGAATCTACAAGAGAAATCTCGTTTTCCCCACCCCCACACAGGTATTTTCTTTTTATCCACCTCATTAAACGTCACTTCAAGCCTACTTTTAGTGCAAATACCAGTAACACTGCAATGCAAGTCTTTTCTGAAAACAAATTACCAAAATAAATGTAGCAAGGAGGTAGCTTAGTTTGAGATACTTAAAAATCCACTTTCACCTAAATCATACTATTTAAATTGTTTCAGGGATTATTCAAACAAGCTTGAGTAACTTAACTCAGGTAACTCAACCTAAGTCATGAAAGTCACATTTGATAGGAAAAACAAAACACAACAAACAAACAAACAAACAAACAAAAATGGATCTATTTGATTCCACTGCCAGTTTTATGGTGTTAAATATTATAACAGGGCTTAGTTGAAATAATGTTGATGAATATTTATGTGCAGTGTTTAGATTCTACCTTGGGGTGAGACCTCAGAGTGGCCAAACAGAGACTGAGCCACCGCAGCGACTGACAGCAGGGCCGGCCTGTCTGCTCTCAACTTGGGGGTCTGGTCGGGCTGTGGGCCCCCACCCTCGGGACCACCACATCTGGATCCTGCTAAGGGTCAAGGCTTCTCCTGCCTGAGGCCAGTTCAGACTCGTGTAATTAAGGGAGACACCTTGTTTAACTCTTCAGTGACTGGTTTGGTTTCTTTTTTGTTTTTCTATACATTCCAGTGTCTGAGGTTTTCATATACTCAGTCTATTGTAGGGACTGGTGATTAAGTGGCAAATGAAAAAGTTGCCTAAGCTGTGATCTTGGGCTGGTGATTCACCATACAGGGCTATGTGATCACAAATACAAGCACATATCTTAAAGTATCCCCTCCTGCCAGTAAGAAACTGTGATGTGTGTTTTGGATTTATGTCATCAGTTTTCATTAATAAAAAAGGAAGTTTACACTCTGTACCACTGTAGAGGCCAAAGTTAGTTTAGATTAGGTAAATAATTGCAATAAATAAAGGGTTATGAAATGCAGTTTCAAACTGACAGAATGCTTTTCAGATGGCACTAAACCCTCAAACTCCCTCTCTGTATTAAAATACCTGGGAACATAAAGTCTATTAGGAAGATTGGAGTTCCAGGACCTACCAAGACCATAATGAATACAGTGGTAACAAACATTTTGGAAGGCCAATAAACAGATGCAAGTTGGTTTACACAGTTAACCACAGAACATCTGGCTTGACGCTGGAACTAGACAGCCAGACATTTCTTCCTTACGCCATGAGCCAGTAGCTCCTCTGTATCTCCACTGGGGCAGCAAGCCAGAGGTGGGCGGACACTATGGTGAGTGTATGTTCAGAAGCCTCTTAATTGTTAAGTCTATCTGTTTTTCTATATCTTAAATGAAGATATAAGATATAAGAATTGGGTTTACAGTCTTACATGAGATAATATGAAAATATTGTCACATAGGCTTCAGAAGTCAAAACACATCTGTGAGAAGGGAATAATTAGCTTAAAAGGTTCTAAAAAATAAAGTTTATTTTTCCTTGACAGTGTGCTGAAAACGTTCTGCATCATACCAGGGTAATGGCATTTGTTTCTAAAAAAAAAACTCCTTACAAATAAATATGCAGGTGAAATGATCCCATAGTTCATATTTTTACTTGTTTTATGCTTTCTATTAAAGCATAATGTTACTATGTAGTCTGAGAATTTAAAGTTTTGTATTTTCTAACATCACTTGTCGATCTTTGTCATATCTCAAACATTATTTGGTCGTTTCTGATATGATGCATCTATTTCTGAGTGCTGTGAGAAACGAGCGGAGTGTTATTCCAACCAAGAAATAGTCCCAGTCCGCGTGAGCCTGCTGTTTATTAGACTGCAGACTTGTATTCAGATCATTCCTTCTCTCGGGCTAAAAGACAGCCTGGGTCAAAATACTGAAGGCAAAATGTGGAGTCTGCAGCACATTTAAGCACGAACTGTCTGGCCCCTCGCTCTAGGCCATAATTAATTTGAGATTTATTTTTATTGGAGAGTTCCAGTCTCGCCTGGCCTTAACCAAACAAAACCAAATGCTTGGCCTTGGATTCGCTTGAATGAAGAATATTTCTTTTAAATTTTGTATCAAGGCGTGCCACATTCTGGCCAATACCTCCTCGAATGTGAATAAGTGAGTGCAGCACTTGCACGCAAAAACACACGCCATCCCTGACTCCGGCTAGAATGAAAAAGAAATTCGCTCATAAATGATGATCTGGGTCGCATTTCCACAGCAAATCAAAGAAGATGTGAGATGCAAACGCTGTAAAATCGGAAGTTAACTCAAAAATTCGCCTCTCTGCTCAGGTTCCACTAACCTCTTTCTCACCTTCACTGACTTTGTTATGCAGCAAAACGACTCATTTAAAAGCATATTTTCTCCTAAAACATTCCTCGCTATTCAAGTACCTCACAACAAATCAAGAATTGTTCTGAGGCCTGAAACACCGAGCCTCTTTACAGTGGCACAAACGCCATGCATGGATGAAAGGAGCCCTTATTCAAAAAGGACCAAGTCTTCTAAACATTAACAAGTACCCTTTGGAAAAACTTACCTTCATTATGAAGATATTACCTTAGCTAACATGTGCACAATGGTTCATTTTAATAAGACACAATCCGAGCAGTCACCTTCGGCACGTTAATATAGAAGATATGAACAAACATCATGCAGCCACCCACATTCACAGACACAACTTAGGAACAACGTGCAGTTTGTTATTATAACATTATTTATATGTTGTTGTTTTTTGGGGGGTTTTTTTGTCAAAAAGAAACATTTAATCGACTGAATGCTTCAGTTATAGTTGCAGGTATTCGCGCTGCGCCAAATGTGACGCGGTGCAGTTTTTATGTGAAAACCAGATGTGCGCTGTTCGCTTTATTTACATTCTCTGGACTGTGGTGAAGAGAGAGAGAGAGAGAGAGAGAGAGAGAGAGAGAGAGAGGCCGATTCATGACGTCAAGCATGTTAATAAGCCATAACAGCAGCATGTTTTGGATTGTAGACAGAAAAAGCCAAGTCGATCTCGGCATATCCGATAGACCACAACAAAGATACATTTTAACTGTGACTATTGTTATAGTATCAGCATGGAGACATTTAGCTACAGGGGAAATTGACAAAATGGGAATCAAGTGCAGTAAACTTGATATCTGCAGCAAATATACAGGTGTTGAACTTCCATCTGCATCTTTGCAAAAATATGTTTTACAAGTTATAAAAATAGTTATGTGAGGTCATGCGTGGGGGAAAACATATGAAATCTGTAAACTGTACGGGATTAGTTCTGTAAGTTTGCACAGAGCTACATCTAGTAAACCTCAAGGGGTTCTACACTTAACTGAACCGTCAAAACTCAGACCAGAACTACTGTACTCGATAGATTCGTATTTTAGAGTTTTTGGATGATACGTTAGGACGAGGTTGAACATGCGTAATTTTCAGTCATATTGATAAGAAGTGAAAGGAGCTCAGTTTGTCCGTTCAACTTTACCTGATCGAAGAGACGGTGGTGTCTTACCTTGACGTAAGACGACGTGTCAGGGACAGTTTGAAACATGTCTACTCGGCAGACAGGCCCCCTCGGTGTCCAATTCAATGGGCCCTGTGGAAAGGAAAGATAATCTATTATCATTATTTTTATTTATTTTTTTACTATATTTTCTTTCCTTTCTTGTGATCACCACATAAGTTGATATGACAGCTGACACTACTGGTTCTGTGAGGGTACACATGCGTTACCACTTCCACCACAATAAGGGGAAAGTCACATTTGCTTAACGACCTCCTGACTGCACCTTCATTCATTTATACAAACTTGCTTGTTTCCATTAGTTAGATAACTAAAATATAGACTCTCTCTGTCTCTCTCTCTCTGTATATAAATAAATAAATATATATATATACATATACACACACACACACACAGTTGCCCATACATTTACAACATACAAACTGAAATAACACCACTAACAGATGAATTACTCCAATTCGCTGGCCAGCAAAAGGAATTGCAGGGCCCCCTACCAACCCCCATCACGTTTTCCCCTAAAGCTCACCACATATTGAAACACTTTTCGCTTTAATAAGTGCAGCTTACAAAGTCTAGGGTGAAAGGGCACTTAGAGGACGGTGTCTTTAGCCCTTCCCTCCCCTGCAATTATTAGGAAGGCAGTGGCATTTACCATCACAGTTGGCTGTTATACCGACTGTGTGATAAAGCAAATGAATGTATATGAACCTCTATGCTGGCATTCAGGACGCACCATTGAAGGCCTACATAACTCAATAAGGCCTCTGGGACATCTTTCTCCTGTTCAGTAGCATGCAGGTTCTGCCCTGTTAGGAATATAAATATACAGTCTTCAACCATTTTTCCAGTTCTTTATTTTACTATAAATACTACGTATTCAGATCACAGTCCTGGTGATCTTAAGCCAATACACAGCAGTGCAATTGAATAAAAAATAAACAAAAACAATGAAAACATGGAGAGTTAAATGACACTACAATTTCACTTTTTATGAAATTTTGTTTTTGGGGACATTAACTGAAATGAAGGTGGGCTTATATATGAACGTAGCACAGGTTAAGTACTTGTAGAGGACCTTTTTTTTATTTTGTTTTCTCGGCTTCTGCAGGCTCGCCTCATAAAGTTCCCCAAATGCATCCAATTTCTGCGCGGTAAAAAGAGCATAGGACACCGCATCTGCAGCCAATTAGTCAGAGGAGGACTGGTGAATAACGGCGTGAACCTTCCTCCGAGACAGCCCCGTGGGCCGGGACGCATCTAGTGTTACATTTTAAGCATCGTACCTTGCTGTTATCCATCATAAACGAGAGCCAACAGATTTTCTACGCATTTTCATTTTTCTACCTCTATACTTTCCTAAAGTGAGACTACGAAGAAGTGAGCTGACAAAAGTTGTGCGTTTTCGAGTGCAAAACTCAAATTTAACTCAGCTGTAGAGTAAGGTAAAACTCAAAGTAACAAGTCTGATGCAATAAAATACAAATATTGAAATGGAGGCTGCAGCTTCAATTCACTGTCGGAGTCATCCGAAAGCCATTGCATCGATTGTGGTGCAGTTTACCGCTTTTAACGATGTAACTGTGCATCAATTACTGTAATAAAACAAGTGGAAAAGATTTATTGTCAGTCTGCGTGCACACATACGCTACAGAGTTCGCAGGACGTCAGCAAAAGCGAAACAGTTTGGGGTTTTTTTCTCACTCACCTGTCGTTATTTTGTCGGTCGATTGATCTTTTTCAATCTAATCACTCCTCCTCCAATTTTAAATAATTAGTCCCGTCCAGGCAGAGCCGTTCCCCAATGATGATGACAGTGAGTTATTTTGAAAGGGGCTGAAAAGGAGCGCCGGGTGTATGAATGGAAATGTTACTGAGATGGGAAAGTCGTGACCAATGAGCAGCGAGAGAAAACCTCCCCTTGCCTGCCGTGAGAGGCCACTGAACCATGAAATGAGGAAAAAGCAGAGAGAGAAAAGGCGTCATAAATCTCCCTTATAAAGTATTTAGGTGGGTAAAACTGTCGATAAAATACTTCCAAGCACTTTTTGTTTGTTATTTGTATTCATTTGTGAATTAATGATAATGCATGCATAAACTGCGGTGCTGCATGTGTGTAAGCTGCTGTTAGAACAGCCAGACAGCTTCAAAATCACCACAGAGACCACTGGAAAAACTGTAAGGTCTCTCACCTGTAAACTTTACTTCCGCAAATTAAGTGGTGAACTAAATATGTTATGTCATGTAATCTGACAAATCTTGCCTGACTGATAAAATGTCATTCACAAGCATCACACTAAATCAGGATCATTTATGAAAAAAACGAAAAACAAAAACAAAATCGAAATGAAATTATGAAAAAAGGTGGGCTAAGGATGAATAACTTCCCGATATTAATTCCTAATGGCTACAAATTATTTTAATAATCAGTCACTAAAAGCATCTATCCAGGAGTTTCATTCATGTTCCTGTCCTCTTGGTGGCAGTTCCCGAAGGAATACGACAGCAACGACAGTTCCTCTGCAGCGGGTTTGACTTTTCCTGCTCAGTTGACCCCACTCACTTCACTAACTTCATTTCCTTCAGATTGCTGCCCTCATCTTCGACCAACCGGGGGGGGGGGGGGGGGGGGGGGGGGGGGGGGGGGGGGGGGGGGGGGGGGGGGGGGGGGGGG
>JAUMHL010000005.1:11949583-11975085 GCA_032362345.1 Sandelia bainsii
ATATTCGACCAACCCCCCCCCCCCCCCCCCCCCCCTCCAAAAGGATGTGGGGCAATTCACGGTGAGGAAAGTCACCCAACCATAGCATTTTATAGCCTCATCAAGGTCGCTATTTCACAGAGAGCAACCAAAGTGTAACAGAGAAGTCGCCTGTAACTTTTTTTTGCACTGCAGAGCCCAGTAAGACCTGCTATTGATAAGTGTGAGGTGTAGGATGTTCTGCTGTACGCTGGACCCATCTCATGTTCTCATTATAACAAACCATTTATCGTTTTTTTCTGGCTTTTCTGGCATTATTATTTTAAATACAAATGTGATGTAACGACAGAGACTTTAGATACGCCGTTTCAATTCAGATGAACAAGTTAATTGATTTTGAGATGAAAGTGCACTTCATTAAGTTGAAAAATCACTTTGAAATAAGACCACCCTAAGACGCTATATTAATTGACTTCAGGTTTTTCTTTTTTTTTTTACAGTGTTGGGGTCATCTGGTAAAAAGGTCGTCTTTCATCACAGGCTAGACCTTCTGTTTGTTGTACCGTTTCCTAATGCAATGATTAACAACAACAACATTGATAATAGTGTTCCCAGCAAGAAACAATGGACGGAAATCCCAACATCCGTTTCACAGAAAAAATGGCATTCATGTGCCTGCTGTGCTGCCTTCCTGAGGATACAGTAGAAGAAGTTTTCTAACACATTTGAACAGCAACTATTAAATTCTCAAAAAAAAGAAAAAGAGACTAAAATGACATCCACTCCTCTATACATACAGTATGCCTGTTAGATCTAAATTAAGTTAATATGTAGTTAATATCTTGTTTAACATTAGATATTAGCAGAATGAGGACAATTCATGTCAGATATCAGAGCCTGTGAAAAACCTGCTGTTTGTCAGAACTTTCTGACACTGGCGACTTTGCTCGATGTGGCAAATGGCAACATGCTCTCTTGTGTTTTTAACAAACTTTTTGCAAATCTTTCAGGTCTGGTCATTTCATGAAGTCTTTCACCATCCAGGACATCTTGTTTTTGTGTTTTGCCATGACATTAAATGTGGAATGTAACTGTGAGTTGATTATGCCTTTTGTGTAGAGATGAAACAAGATTTGTTACAGTCTCAATTGTCTTTCTTAATCATTTAACATAAGCAGTTTATAATGGGTGGATGGATTGACAGACAGATGGATATATGCAAACACAATATCCCCTGTTACTTTAATAAGCAGTCTTAAACCCATTCTGCATTATGGCCAACAATCTGCCAGTTTTCCATTTGCAGTCCACTGCCAGTCTTTCCTCACTAGTATTCTAACATTTCAGATCTATTTCTCTTGGGATTCTACTAAAACACTTGTACTGAGATGATGTGGGTAACCTACAGACGTCTGCGATTGCATCGCCTACAGTAAATGAAGCTCCTCACTCTGAACTGTAATGAGTTATTTATTTAGCCATAGGGGCTACCAAGAGATCATCTAGAGATTGGTTCCATTCGAGCTCCTTTCTTCATTCCTTAGGGAGAGAGAAAATAGCAGTGTGGCACCAGGGAAGGCAGGGCAGAATATCAAATCTCTTCACGCAAGCTGCCAGACAAGTCATGTGCTCGACATACAACAGCATATAAGCAGAAGGCTCATGTACAAACCTGTGGAAGGTATTTTACCTTAATATTTATATGCTGAATAACAGGTTGAACGATTTTAAAGAAGCCCAGTGAAAAAAAATAGGAGATGCATTTCATGGTAATTGTAAAATTAATATCTGATATATGCAGTTCTTGAATATCTTAATCTATGTAGGCTCTCTGAACATTTACATGCATGAAACTGAAAAACGTCAATGCTGAAACTTCATTTGATGAAAGAAAAGAGTTGGAGAGTGTCTACAAGTTGCACTACAGTCTAATATCAAGACACTGAGTCATAACAGCAGTGGACTCTGCTTGTTCATTTAGAATTGCTCACAAAATTCAGATTGTAGCCAATATCCCAGTTGTGCTTGCAGTGATAATTAGTAAGAGGAAGTATTAAATTAAAGCAAAGCAGTCATTTTATGAGACAGACATTTATGAAGGTAATAGCATCCCTATAAATAAACAACCTCCCAATGCCTCCTGCTGTGTTGCCACTCATCGGGTTCAGAGCAAAACACTATGTCCACTAAATGGCCTGATCTGTTTGCTTTCTGTATTTTTACCCCAAAGGGTAACACTGAGATTAGTGCTTGGGAAATTGGGTGTTTGGGAAACAACACATGGTGTCAAGACAATATGTTCTTGTATGCATCTAATCAAAAGAAAAGTAAGGTTACTTGGGTCTGTGCTTGTCTAAGCTTTATGCGTCTAGAATGTGTGTCCATATAATTACTTTTCAAAATACCATAAAATACTGTGAATCTCTCTGCTCTGAGGGTATGTACATGGATTTCCCAGACCACTTATCCTGTGTCAATTCAGCTGTAAGTGTGGACACACCCTGCCTGTAGTCCAGACTGGGCATGGGAAATCAAGGTGCTCACTCTACATTTTAGATCAATCTTGGTTGCCAAGGGGTAGTCATCTCTACGTGGACAATATGAGGCTGAAATACAGCCCCTGAAAATGACTGCTCCTGTGGAAAAAAAAAAGCCAGTTGAGCGAGAGTAGGAGGAAAGCAGTGCCATTTAGAAAGCCTAAACCATCCCCTGAACTATAAATCTACTGACCGCTCATCATTCAGCAGCATTTTAAAAAGTCCTTAAAGAAAAACACTGAGTGAAATGAATATGCTGTCACCTCTCATTTAGGTCTGGCCCACTGGCTCAATAAGAAAAGTGTTGTTCCTTGGAAGGCTGCTAGCTCAGGCTGAGCTCTCAGGTTTAGGGTTTACCCCTGTCCCGCATTCTCAAGGCTTTTACTTTGAGGCCTGTGTCTCTCTTTCCTCCCCCATGTCCCCCCAGACATGTCTGACAGGCTGAACTCGATGTGGGCTGCTCACCAGACTACAAAAATCATTCATCTGTGCCTTCAGACGGTCAAATCTGGATTTAATAAAGAGAGCTTGCCTATTGATCCTATTCATAGGTAGAGGTACTGCCAAATCTGACCACTGGAGGGCTCTCTGGTTTAAGCTAGAAGTGGCTCATTGTGGTACCCTTTTGTTGTGTCATTTAATAATTAGCTTAGTTGATATAAAGATCTTAATTTTTTTCCTTTTTCTAATTTTATTTGTATTTAATACTGTATGTAACTTACACATATCTATGACTTATCCAAGGGTACCATAAACCTAATGTATACAAATTCATCATCAAAAGCTTTACATCTGCAAGATAATGTTTGTTTGCTATTCTGAACTGTTTTCAACTTTGTGGGGTTATTGAGGCCAAAGACAACAACGGCACCCTCCCTTTTCACCTGTGGCACAAACAAACATGTGAAACAGGAAACATGCGCTGCCGTGCACTGACACGGTGCCAACCAGATGAGGGAAGGACATTGTTTTCTTTTAAGCTGTTAAGTGAAATACAGAACGCGAGTACAACCCACAAACCAACACAAGAAACATCCTCACACGATGGACACGGCTAGGGATGCATCTGAGAATGAAGGAGGAGAGAGCAAGAAGAGCAGTCAGAGTCACTTTTAGGGTTGTGTTTATGTGTGGGTGAGGGCACTACCCCAAACGCCTAGGCAAACCACAGCATTCCACGCCGGGTCTTAAAGAGACAGAGCGACGCTGTCATCATGGGTATTTGGGGAGCAAAGTGTTAACATATGGTGAGGGCTATTTGAGACGGCTGGTGAGACACAGATGCCAGTAGGTGGCCGTGCCAGCTCTTTAATTGCATTCTGACAGCTCAAACTGCATGTCAGGTAGTGTGTTAGAAAAAAAGTAGTTTCAGAGATGCCTTTGTTTTAATTTAATTGAAACCGATCAAATGTCCAAAAACATCAACATTTCACATTAGGATTTTTTTATTCAAAGCCAAGCAGACACTGAGCTTTGGTTTGTGTCATGCTACTGGTAAAAATGACTGTTGATGTACTGTACCTGCACTTCAGAGATCAAATGATAGAGGGCAGAGTTGAGCTTTTAAACAAGTGTGGCAGCAGCAGTGTGTTATGTCAAGCTCGTGTTTGGAACTTTTCTCAATATTTTGCATAACCCTGAGTAGACCAGCATTAAAAACTTCCATATATTTCAAATATTTGCATGTTAACATAAACCTTCAGGATTGTTATCACTACTGTATTTCCTCAGGCACTCCTGGAGCCTTTGTCATGACTGTTACTTTTATGTAAACAGAAAAAAGTCAGCTGATGTAGCCCACTAAAATTCCTGTATCTGGTATATATTTTTATTTTAAACTCTTATAACTTGACCAAAATAATACATACAGTACAAATAACCGGTGTGTCAGATCACAATTAGAAGTCAAATCTAAATTTTACCAGCACATTTTATGATTTTTTATATTGTTGTACACTTTTGATTGTTCCATACATACAGAGATGAAGTGTATATACTGCAGGCTCTAATGGTAACATAGTGCTGTGAGGTGCCACACTCAAAGTATCTTCCATAGACAGACAGCAGAGTGGGTGAGCAGTCTGACTGATGACAGGCCCAGATTGCAGAAAAAGAAAAAAAGCTCATTGCTAGGAAGAGAGAGAATGAAATTGAGAAAGAGAGAATGGTAAAACAAGAGAAATGTGTAGGTGTGAGGAAGGAGGTGATAGCATGGCAAGTGGTGTTATGTGTTGAAAAAGGGTGGTTAGAGAGACGTAGTGTATAGGAGACAGAGAAAGTGTGTTGGTATTGGAGTGTGTTATGGAGAATGGGCCTCTGAGAAGGAAAGAGAGGCTGCAGTGAAGGAAATGAAATGGAAGTGAGGGGTCAAAAAGAGAAACAGCTTGTTTCCGCGATGAAAATCTATGGCACAACATGGACTTAACATCCTTAAAACATCAACTGTGCTCTAAAAATAGGTGAATAGGAGCAGCTGGCAGTTGGAAGTGGGACCCAGAGCACGAGCTTGGGAGTGAAAAGTTGGAGGCAAAGTAAAAACAGACAGTGGTGATGAGACAGAGATTGTCTGGTTGTGCATGGATGTGTGTGTGAGAAAGACAGACAAAATGGAGAGCGATAGAGAGTGTGGGAGTAAGAGTGTGAAAGTGGAAGAGAGAGAACCCATTCAGGGCCCCACAAACTCACAAACTGCAGTGCCTTTACTCAGTAAACACTTTTACTCTCTCTGCAGTGCATTAGTGATTTGTTATATTGTTTAATGACTTATTTACATCCAGTGCATTTATCTGACGTGTATAGTAAGTAGTTACAATGCATTTTCAAATCCCCCCCAAAAATATGAACTCATAAACATGATGCATTGTTAATGATTAAACCAACCTGCAGTTCATAAAGTAGTTCAAATGAACTATGATGCGTCACTAATTGCTCATAAAAAGTTGTATGTATTACTTGTAATTAAGTAATTTGAGTTCACACAGACACCACTGAAGCTGGTGTATCATACAATCCAACCCAGCATAGTCAGGCGTAGCTCTCCTGAACTGTAAAACGTATACAAATATGCAACTATAGTAACAAAATGATCAGTCAAAATAATAGTCAAAGATTATTAGATTATTTTATTTACTCATAACACAAAGTCACAACACTAATATGTTAATTCAGGTGGCAGGTGGGGGTAATGATATGAATTTACAAAATTAGTGTGGAGTCCTGAAATAACCAAGAAAGATTTAAAAGCTACCAGAGACATCTAACTATTTGGATGTAGCTTAGATCTAAGTTCCACCAGGCATTTAAAAAAAAAATCCTATGGTCCTTTTAAAAATGTTTGAGACAGACTATGCTTTTAACTTGAGTTAATAAAAGAGTTAATTAGAGTCAAATAAATACACATTTTAAATGTTCCTTAATACGTAGATATGCAAATAGATTGAACTTATTATGCAAAAAAAACAAAACTATATTACACATACAGTATAGATAGAGTGAATGTTCCTTAAGTATTGGCTACACACTTGTCACCAGGGTGAAATATATTTGAATTACATTTTTTGACCCAAGAGTGGTGATTCGTAAGGGAGTAAAGTTGTATATCAGGTCAGCAGAACAGACTGTGCACACGACAGAGACTCCATTGAAAACCAGCTACTGACAAGCAGCTCCTTCTTTCCCCTCATCACCCTGATAAGTCTTCCCCTGCAGCCTGAACCACACCTCATCACAAACTGGATGAACTGAACAAAGCCGACAGGTCTGCTAGTGGCACTGCTGTTGTTATCAGTGTGAACACAGCAAGGATGTACTAGACCTAATGATACCTTTTTTTCTCACAAGTGACCAGGGAATACTCAGGTTGACTGACAGATTCACACAAGGTCCTTAAATACCACCCACAAAGGATGGACCCAGATTAGCAAAGATGTAATACTCCTTGTTTCTGTATGAACAGAGATAATAAATAAGAATATGTTTTAACATCACCTGTCACGCTTCACAGTGCTCTGTGGAGGGAGCACAGTTAAAATTAAATTTGGAGACTTTTTGCAGTCTAGCACTGGTTTTGAATGCAATGTAGTTTTTTAAATTATTTTTCTTTTTATCTATCTTCACTTGCCATTGATCATCACATTTAAGTCTAAAGACTCTACAAGAAAGCTGAACGTAAGCTGTAGCCTGCTACAGAATTTATTAATATCAACAAGCATGCCATTTGACTGAGGTAAGTCATTCATTTGTCCACACCATGTAGTAGTTACCCATGTCCCTAGCTGGTGCACCCAAGTCAGAAAGCTCTCCCCTCCTTGAACAAGTTTCTCTTTTTCTTGTTTCTCTCAGCACCTTTTTTTCTGGCATGTTCTCAGTTCTTAGGCCTTTCTCTCTCCCTATCTGTCTCACTGATTACTCTTCGTCTGCGTGCCTCCCAGGCCTGCCTTTCCACCTCTCCTCTCTTGCTCCAGCCTTCTCTCACTTCTCTAATGAGAGTGTGTGTTACACAGGCATTCAGAAACCCTCCTCTGCTAATTACATGACAACCATCTCGTTCTGGGACACTAATGAAGAGGAATAGTGAGTTGAAGACGCCACTGGAGTGGTGGTGGTGTATGTATGTGTGTGTGTGTGCGTGGGTGTGTGTGGGTGGGGCGTTTGTGTGTCTGTTTGTGTGCATGTGTGTGTATTCGAGGGGAGTTTTCTGGCGCCAGGCCAGCAGTTTATCAACTGGGGCATGTTAGACTCAGCATCTCATTCTCTCCCTCCCTCCTCAGCCTGCTTTTCCCTTTCATCCTACAAAACAAAGATCAGTATAAGTGTGTTATTTTTTCAAGTAACATTAACGATCCACTTATTAAAGATAGTAAAAGTTTGACGCTCTTGTTCTCTGAGTTTTTTAAGTAAAATACATACACAAAGTGCTCTCAGTCCTGCATGCTGCATAAAACTAAACTAGAAGTAAAGTGGTTTGACAGTAGACTCATTCAGCAGTGGACATGCCATTAATTAAACACAACATGGACTGATAAAAAAATGAATGGTACAGTAAATGCATACACATAAAGCCTGTAGATAAACCCACACACAGACACACACACACACAGCACACAGAACACAAAAAGGGAGAGAGAGAGAGAGCGACTTAGGCAGAAATCCAGCATGTGATTTTGAGGAACTTGTTCTGTCAAGAGGGACACTCGAACAGAAGATTGCTGTCCCGCACCATCCCTCGTGAAAAGCTTGAGAAACACAAACCATCTGGAGGCTATAGTGCACACTCTCGACCCATCACATATTGAGAATGTTTGTCTGATTTACAGAGCCTATTTAGAACTGTTTGGACAACTTGGCTAAGGGATCGGTGCTTTAATTAAAAATAATATCAAGAGCTAATATTGCCCCCAAGACCTTTGCCTTACAATCAACAAAGTCATAGCTCTGTGGGTGAGGGTGAGAGTCTTAACCACAAACACTTTTAAATGAATCTAGTCAGGTTTGATACAAAGACTTCTCCATGTTTGATTGAGGTTACTACCCCAAAGTCCCCCACTTACTTTCTCTCTGCTGATGCCAATAGCAACGCAGGCTTTTTCAGGCTCAAGCCCACCGTGGTGGCATATTGATACTGTCATAAAATATTACATCCTCACTTTATTCATTAGCACTGGGCTTTAATCTAAAAATATCATGGGCAAGGAATAAAACAGAGTTTTCAGCATCAGAAAGATTAGGCCTATACTTCTCACACTGAGCACCACAGCTCGGAAACACTGAGGCCCAAAATAGATGTTCTTCTCATAAAGAGCTCCTTCTTTGTAGTCAGCATACAGCAATAACATCTGCAGGGCAGTTTCTATGGGGGGAACAGATTCGGGCAGGCTATCAAAGAGAGAGGCGATCTCCTGTGAGAAGCGGTGGGTGGAGGACTTCCATAATCTTTCTTTTTTTTCTCCCTCTTGCTCTTTTCCTCTATTTCTTACTTCCAAAAATCTGTAGCAATCAGGACGATGCTAATAAAAGACCATTAATATCACCTGTCAGCGCTATCTTTGGAAGATCCAAAAGGAGAAAATTGAGACCAAAGGATTCACAGTCTGGAGCTGCTCACCACAACGCAGGACACCAAGTGGAGGAAAGACAGCAGTATGGTTTGCTTTACTGATTTAAATAAAGCATTGCAATGACAGTAATTCATCAGTTACTGTCCCAGGATAAAGAACACACAAGTGCTGTTGAACAGTCCTGTTTATTATAACTCATATTTCATCTAAAAACATATGGTAATAACAGCTGAAACATCAGGTTAATAAATTTATATGTCAAAGCATGGTTTGCTTGTTTTGGTTGGATGCAAATTATTGCTTCAAAATATTTATTTGAAGCCTTAATTGATTATTGTTTTTTAGTGTTTTATTAAAGATTTGGTGAAATATTTGTATTAGGTTTATATCATGCGGCATAACATGGGATTGTTACTTCTCAAAAGATATTGTGGATAGGAACATGACCCCTACATGACTCCAGGTATCTTTTAAGGGAAATAATGAACCTGCCATGAAGACTTTGACTCAGAGTTCAAGTTATCTGGTCAAAATTTTAAACTTTTATGGGGTTATGTGATAAATGAAGCATTAAACAGTAAAAAAGTATGGATTATTTGAAAGACTTTATATAGATAAAAAAAATTGACCAAAATTGGTTTAATACAGAGCTGGTGTAGATGCAAGAACACCGTACAACTTCACTGGGAGCGTGACAGTGAAGGCCATAAACCCTTGAAGGTCTTTTGACCGATGGGTTTTACAGGAAGTGATAGCAAGGTGTTCACTATCTGTTTAATGTAAAACACAAGCATGGAGAGCACGTTGACAGAGGCTCTGAACGGAAAAAGGTGGCACCATAATGGGGAGGCGAAAGCCGAGAGGGCAACGTGTTGATAGTGGCTTCATGCGGAGCAGAAGTGTATCGAGGGCCCTGCCTTTGAACTGGTGAGCCAGCTAATTGAAACAGCATTGCTGAGGCATCAGCTGAAGATCTGGATCGCATTCATCCCTGCTTTTATTCAATTTAGTCTCATCACAGGGTCGCGTCCCGTACTTTTCTCTCCACATGGCAATAAGTCATACCCTCACCTTTTGCCCTTGACGTGTTGCCCATCTGTGTCCCCTGAGGGCCTAGGGCTCTGAGGCTCACAGAACGCAAAGAAATTCAGACGAGGTCTTGAGAAAATGCAGGCTGCCTGCCACTGAGCCCCTTATGGTACTTCTTCACGCCTCTCACCTTGGACTTGACCCCCCTTTCCCTCAGCTCCTCACTCACACACACACACAGACACACACCTCCTTACCCTGAGACTTTTAAGATTTACTGTTAAGAGCAGTGGCTGTCAGGAGGTTTGAACTGTGCACTTTCTAATTCAAACAAATGCTGCACTGGGGTCATGGAATTATCATGGAGCCACAAGGTGTTTCAGATGACTCGCAAGTGTTGAGTGTTAAACTGATACAGAGAGAGAGTGAGAGAGAAACAGAGAAACAGAGCCCTATGCTGTTCAGTAGCAATTCATTGGAAGGCTTTTAAGCTTACAGCATGAAAAGAAATAAACAAATAAAGTGATAAATAAGCAAATAGACAGACAAACTTCACACTGTTAACTAGTTATCACCATCTTTATCAACATCTTTATCAGAGCAGGTGGTTGCACAGTAGATCTTTAGTTGTACTGGAGGGAGTCTCTCATTTCATGGAAGAGAGGTCAACGTTTTTGTCGTATCTTTAATCAGTGTCCCACATGATCTGGCTTTTCGTTTAGGTTAGGAAGTAGGAGGTAGAGAATGATATGATAGTCAGTGATGTACAGTAAATAAATATTCATGAAGCAGATGCTTGTCCAGCGTATTTTAACAACTCCTGAGACAAACTGATATGACAGCTGCAGTTCCACCAATGGTTCATTTTAGTCTAGTGTGATGCCAGACTAGGCTAGATTGACCATGCAGGACAATACTATAGACATTTACCAGCTAATATAGATTATAAAGGTTTGATTGACGAAAAAAAAGTTCAAACGTGACATATTGCCGCTTTAAATAAACATCTGCCTGATGTGACACACATACACACTCAGACATACAGACAGGCACATGCTCACATATAAACAGATGTTATTTTTCAGAACACAACATCACAGGAAGATCAGTCATTGTCATCACACTCTACTCTGCGTGATGTTTTCCTTCCATTTTCCTGCAATTTTTTTTTCCAATGAGACCTTGGCTATATATGCAATAAGAAAACAAACTAACAAATGAACAAACTTAATTTAAATTTAGCTTAAAACAGCCTATTTTTATTCAAAGATAATCCACTAAAATAAGGGCATGTAGAGAATATTGAGCCATACTGAGCCTTAAATGATAAATCAGTTGTGCCTTAATAACTTCATTGTTTAGTTTCTTCAGTATCAAAGAAGCTTGTTGGCTTAAATAGACACATATAGACAACTTCACCCTGCCATAAGAATATGGTATATATAAGTGAATATTGAAGAGATGTCATACAGGAAAAGTTAGCTCACACCAAATCCATTACTGAACACCTGTACAAGTTTACACCTGTGCTGTGTGTGTCTGTGAGCCACGACTACGACTGAAGTCCAAAGACTACATGCAGAGGAAAAACAGGATTTGGAGAGAATCACCGTGCGATGGAGGGAGGGACCAACTGTGTGCATAATATTCCTTTCCTCTGTAGGACTCTGCGAGCAGGTACAGCATCTCTGCAGTCCACCGCTCAGCTGTCACACTCAGCTGCCCAGCTTACAGGAAACTTCTCACGTCGCAGTCGGTAAGTGCAAACTTTTATTGTATCACAAGTACCAGTGAATCAACAATAAAATAAGCCAATGTGTGGTGCTGTCAGTGCTTGGCGTTCTTTTGATGCACACGGGTGAAAGTGAATGCTTTAAAGTTTCTGTTTTTCCCGTCAGGAATTGTCATGGAGCGTGCACCGCGCGTTTTTTTTTTACTGGGGATGAGCTGCTTTTCATCATTTCTTAGGGGTTTTATTTCTACTTTATGCGACCTTACAGCAGCGTACAAACAAGAAAAAGTGACATGTCCTCCAAGTTTTTATCGTTTTTTAAAAAAATGTACTCAAATTCTCTTTACTTTGTGAGCTTGAAATTGCGTTCAAACAGAACACAAAATTATGTAATGTATTAATAGGAGCCATTTATATCATTTGATGCATAATTAGGGCTAGATGAATGTTTTATTTAATATTTGTATCAACCAGATTTAAGTAAAAGCCTAAAGGTAGTTTTAGGCTGGATTTGAATGATATTTGAATTGATTTGCACATTATTCACTTTGTGCATGGGTACTTCTTTCTGAAACAAGAGCATCTGAATCTTTTTGAGCTGGTGAACATCTGCAGGTATTGAGCGCTGCCACATCTTTTCTCAGTCTGTCAGCAGCTGCCATGAACTAGATATGCCAAATTGCTTAACATATGAATGTGAGGAAGATGGGACCTGCCACTGCCCATGTACACCATTCTTCCTCTAATGTAATACTTCAGCTCAGTTTTCCAGCCTCTTTTGTTGGTGCTGTTTCAAGTCAACAGTGTTAAGTGATAGGCGATGCGTGTAGAAGGAGGGGAAAGAGAGGAAGAGTGAGGGAAAGAGGAGGATTAGGACGAGAATGAGGAGGAGGAAGAGGCAGATGAGAGAAGAAGGCAGTTTTGCATGAAGAGAGAGCTGGTGAGGGAGAAAGGATGGAAACGTTAGGCTTCTTATTCAAATCAGCAGTATTTGTGTTACAAGAATTACATACCAAATAATACTAGAGTAATCCCTAAAACTTAAAATCAAAGTTTGGATGTGATGACATGGTGCTGGCATTTTCATCCCTGTGTAGCTTATGTTTCAGGTTATTATATCTCTGCTCAAATTTCTCACTCTCCCCTCTCTCTCTCTTCAACCACCCCTTCTCCTGTCTTCTCTCTCTCTACTCTCTCACACACCTAAATATACACACAAAAACACACATGTACTATGTACCACACACTTGCTCACAAAGTATAAACAGTGTGTGATAGATAGGTCACTCCACCCTGCCTCGTCTGTTTGCGTGTTGATCTTTTCAGCAGGCCCTGCTTCTCCTGTCCACAGTGTCCATGATGAGTTACTACATGGATCCAGTTTCTTCCTACCCAGCCCTTCACCTCTGTGACCGTGTGGGCGCAATGGTAAGACCTCCCTCATAAATTACCTCTGTGTTCACGCTGCGTCTGCAACCTACCACACAGGAGGGTGAGGCAGTTGTGTGTCTCTGTGTGTGTATATGTGTGTTAGCAGCTCAGCCCCATGGTAGCACAGGAATGTATGCAGGAGCATCACCTCACAGGAAAATACTTTCTCTGATTTTTCCCATTGGGTTTAGTCCATCATTGTTACACTAATAGTGTCTCTGTCTGTACATGCTGTTCTTAATGATTTCATCAAAAGTTAAGAAAACAGAGGTGTTGAACAATATGATTTTCTACAAGGTTGTGAAATCACCCTCATGAACTCCACTATGTTGCACAACCGACCTGCTACAAGATGCACTTTTCTTTAGAAAGTAATATTGTAAATATTGCGGTCTTTCAGCCTCCAACCTTGTCACTAACCAATCAAATTGGAGTCTGACCATTCCTACTGAATAACACTTTTCTCAGTTAAGCCACCCGCACAGTGCTTTGCAGCAGTCTGTTTGCAAGAACACCTAGACTCTTAACGCTTTCCAAATGAGAGCAGTGAACACAGAGTCAGAGACAGCGCTTGCTGGGAACATTGGGATTCCTGTCAGGTGAGCATTTGAAGGGTGGAGGCCAAGGAGCGACAAAATAAATGCCTCCATTTGTATGCAGAGCGCTGGCACATTAGGATAAGAGACTGAGGTTATATGCAAATGGAAACCTTACCCTGGCCTGATAGAAAACATAGAAGGATACAGTTCCCTGGGCCCTAATTGGCTCAGGTGGTGGGGCTTGCCTTTGAAATTGAGACTACTGTATACCAGGGCAGATTGGTCAAAAGGTGAACCTGGGTCAGTCAGTAGCACTATTTTCTCAAATTTACATGATTTATCAGCAGAAAAGCAGAGGACCTGATGTGTGTTATTTTTTATGTTTACACGGTGATTGTCAGCACCTTACATGCATCATGAAGAGTGTATGCAGAATACTGTTTAGAAAATCATTGCCTACTCTCTGAATTTAGCATTTAAAAAGACCTGAGACCACCTCTTGCAAAAATTTCTAAGAAACAAGAAATGTCCAGGACAGAGGTTTTTCTACATAAGGAACATAAAGAACAGCAGAGCACATTTCCTAAACAGCTTTAGTTTGGAATGGCATGCAGTCAACCTTATCATGTAGCTGTATTCACACAAATTGTTCTAATAATAAACACAAACAACCTCATACTGTAGCTCCCTGCTTCGTTATGCAGTACTGCAGAGAGAGGCACCAAGTGACTGAATCTGCCAGGCAGATATTTCTCGTTCAAGAAAGTTCACAGGTTTAACTAATGACGCTAATGGTAGTTCAGTTCTGTAAAAGTCATTTAAGAAGGCCAACACGCACAATACCAGTGCCCCGGCATTGCAAATATTATCACGTCTGTGTTTTTACTGTTAATATATGCAACAATCAGCCACCTTGTGGTATTAATGTTAGCATGGGCACTCTGACCAGTCTGCAATACTGACACTTGTGGCCACCATTACATTTTTCTCATGTTGAACCCAGCTGATGTGAATGTTGTGGTTGATTGGTTTACGCCTGTGCCCACCATACACATTACAATTCCCTCTTAGAACCACTGGGGGGACATATAAACTAAATATGCGTGACTACAGCACATGGCAATGAGTTAGTTAGTGAACTGAGTTTATGAATGACCCCATATGAGAAACTGTCTAAGAAAATTCAGTATAAATAAAAATACATACATAAGCTACCTAGACACAAACTAACTGACTTACTCTCATAACACTCAAATCTTAATATAGGCTAAGTTTTACACTGGGTTCAACAACTGTTTATAGAATACAATAAATATTCAGTAGAAATGCTGTGGTGCAGTCACTTCTCAGATCAGTCAGAACATTTGTATTATACAGGTGGGGACTCGATTATCACACTGACACTAAGTGTTTAGTCAGTGTGTCAGTTGAGTTAGACCACACATTAGTGGAAACCGAGATCCCAGTCACTGCTGGTCTCGTTCTGTTATTTTGATTTATCAAGGTCTCAGTGTTTTCTATGACTATATTATTGTTTAAAATTAACTAATAATTATCTTTTCACAGATACCTAGCCAGTGTACGCTTTTTATTTTAACAACAACGTTTACAATACTTAATTCTAAAATAAAATAAACTACAGTGCTTTGTTTGAAGAAAAAAGCATGCACAATACTGAAATCATTTATATCACAAACATAAGGATGTTCATTCATGGACTGGAGATACAGAAGATTTTACAAAACAGTATTTATACTCTCACTTAGTTCAAATTGTAAAGGCACACTAAGCCCCCTCAGTGTTGTTGTTAGCCACCCCATTCATTTTCCAAATTGTAGGCTGACGGCTGCATCAAAAATTATCCTACATTTAAACTGATTGGGTTGTTATCAATCTGTCAAATCTATAAATCATCCATGTGACTCCCTCCATGCTTATCTTAACTTTTTCCCCTTCACTGACTGGCATGATAGAAGATGGCAGCGCCCCACGCAAACCTCTAAAGAGCCTCATAAACTGCCCTCCCTGATCTTCTGGTCATGTTAGTCATTCATAAAGCTGGCCAGCTACTGATAAATGCTGCTGTGCTTAAACAGGGGCTTCTTATCAGATCGGCAGTCTCCGTGTCAGCCAGTCTGTCACTTCACATATGATAGTCTCTCTATGGAGGCTATTAAGAGGACTACAGAGGCAAGAAAATTGTGTAGCCACATGTATGACTTTTTCATAAATTATGGTTAGAAGTTTTAATTTTTAAAATGCACACTCTATTTTAATTAATAACACACAAATCATCTCTCTTCTCATTCAAAAATTAATAGTGTACGTTTTTAACATGTATGAGAACCCCTAATTGGAGTAAGGTGTTAGCAAACCTGGAGCCCAATCAATGAAGTCAGATTGGAGGTCTGGGTTACACACTAAAACAGTTTGACAGTTTCCTAAACAACAAGTTTCTGCTGACGTGAACCATGTTTTTCAAACAAGAAACCTAAAGTATGTATACCAATTATTGTTTTTCATAAAGCTGGAAATGGTTATAAAGTAACCTCAGAGACTTTAGTTATTCAGTCCACAGTTAAACAAATTATCTGTAAACAGAGATGATTTAGTTATGTCGGTACACTTTCTAGGTGTGGGCACCCAGCTAATAGTGCTTGCAAAGTTACTGGGAAGCATAATAAATTACTTATTCATTTACTTATTGAAAAAGGAACTGAATTACTGTAGTTATTAAAGCCCCAGTAAGCAAGATTCAGTATGTTTACTGTTTGGCTCCCCCTGTAGCTGCTGAGTGTATGCCCCACTGTCATAAATACCAGTTATGTTGCATGTGGCGCCATTCTACAATGCACTGCCTACTGTGCACTAACCTAATATGTACCGGAGCAATCTGTCAAGGTAGTGTCAACCCACTATCTAATGTTAACTAACTCCTCGTAAGCACTAAGCAAACAAGCAAATTAAGCCCGAAACATGCTTGCTATAGTGCAACATGTGCAAACACCTCTACAGATGAGTGTGCACCATACACAACAATGAATGCGTTCACATTCAGCTCAAACCACACTCTTCTTCGCCTTGTTACTCTCCAATATTGTACTCAGCACTGTTGACCAGTCTAGAGCAGCACACAGGAGGCTTCTAGACAAGAAGAAAGAATGTTTGATGGTTTCGCTATGTATACGTGCATTTTGGAAGAAAGTAGAAAAGGAAGTGATTGGGTTAGGGTTCCTTTTGACAATAACCAACAAGGATACATGACACAGAGTTCTGAATATAAAGTGCCATGCAGCAGGCCTGCAGATGGACAAGTGCAGGCTATGCATTTTATTCACACTACATTTGCGTAATGTGTATATGGGAACAGTTAAAGTGTCCACGTTACCTGTGGACCTTGCAAATTATGCAATGCAGACAGTGAAATTGTTGCACATTCCATTGTGGCCAAGTACATGTGGAAAGCATGATTTAGACCTAAGAATATGAGCTGTTGTGCAAATTGCTCTTAACCATGTACATGTAAAAACTTTTGTGAAATGTGTATGAACTCTGAAGGCAGATTACTTGCTTCAGCTTTTCAAATGTTTTTAATAGGAACAAGTTGTGTAACCATTATTTAAGTTAAAAAGAGCACATTATGTCTAGTTAGGCACAGTCCTATGAAGAAAAGGTAATTCTCTGTTCACATCAGTTTCAAACTGAAATGTCCAACATTATTTGTTAAGGTTTTGGGTTGTTAATAAATGAAGGTTTTGATAAGCTAAAAATGGCTAAATCGCTATTTTTCTCCCCTACTATCTTTTGTATCCAGAATTTCATATCTCTCTTGGCTCCACTGTCAAGTGCTGACTTTAGACTTCCCCCTCGGAGGAACCTCTTACGTGAACATTTCTGTCATAAGCAGGATAAAACAACACAGTAAAGATAAACTGAATGAGTCAAATTTGCGAAGGTTATCTATGTGGGAAAACAATGACAAAATCGCTTTATAAATTCAAGTTTACGCTGTTAACCAAAGCTGCGGTTGTTTTCAGCTTAATATTTCACTGAATCCAGAAATAAAATAAAATTTTCATTGGTCAGCAGTTAATTTTTATTTGTTACATGAAAACACACTCAAAAACAGTTAAAACACTGGCAATTTGTAGAAGTTTTATGGACGTTCTTATCGGGGTCCTTGTCTTAACATTGGTTACTGCAGTGCAGTCACTGATTTTTTTCAATTCAGTAAAATAGACAAAGTCTTATTAGTTCCACGTCTATGCTTCAACACCACACCTAAACAGATAAAACCAACGGTACTGCAAAGTAAATATGTGTCACATAAACAATATGCTGCTCAGTTCATTTTGGCTGAACCATACTTTTTGTTGTGTTGTGTGTCTCCAGAGGCAGGCTGGAGGGGTAGCAGTAGGCCCTCACACCCAGTTTCCAGGTGTGGTTCACCCTCAGCAGCAGTATTACCCATCAGAGCCCCTTTACCCCGAGGATATACCCCTTCAGGAGGTACCCAATGGACATGACATGTGTCCTACAGGTAAGAAATGGACAGTCTGACCTCAGACAAGACACGTAATACTGGACACAGAGGCAAAAAGCATAATCAGTCAGGTCAATATTCTATTCTATCTACTCCGTTTGTTTTTTTGATAACATGACTTAAGATTTTAAAATGTAATGGTATTTTGATTTGACAGTTCTTCTTTTTAAGACAAACTGTACATACAAACAAAAGGCTTTTTAGTTAACTGGAATCAAAAATTATATATGGGCAGTCAGTCAAAGTGTACTGTTCACATCTGTGATCTTTACACTCATATTTCATATTTATAACTCTCTCATTTAGTTTTTTGGAACAGAAACATAAGCACCCATGCACACATACACACCCTCTCAACTTGGCCTGCTGTGCTGCACAAGGGGTTGGTGATGCTGACCCTGAGGGCAATGCCTTTAACAGATCTTGTTTTCACTCCCACTTCTGCTGGGGACAACCAAATACCCTTCATTTTCTTGCTTTCAATCCCTTTCCATTTATTTTTTCAAATGAGTTTTATTTTAAACTGGAACATTCTTTCCAGTGCATTTGCCTGTGCTTGACTCCGGCTTCAACTAGTCCTCAAAATGATTGATGCTGGTGGACTGGGACGTACGCAACGGGAGTAGGGTAGGGGTGCTGGGGGGCACAAGCTTTCTTCCGTCACCTCCCTGAGCTGGATGCAGGGGGCAAGACAGGGGGCCAAAGGGCGGCCATCTTTTTCCCAAGCCTCTAGTTTGGTCTCTTGAGAGGTGGAGGGGGCCTGAGTGTGCATGTGTGCGTATGAGAAGGAGTCAGGATTTGATGGGATTTGCTGATGTTTGTTGCCAGAGACACACTCCTTTGGAGCCTTCACTTCATTGCTCCCAGCGCTAAACCGTTGACATAAACATTGCTGAGTGGAAAAAAATGACCGAGCGTTGACCTTTTTTTCTCATTCTTCTAAATCCTACACTATGCAAACTGCAGGTCTAAGAGCATTTGAACCACCTGGAGATGTCGTTAGAGTCAGCATTTGATGGTGGTGTCATATAAGTTTTTTGTGCTACCAGCATATGGCGTTATGAGTCTTTGCTAACCTCAAAAGCAGCTAAATAACCTCTGACACACCCTGCAAACGTTGCTTTGACTCATTTCTCTCAAACTGAAAACACAATCACCCCTTGAATATTTTGACATTGCATTTTCAGAACACTCACATTCAATCTGTTCATAATTGTAAATGCAGATACAAATATCTTCAGCTTCAGATACAAATATATTCAGCTTCATTCTTTTGTTGACATTTATAGCATTTCTACTTTGATGTCACATGAATACTGTAGGATTCACGTTACCTCTGAGATTGGGCCTTAAAAGTCTTAATTTTAATTTTGTTCATTTTGCTCAACAGTGAACACTTGTTCCAGTTCATCAACTTGGAAACATTTCATATCAACTATAGATTTGCTGAAATATTTTAAAATATTTAAGAATATTGTGACTTCGCTGATAAGGTTACACCATTTCTGAGGCACCTGTTTGTGTTTATTCAGTTGTGTAAAAGTAAAACTGTCATCTGCAACAGCATTTTTAAGAAAACAAGTATGAACAAATGCAAACTCCTCCTACTGTATTCTGTTAAACTAAACCCACTGTTTTGGATTTATTCAAGGCAACCCTGTCTCGTGAAAATGATGCTTCTGTGCAACTAAACTGCAACCATAATTGAATTTTGTAGTGAGTGTAATCATATAATAATTATGCTATGATGTGTATTAAAACATTGACATTGTGTGTGAAGTGACCTTTGTCTATTAACCCAGCCCACAATCTTTTGCCAACTTTAATCCAGTGCAGTGAGTGCCTGGATCCAACAATAAAAACTTGAATAATGTTGCAGTCACAAATCTAAATGTTGTACTGCAATATCAGAATTTATTGCAAAAAAGAAAACAAATTGTTGCAAATTGAATATTTTGGCCGACAAAAATGTGTTGCCTGTGTACATTTCTTTGATATATGTGTTAAAGATGAACATATAGTGATTATGTTAATAGTGAATGTAATTGGGTAGCAGTTATGTTCCCTACTAAAATGTATTTGTAATTGCAGTAAAAAAAAATAGGAAACAGGGTTGAGTCAATTATGTTTTATTTAACTTTTAAAGAGGTTACATTACTGGGGATTTTACAGTCACTTTTTTTGTCTCAGAGAGTGATTTAGTCACAGTTAAAATGAAATGTGCGAGTGTGAGAAAGAAAGAGTAAAGAGCAGATGTGAGATGGGGATGTTGGATGTTAAAAGACCATTGCATGTTTGGCCCAGAGCCCAATGTCACACACACCGTTTCCTGACAACAGCCATGCCATGGTGATGTTTACACTAATGAAGCTCTGTTCTTCACTATCCAACATACACTCCTCAGGGTCTATTGTAAACTCTCATTGTAGAAATTCACTGTGGTGTGTGTGTGTGTGTGTATGTATGTGAAAGCGTGTGTAATTCTGCACGACCTCACCGAAATCTAGGCACAGATATCACACACATTCACACACTCCAGTAACATCCTGCAATGATGCACACTCCACATATTCATTCATTAAATTCACACCCTACACTATTCCAGCATCCTCCCATTCAGTAAAACACACAAAAACGTGCACACACACAACACACTCACACACACACACAAATGCATATCCACTCCCAGGCACTGGTGAGTTCACTGTACATTTAAACATCCACTCCCATTTAGTGCACACAGACACAGCTGTGATCTGGCACTCAGGGACCATTGGCCTGTGTTTTATTTGATGTGATTTGACAGCTGGAGAGTGAGAAGAGGAGGGGAAAGGGGTGGAAAGCAAAGGAGAGTGGGCGGAATACAGTTTGAGGAGAGAAGACAGATAATTCACAAGGCTGGGACTGGCGTTGGTGGGAGAAGAGGAGAAACTGAGATGTGTAGCCTTGAGGAGGGGAAGACGGGCGGGGGGCTTCGGCTCTGATGAGGGGCACGTCCTCACGGGCGCAGGCCCATTTTTTATTTCTAAAAGTAAACATGCAGCCTGCGGGGGTCTGGGGGGTTATGGGAAAGGAGGAAACAGTGATGCTAATCAGGACGGCGCACACTTCCCCCTCCAACAGTAAAACAAAACAAGAGTGGAAACACGGAAAAGCGATGGACAACTGTGGAGGAATGGGCTACAGTGCTGCTGTGGTCTAAGATTTGAACTGCATATTGTGATGATAGTTCTGAGGCCAGAGGTGATAGTAAACAGAGGAAAGAGGTAATCTGTTACTAGCACTCTGTACATTTGTAGAATTTATTTTTAGAAATCTTAACCATTTGAGTTTCCACATTAGACTTCTGAGAAGTGGTGGCACTGTGCATTGAAATGAGTTTTCAGTAGTCACTCTGGAATTTCTGTCCCATAACTCAAAAGTACCGCTTCATTGTACTGAAGGAAATCCATCTCATAGATTAACAACCTATTAGACTGAATTGTTTTGTTGAATAAATATGCTTGACCTTAAGAAATGTTTCTCTGTTTCCCCCTCACTAACTATGTACACTAATCATTCTTTGCTTAGTGCCTATTAACATTTTTTAAAGATCCTTTCTCAGAATATTACAAGTTTTAGTTTTAGGAAGTGTGAGTTTGGTAAGTTCCTCTCAATAGTGCAGTGACTAATTATGAAGCTCACCACTTGAAGAACATGCAGTTCTGAAAACATGCAATCACTGATGGGTGATGATGCAACAGATGCCAGCTCATCAGGAAAGGTGGTGCTTTAATGAATCCTAAGAGAGAGAACCCATTGTTTTAATGTTTATATCGTGAGCTTAGCAATATTCACAGACTGTTAACTACAATGAGTGTACACTGGTAACGGTAAGAGTGAATACCTCTTACTGTGCCCCGTAATATCCATTCAAAGTTGAATCAAGTCCATCTTTCAGTAAAGGTTCAATTCCCTATCACTAAATATAGAGTATTTATGTAAAAATTAACAAGCAACCAGCACCTGTATTTTCACGGTCACATTGTTATCTTTTCAAAGTCCCTTTGTACATTCCTTTGAGTGCTGCTATTTACAACACTGTACCACCTTTATTTAGTAAATGAGAAATATATTAAAACCGCAGACTGATGTATTTTCCCTTCACCTTTGAGGACTAGCGGAGCTTTATCTGAGAGCGTGGTGGTAACAGAGAGGAGGGAGGGCAAGACAGGGAGAGGGAGGTCTGGGAGGCAAAGAGACTCTGAGGGGGGTGGGGATAATTGAATTATCTGCACAATAGACTGATGGGGGGCACGTGGTGCCGCTAATGGAGGAATAGATGTCCTTTTTAGCGAAGCTAATTGTTCAGAAAAGAGCTGAGCCTTTGTTCAGGGAGGCTCTGCTACTTTCCCAGTGCACTTACATGCACACAGTTTAGTAGCATGCACACACATAGACATACACAGCCACTGATACACACATACCCTCATAAGAGACTTAGGAATGTGAGGCACAAGAGAGATGTACACAAGCACAGCACACATGCATGAGCACACACGCACAAACGGGCACACACACGCACACACACACGGGGATACGCCACTCCTGTCCCAGCAAACCCTCTGATCTCAGTAGGAGTGCATCCAGCCTGTGGCACATTCAGACAGCATCCACCACAGATAGAGCTGAGACTGAGCCACTAGACAGAGGCCACAAGGACCCCACTGTTTTACTGTTTCACTGTCTGCTCACTCTGTGTGTGTGTGTGTGTGTGTGTGTGTATGCGTGTGTGTGTGTCTATCACCCATTTGTTTGTGTGCTTGAGTGCCTGTAAATGAGTGACTGATTGATTGCATGCTAAATGCTTTCTATTCACACAACATGTGAAAACTGTCAGACGATTCATTGTCTGAAATGCGTCACAGTTCGATTTTGACATCATATTTTAGGCTTGTAAATGAACAAAAGTATATTATTGAAATATAAATACTTTAAGCAACCAAACCTCCTTTCACAAAGATACCTACTTCAAAGACAAATACAACACTTGACAGCTGTATGGATTGCTCTAAATCGAATAACCTTTCAGTTAACTCTGTGAAAAGTAGCAGGTGCAACGGTTACATCTAAGGGTTATAGACAGGCAGACAACACAGATGTGCCAGTGAGAGACAGACAGTGAACAAGAGAGAGCAACAAGGAGAAAGAGTGCTGCTTTACCTAGAGGTGCTATACTGCAAGGCAAATGAGTGAAGCCAGCTAACTGTCAAAACCATGGCAACTGCATTTGCCAGGTGAAAAAAAGAGACACTGAAACCAAAATTTGTTTAATCTGGGACATATGTCCTCAAGTGTACTGGTTCAAACACTAACAGTTTTTTGTGAGTGCAAGACAATACCTCTGTCTTAAAAGGAAATGACATAGTTGGTTTCAACAATAGTTCTTTTTTGGGTTTGTATTGAGCAAAAGTTTGACTTAGGCAGTTGCTACAGAGACAAACGCTATGGCAATAAACTGAATGTGTATTATTTAACCGTTAGATATTTTTATGGAAATTATTTTCCTCATGTCAATGTGCTGTTCATAAAAATGTGTCCTCGGGATCATTGTACACCAGGCTGTCTGAGGGCAATTTGAAATGGTCACTGCTCTGAGAAACAATCAGTAACATACTGTCCTGAGATCCAAGAGCAGAAATGTATTCAGATGTTTCCTGGCAACAAGCAACAACGCTTTTTGCAGTCTCTTTTTTGCTGTCTGTTTACATTATTATTTTATCATTTCAGTTTAATAATTCAGTTGTTAGTTTTAATATGCATTCTTAAAATGAATTGAGAGAACATTCAAAATGTTTCCATAGGATCTGAAAAATCTAGTGTCTGTAAGTGAAGATGTAAAGAAGATAACCTACATGGCAATGAGTTACAGTGACGCCAGCCCAGATATTAGTCAGCAACACCATTAAACCCTTAATGGCTGCCTCTAGGCACAAAAGGACCCAGGCTGTCCTCTTAAGAACAGAGACGAGGGAGTTCATTAACAGAAAACAAAGAAGTCCAGTCAGAGAGTGTGAGTGACTGGCTGACTGAGATAAAGTGAGAGGTACTGTCCCCCCCCTCCATTCTTCTCCTCCTTCACCCCCACTACTTTGCCCCCGGTGAGGCAGCTCCTCTCACCGCAGAACCCACCAGCACTCTTCCCAGACAAGGCTCCTATCAGGCCAATGAAACCTGATCCAGGGCTGCTAATGGAGCCGGTGAAGTACCACCGGTTTAAAAATCCATGTGTGATCAATATCCCTGGCTCCCCAGCCTCCATCCAGATTATGCCATTTAGAAATTCATGCATACAGTACATGCAGAAGTCTCATATTTGCATCGCAGGTTGCACCATATGACTCACTCTAACAAGGTTGCTTATGATGAGGCAGGATATATTTTCTTTGATGCCTCAAAGAAAATCAATTTCCTTGAAGAACAAAAAGAAACAAAAAGCTTCTTAATGAAGCTCAAATGTTTCACTTTTTGCTAAAAGCTGCAGATTCCAGTAGAACTTGTGTGAGAATTACTATTATAATCTGCTATTACTGTGTTTTGCTGCTGTGGGAGGTGTTCCCTAATGGCAGTGGTTTGCTCAGAGTGGAGCCTTACAGTGGCTAAAAAGCCCAGTCTTTCTCTTGTCTTTGTTGTTTTACAGTGGCAGAACAAATTCTTTATTCAATTTCCAGTAAGGCATGGTCATTGTCCCTGGTTTCTGTTAAAGAACAAAACCTAAAAAAAATCAGGACAGTCAATGTTCAAACTACATTTTCAACTGTGTTCTTAATGACAGGAGGCCCAATATCATCGATTGTAATATACATACAAATAAACATTTTTGTATGTATATGCCATTTTTTATATAGAAGAGTTTTAACAATATAATGTAATATCTTATGGGGCTGTTTGAAAAAATAAAAACAGATGTTTTTTATTGATCAGTATAAGGTGAACAGGAAATACCCTGAGGTGTTTATGAGGCTGAGTTACAAGTTATGAGGAAGCCCTGACCTGCAGAATATAGGACACAGACAGTCTTGGCTCTGCACTTAGGACTCAGTTAACACTTCTTATCTAAACTGTTTGTAAGTCTGTATTTGAAAATCTAAAATCTCGAGAGACAATGTCTTTCTTACAATGAGGAAAAATGACAATACTGACCCTGTTATTTTCCTATAGGGGCCCGCAATATGTGAAATATATATGATATATGAATATTGCAGCTTCTTCATGCTGTTTTGTCCCCTGTAACATTCCAGTATAATGCCTTTAGGATCTGACACTGTGTCGCTATGATTTGTGATTTAACGCTATGTTTGAAACTAGACTGCGTGATGCTGTTGATGAATGAACTGGTATCTGTCATTTTTGGGACAGGATCCCCCTGTCATGTGTTGAAGCATTAGGTTACTACAGTTCTCTCTCAGGCTGAGAAGGCTCTCTCACATCTCCCGAGTGTTTTCTCATCCCTGTTAAATGTGAGTAATTTGCGGGAACATGTAGACTCGTAACTGCGCCTGATGACGTGAGGGGGTCTTGGTAGGTTCTCACAGAAACTCGGAGGGACGGGGTTTGGGGGTGGAGGATGCTGGACTAGTGTGTATGTGTGTGCAGAGGGGTGGAGTGTGGAGGGGG
>JAUMHL010000005.1:11975095-12002758 GCA_032362345.1 Sandelia bainsii
CCCCCCCCCCCCCCCCCCCCCCCCATTGTAATTGAATTGTGAATCAAGTCAGTTAACACCGCCCCCTTCAGCTGTCGTCGCACTCCGGCTCTTGCAATGCAACGCCCATAGGCAGTGATAGAGAGGAAGAAGTGAGTGAGTGTGTGACTGAGTAAGAAAGAACGAGGAAAAGAGGGAGTGTGTGTACATGTACCGGAGAGGGAAAGAGGGAAAGAGAAAGATAAGTTGGGAGTAAAAGAAACTAAATCGGGTTTTAGTGTGAGGAGAAAGGTACAAAAAAAAATCGACCAGCAGAATTGACCGGGGTGCGAAAGGAAGAGAAGATTTTCTCATATATTGTGTTTTTTGGAGCTGTTAGAATAAAAAGAGGGACGCGGCGTTAATAAGTGACTGATCTGATCTGATCCGATGATCATGACGGCAGCTGTCGATATGAAACCGACGTTAACGATCATAAAGGCTGAAAAAATGGACGGTGAGTAATACAACTCTTGTGTGAGAGCTTGACAGTTAACACGAGACTAACGTTACTCTCAGTGTTGTCGTTGTATCACAAGCGTCTGGTGGCAGTTTTAGGTTGATTTAAACCTCAGCGTTAATTCTCGGTAATTAGATGAGATGAGAGGGATAACGTGCTCAACGTTATTTCTGTGTGAATACGGTGTTGGTTGCTCAATATTAGACAACATGCAACACTTGAGAGAAAAAAAAAAGAGCACGCAGGAGTCATTCAGTGGGCTGTACTGTATGTTCACGTTTTCTTATTGTTGTTTTATGTATCTGGCTCCTACCGGTCTGCTTTTATAATTTAGCAACACTATGATGATGTGTGCCAGACAGGGTGTCAATATGAGAAAAGAAAGTTATTCCCCTCAGTTATTTTTACATTTGCAGACATTTATCACAAAAGTAGAATTAATTATGCCATGTAAGAAAAATACATTTAGTTCATAATAAATATTGACATTTCCAGTGTTTTTAAATTCTCTGATGTAGCTGACATTCAGACTGACATTAAATGTTTTAAACTAATCATGCTCTAAACTAATTCCTTTTTCAGATTTCCTTGTACATGGATCCCAGTGTAAGTCAGGTTTTGTCATATTCAGTTTTGGTGGTGTGCTTTGTTGTACAATGATATCCCTCTCTCTTTCATCCTGCTTTGATCTCGCTGGGGATCTATCACCATCTCCTCTCTCTCCCATCTAAGCAGCCATCTATGACCCATATATACAGTACCACTCTGTGAGAGCTGAGGCACTTTACCCAGTCGGCATGGGAGACGGGCAGTGCTGGTGCCTAATCTCCCCTCTCCTGACCGACCCCACTGTCTCCTCTACCTCCCTCCCTCCTTGCTTCTCTACCTTCCCCTCCTCCTTGGCGGTTGAAACTGACTTTCCAGAAGGAGGGAGAGTCAGGCTGAGGTGATGAATCTGCATTGCTGAGGCTTGCTTCTCTGACTCCAGTGACTGGAAGACTTGGCGTGCTCCAGGGGTAGTCCAGGGCACAGTTAGGGAAGCCCACAACAGTGAACTGTGTTTGTGTTTGGTTTTAAAACTTTGTGTGGTTTCACTTCTCAGTTTTTACACGGAGTGATGTTACCACATGGTGGCTTGTTTGCATGATTTGCATTGCCAGCTTTTTACATTTACTAATCCCCTGTGTTTTTGCAGCTCAGGTGGTGTTGAGCCTGTTAGTAAAGTAGCAAGCAGTTTTGACACGTCATGGAAATTTGATACTAATTGCTCGTGTTGACCCACTAAGAAGCTGTGACTTACCACATTAACCATCTTCTCATCACTGTGTATACCTGCAGAGCATAGATTCAGAGATCCATATTTCACAAACACATTGGAAAGTGCTGACAGCTGCAGTTAAGTTGCCAAAGCATAGCGCTATCTTGCAAAACCATTTCACAATGCTCGCTCTTGCTTACGCTCACTTGGGTGCGCTCAGGTCAAGTTGAGACTGCCAAGGAGCAGTTCCCAACTTCAAACAAACTCAGTATATATTACCATGCTTACAAGGTAATACACCACAAATGTGTTTGGCTGTTTCTGATGCTAATAAGACTCAGCACTGATGTTTTGCTGTGTTGCAAGCATGTAAAGGACTATGACAGGCTACTTGCTTACTGACAGCCAGCACTCCATACAAAACCAGAATGCTTTTGTTGATTTGTTGGATTGTGAAAGTAGGAGCTCTCCCAGTGGACATGACTCCATGGCTTTTCACAGGCGAACACAGAACTATGGCATTGTGGGAACTACAGATGTTGTCTTTTTTTTCTCTTTCTCTAAACACCTGCAACCACAAGTGGTTTCTATATTGTTTATTTTCCTTTTTGACGGCAGTGCAGCCAGTGTCAGCTTACTCAAGGTCTGTCCTCTCTTTCAGAGGTAATACCTTTTAAAGCGCTCACACACTGCCAGGGTCAGAGGTGTACCCAAACAGGGCTTCTAATGTTCCACTAAGCTTTTATTCCTGTGTTTGGTGTTATAGTAGTCAATTCATGACAGAGCACACTTACTCAGATCATGGTAGCTTATTACTGAAAGCATCATGTAGCCATAACAAAACTGTCAGCTCTAGAGAGAAATTTTAAAAGTAAGGGAGAACATTTCCTAACAGGGAAAGTGTTGGATTGTGAAATTACAGACAAGAAAGAGTGAGTGCCTCATCTTTCTTTTTTCATGTTTCCTGAAGTTCTTATTAAGTGTCATGGTATATTCAATTAACACTATTATGTTATGTGGTTGAGTATAGATTAAAGCAATCATGTACACATGTATTTAAGACATGAGTGAGTTGTCCCTCTTTTATTTTCCTTCTCTGTTCATCAGGTCAGGGTTCAGTGACTGACAGGAATGTTTGTGAGCATGCCCTGCTGGGTGGCATGCGTGGAGGGATAGAAGGAACTTGAGGGGGAGGCTCATTTTTATCTCATCAAAACTGTGCTGATTGTTATAACTGGCATGCCTGATGCGTCTGCTGAGAACCCTTATAAGGCATCTCATTCCACACCCGCCACATACAGTATGCTCACAAGCACACACAAGCCATGCTGCACGAATGACTCTTGTGTCAGAACAGGGGGAGTTACATAAGCTTCAGCTTTTTGCTTCAGTTTGTTTTTGTCAGCACTCCTTCAGTAGCGCAGTGTAATATATGCCAATGTTTGAGTGTGCGTAGCCATCTGGCAGCTGTGCAAACACTGTTTGGGTGATCTAGGCTTCTCTTGATGTGGTCCATCAATGAATCAGGCCAAACGGAGCAAACCGCTCAGTTTGTCATCTGATGTGCACCGTGTCAAACGGGAGGACGATATGGTTTGACACATTAAAACTTGATTAGTAAGTCCAGTGCTCAGTACATGACACATAAGTCATTGGCTGATGTTTGACCAGGCCATGTCTATGCCTAGAGGGTACCAACAGATACCAGTTTTCTCAATAGGCCTCGCTGTGCTGGTCATACTTGTCAGCAAACTGAATGGATACTAGTGAATTTGATCACTATGAGTTTCCACAATAACCTTATTTTTCCGTATTCCTCGCGCTGCTATCTGATGTGCGTCTTACATCAAATGGGTTATGCCCACAATTCAGCCAGTGCCTCATTCAGCCTGTCATCTGCTGTGTTGATCATATAAACATAAAACCGTTTTACTGTGTGGGTCCTATCACAGTACTTCCCTGGTGAATACATGCCTTAGTCTTTGCTTGTAAAGCTTAGTCATAAAGTAAGGTGTGTTAGCACCAGATACAGCAGTCTGCTAAATAGTAAGCATATGGTGAGAGAGAGAAAAAAAGGTGGGATGGAGAGAGTGATTCTGCAGGGTTTGGCCAATATTATGGTAGTGAAATGTCCTTGATAAGTAAAAAAAAGAAAGCAAAATGATTACAGCCGTCTTCCAGCAATTAGTTGTCTCAGTTTACTCGCATTCCCCAAAAAGGACAACAGCCAAAACAATTGGAATTATGTTCCTTGGCTTGGAAAATAAGGCAATAAGGCACTACCTTTTTTTTTTTTTTTTTTTAACAGACAACCTTTTTCAATCATTCACCCACCCACTCGCACCATTCTTCTTCTAGTGTTTCCCCCCTTCTTTCGCTTTCTTCCTCTGTTTCGACATCTTACTCTTGCCCACATGGGTTTCTGTCACGGCTCCTTGATGTGGTATATGGTGAGGTCCTGGTGAGTGCACTTTGTCCCATCCCCAGTCATTCCTTGATTCCTTGCTTGTAATGCCTGAGTCATGGAACTAGACGCCTTCTGCACCACACGCCACCAGCTGTTTGACTGTGTGTCTGCTTGGCTCGCTTGCTGGTTTCTGCTACCACAGGCCTCTACTGTCCTTACATTACCAATCTGACTGTGAACCCTAACTGGCTAGACTGTTCCCCAACATGGCTCCACAACCACCCACGCATCTCCACATCATCCTGAGTACTTTAGAACTGGCTTTGTTGCTGTTTCTGTTTTATGGTTCTGCATTTAGGAGCTTTTTCCTGGAATGGAAACTGGGCTACTTTAGAAACATGTCTGCTTAAAACATCAGTCAACTGTCCTGAATGACAGCAGGTTGCTTTCAGTACTGATGTTCAGCTGTCCGCAAGAAGGCCATGTCACTCGTTTTGTTTAATGCATGTCCTAGATTATCTTCCTTCGTTTTCTCTTTTGTCTGTGTTTGCGGCAAACCACCTGTTTTTGGAGTCAGCAGGAATCGTCAGGTGGACAAATGGGTCACAGCCAAAGATCTGATGTATATCAGACCCACAGCATCAGCGTTGTATTGATTGATTGGCCTGGCAAAACAAAGGAAGATAAAGAAAGGTGTGTTTATGTGAGTGGCAGTCTGTGTAGTAGAGGTGCAGCTCTGTGGCTTTCATCAGTTGGGCCTCAGTGACGCAGTCAAATGGAAGGCACATGTGTTGTGGCTGCTATGGAGGGGAGTACAGTTTTAGGCTGTCGCTGGAGTTGTAGCTATGAGAAGCAGCTGGATTCCTTAGTTTTGTCTGCCTAGCCCAACCTCCTTTTTTTAGCACAGTAAAATAGGTTTTTCTGTCCAGAACATGATGAGAACTTTACTTTGAGAACATTCTTTTACAGAACTTGACTTGGCATATGAGAAATGCTTATTAGATATGCTCTGTTGCCACGTAAAAACATATTTGTTTAAAGCATAGTTACAAGGTAACTGAGTCACTGAGAAGGAATTTTACAAGATTTGGTCATTGCTTTCATCACAACCAGTCACACTGTCAAATGAAGCAGCACAATATCCCCTGAAGTCCAGTCATTCTTTGATTTAATGAGTCGCAGCCCGTCTGTGCTTTTCTGTGTGTGTGTGAGTATCTGTGTGCGTGAGAGAGGCAGAGAGAGGGAAACTGAGAGAAGGAGATAGAGATGACAAGGTGAATATGAGTTTACACAACTGCAGTGATATTCACATTTTACAAATTACTCCTATCTCTTATTGCAAAACACTCAGTTGTAGCTGTGTTTCCAGTTACCAAATTGTTGTTTACATGTTTTAATTATCACAGGCAGCTATTACTGAGGTGTTTCAAGTTGTTGTGAAAAATAACACACTCATCTTAAATAAGAAAAAGGGAGAGAGATGTGGCCAGATGTTTGATGTTTTGTGCTTCTATTAGCCATGGAGCCTATACTGAGCTTAAAATAGAAGGGCAATTCATCATGTTGAGCTGAAACCATTTTGCCACTTAGACCACAAGTCATTTTTGGTCACATTAGAGGAAAACAAAAAAGCTATGAGAAGCACATTAGCGATTGTAAAACAGAGGTGGAATGTGAAGCATGCAACATGAAAACACTGCGGTCTGGGGGGAATTTATTTATCAAGTATCCATCTGTTGCCCATAGCTCGCCTTCAAACAAGCAACAAGCTCTTATATATGTACAATATTTTGTATAATTAAACTCAGGCATTACATATATTGCAAAAAAGAATGGTTGAGTGGCAAACACTTCCTTTGATGTAAGTGAATGTGTGGCTGTACGCTGTGCCACAGAATTCACACTTACATTCTACCACCAGGTTTCCAATATATCAGTTTTGGCTAAAAATGGGGCAGGCATCATGTTTTGTGAAGAAAAATGCAACACGGAGAGTAAACTGTTTGTCAGATTTGTCATGTGTTTGGTTTAACGCCTAAACAGTTCCCCCAAAACATCCCCTGTCTGTTTACAACAGAGATGGAGAATGGGAGGGTAGCTAGCCTGGATACGACTAGGCTAACACCACCTGCACTCTCCAGTCCAGTAGAGCTCACCTGTGAGTTCCCGTATGCCAAGAACTGGTGGATAAAATTACAAATATTTAACATACTGTATGTGGACGTCATAGAAATCCTGGAAAAGTTGTCTGAGAGTTGTCAGATGTCTGCAGTGCTTTAATGCACACTGGGTTTTTAACTTTTCCCAATAGTGTTTGGTAGCTTTCTCAGTGTAAAAAAGAATTTGAAGGTTATGCAATGTTCTGATGTGAGAAGTACATTACTGTTGCTCAACATTTCATACTTGAAGCATATCTAAAACCCAAGCCTTTTCACACCGTGTATGATCACACAGCAACAAAACTTAAATATGCAACAAGGAGCCAAATCCTGCTTTTCTCTGTTTCCCTCATTCTTCTAGAAAAAAAAGATTTTCCTTCAAGCTTTTAGCAAAAATATATTTAGGGTCTGTTGATGATGGCAAGGATCATTTCAAACTCAGAGGTAATGTCATATCAAGCGCTGAGACTTTGACATAAACAGTACAGTCAATGCACTTTCACAACATAAGCTAATCTGATTTTAGAGATGGAGAGAGTGGAAAGAAAGAAAGACAGCAAGGCAGCTATGGGGTATTAGTCTCATTTATTGTCTGCTTCAGTAGCCACTGTGTCTGTGGTGGTGATGGTCCTGGACAACTCTAGTTTCATGACAAAGACAGATGTCAGCAGTAGTGGCTTTTTCCCATACAGCTGCTTTACACAACCACAGACTTGTGCTTCAAAAGGGCAGCCAGAAGCCAGTGGTAGAGACCTAAGAATAAAAGTAGTGTTCCGGCACTGTTGTCCATGATGGTGGGATGGTCCTGGTTTGGATTACTTTAGGTTAACACTTGGGTCTAGGTCTGGTCTGGCTTCTTCAAGTTGACTTGAACCAGGCGTACGCTTCTATTTCTAGTCCCTGACTCTAAGATGGAAATCTAAACAGTGGAGCAACTGGTGGAACAAGCAGCCCTCTCAGAACTAGACTCTCTCCCGTCTTCCTACACTCACTCAGCCACCACTTTATCAGTCTGTGCCACTGAATAGGCTCCCTTCATGTTGGTCGGGTTTATGACCCCTCGTCCTCAGAGCAGGGACTCGGATATGGATCTCCATCAAAGGCTCTCTCAGATACCCCTGTCACCCCCGGTCAGCTGTGGTTAGACTGGTCTGCCTTAAAAAGCCGATTATAAGCCCTTGGCAAAAAGCCAAGACCTCTTCTTATTTTTATTGCACCTTGTTGTGACCCTACTGATATGTACCTGTGTACTTCAGAAAGGGTATGAGGCCTCAGTGGTGGGTCTGAAATGTTTGACCGGCACCTGAACCTAAGACTTACCTCACTTCCCACAGGAAGTGGCAACTTAGCCACAGGAAATGGACTCTTTGATTAAAAAAAAAACAAAAAAACACCACAAACCTGGCTAAAGAATGGCATAGACACAGATAAATTATTGTTTGACCCTAAAGTATTTCACTTTTGAAATACCTAGCTTTACATAGCCTTTTCAATGTTATGCTCTTTTTTTCTTTTCCTCACACCAACACACACCCACTCATTGGGTAAACACTGTAGGGTTATTTATAGCCCAATCTCATGATAGAAAGCATATTGTCCCTTATTTGTTGGGTCTGGTTGCCTGCTCTGCTTGTATCATTGCATCATTCTGAGTGGAGGCGGCAGTCCAGGCTTTATGAATGAATGAGTCTCTGCCAGAGGCTGGGAGATGGCACTGATCCCACTGTGATGTCACTCCAGAGACGAGGAGAAGAGAGGGAGCTTTGTGAGACCTCCCATTCATTGGTCTGTCTCTTTCTCTCCCTCTCTGTACCCACCCCCGGTTCTCTTGTCCAGTGATGGGTTCATATTACAAGCTGGTGACTCACCCTCCACCTTCCCACTCAGTCAACTTTCATGCATCCAAGATGCTCCCGTGCTATCTTCCCCAGCCCAGCCCAGCCCAGCCCAGCCCAGCCCAGCCCAGCCCAGCCCCGTCCTGCCCTGCCTATCCCTGCATGTTTCAGCCCCACAGAGTTTGGCTTCAGCCGCAAATATCCCAATTTCATGCTCACGCTCTGGCGCACAAGCGAAGAAGACTGCTAATTTACTTGTGTGCATGTGTGTCAGTTTAACAGTCTAACGTGCCAAATAAAAAAATAAAATGTAAAGTTGGGTTTGGGCAGGGCAGTAAAGGTGCACAGTCAGTCAGTGAGAATCTCTGGGGGAAATATCACTATCACACTCAGCAGACTGTCCATTACTGATACCATGGCTAGATGGGAGTAAGTAATCAATATCTTTTACTGTACATCCAGACTAAACATCAGTCATACTTCATCAGTGATTCTTGGAAAAGATTGACTTATTTAGCTATTTGCTTCATTCTGAGAAGCAGCTATGAATGGTTTAATTTCATACTTTTTTCTGTAGATGCTGTTTTTATTCTGAATCTTGTTAGTGAAATTCAAATGCCATAATGCTCCCTGTGATTTACACCCACTCCCACATTTCGTGAGCTAAGTGGATGGAACTCATTTTGCGGACAGACCCACAGCGTCTAATGTGGAAAGTGATGACTTGTGGATGCTCTAACTCTCAGTACATACTGACCATTCTGTATCTAATGGTACTTGCAGGCATTGAAATCCTATCAGGACTTCATCATTTACTACAGACTGTCTAGATTCAAGCTCGCCTCTCACTAATGGATGCACACTGTACATTACCTCTGCTGCAGCTAATTTTCATATGGACCGTTCACCATGGAGACTGATCTATTATCACTGCAATTTTAGGTCTTTCGACATCACAGTGCCCTCTGCTTCATGTTTTTAAGATTTCAGTTCACAAAAATACAACATAGCAATATATGCATACTACTATAATGACAGTATGTGTTTTGTATGTGTTTTTATTGAACAGTCCAGACTTAAAATTTATTTGTTGTCCTTCAAATTGCTACAACACAGGAAATAAAAATCCCACTTTCTTAGGGGGATTGAGGTGGCAAGTCAGTCAAAATAAAACAAACAAACAAAAGAAATCACACAAATTGCAGCTCACATTTGAATTTTCTCTATAATCGTGGTTCACACATTTCTCTCTTTAGAGTGCCTAATGGTAGTTCTCGTGCAAGATGGTGTTGAGTGTCTTTGATGGAGGATTTAGTGCTAAAGTGGGTTCAAGTCTTTGTGGGCGAGTACAGGCTGGAACTGGGTTGATAAAAGCAATGGGGAGGGAGGGATGTAAACGGTTCGAAAGTGCAGACAAACTCCACTCGATCCAGCTTAAATACACTGCCACATTTCGTCTTTGCCTTCACATCAAAGCGCAGATTGTCTGAGCCCCAGTCCCATCTCACTTTGCAGCCATTTGCAACATGTGCGTTTTTGAACTACCAAGACTACTTAAAGGAAAAATGAGCTCAATAGAGGCCTCAACATCCTTGCTGTCAGGGGCACATTTTACTCAAAGACAGCTCGCTTAGGTCTTATTTTTATTGTGAAACTGCACAGTTTATTTTGATGTGTGAGCTGCATCTGACAATAGTTTAAGTGAGGTCTCATCTGAGTTTGTGAAAGTGTTTATTCTCAGCTCTTCTACCCTGCTTTTACTTCTGACCAGAATGAATAACTTTCTGTTTGTTCACCAGTGCAACACAGAGCATTATATTATTACAGGCCTTAATTGAATCACATGAAGAAGCAAAGAGCTTTTGTCTGTCCTCATTCTTGGGTCTGCTGCAAGGTTGCAAGGTTTCTCTCTTCATAGAGGAAAAAAGAAAGACAGGAAAAAAGAACCACCAATAGAAAAAAAAACTGGGAGACCTAATTTTACAAACAGCCAGACAGACATTGGTTACATGCGCGAAGGAGGGACAGCTGCTGTGCATTCCAGACGAGGTCGAGACGTCAGCGAGTGGTGAAAACAAGCATGAACTGTATGTTTCTCCAGTGTACTGCTGGCAAATAAAACCACCAGTCACTGGAGATGCCAGAACATCTGGGTTCAACAAATGGTGGTGCTGTGAGAGTAGTGACACAACCTCATTTTCCTTCAAGCCAAACCTTTGTGATCAATTAAATTGACGTGCAATTCAGACAGATAACAAAGTGAAAGACTTTGTGTGTACCTTAAGCTGCTGAAGCCCTGATGTTTATTGTTGGAGTTTTGCTTCATGTACTTTACACACCCCCACACCACCACCCTACCCACCTCCACCACCACGTTGATCAGACATGATAAAGCCATTATATCACACTGCAGAGTATAACAGATTGTGATACATGTATGTGTGTAGGCCTTTGCTGTGTAAATGAGTGAAGAGACTTTGCAGATTGAATGATAAAGTCATGCTAGTTAATTGGAAGTCTATGGGCTTTTCTGTTTCTGTTTACTGTTGAGTCATGGCCCGATTGAGTTTTAGCAGTCTATTCTGGCATTAGTAGCCTGAAGGGCTTTCCCCTACTCCCCTTATGATCTCGCCTGTTTTGCCCCTTTATCCCACACTTCTGCAGCCTGGTCAATCTAATTAGATGAGTGCAAGTCATTAGGCACTGTTTAAAGCCATCAAAGGGAGTTCTGTTTCCCCACTTGGTGTCCACTGGCTGTGAGCAGAGAACAGTAAGTCTAGTGTGTCACTGAGACCCTCGGGACAGTCCACCCCTAACTCCCTAGCCACCCGCCAGCAGCCACAGTGACATCATCACTTCATCCCTCGACCCTTGACTTCTCAGAATATTTGACCCCATGCTAGGTCTGGTGACAGTAGCCCTACTGTGTAGGGCCAACATGGTAGGGGGGCTAGCAGGGGTCATGGTGTCACTGATGGGCACCGGGCATTGCTCTAGGCTGTTTGGGTAGGAGAGACCTTAGTGTTTGTAGTATTTGCAAATTAACTTGTGTGGTTATTTTTATGCAAGTGTCAGGTGTGTGAAATCTGTCAAAGACCTGAAATCCCACCTACTGAAACATATACGTTTTTTTTTGTCTTTGAAAGCAGTGCACAGGTGGGTTTTAAACGGATTAGGTCCAATGATGTGACAGCTCTTTTTTAAAATAGATTGGACCTTACATGGAGACAGCCTCTGTCTAGACGGGGTATAATTGTGGAGCCATGTTGTTGATCACGGTCATATATTACTTACTTATCTTTGCAAATATCTAAGTGAACTACATTCACAAACCACTCTGCCTCACCCTCTCTCTGTCTGAATAAAATTTTCTATACAGCTAGGATGCATTGTTTTAGCTTGTGCTGTCTATTATAATTACAACTGTGTATATTATTAACATATTAGTATTATAATCCCATTAAATACATATTGATATTGCTCAAAATATCATAATAATCAGTGTTCTTTGCAATTGTGATTGGCAGATCCGGAGTGTGGAGATGTCCCCCTGCTAACTCCAGGAAGTAAAGAGATGATGTCCCAGGCTCTGAAGGCTACCTTTAGTGGCTTCACAAAGGAACAGCAGCGGCTGGGTATTCCCAAAGGTAAGACTGCTTGAATTCTCATTAGGCCCTTTTAACATGGGAGAATTGAAATCTTATAGTTAATAATGAGCCCTCAGAATCATCTCTCACATGTCATTTTATGATCCTTTCACATTATAGCATGTTTTAGATCAGTCAGTGAAGGCTTCTTAAGTGCTCACTAAAAACCAGGAGAACCAAGTTATTCTGGTAATGACTGCACATTACATACATTTCAGTGTAGGCAGACTGACTGCAGCGTCCAGAAAATCAAGACACAGATACAGACCTTAAGATAATAATTTAGCTTCCATAATGGATGATTTCCACAGCCATGCTAAAACAGTATGTCAGTATTTTTATGTGTAATTGTACTACATCTGCAAACTGTAGTTCTGACTTATCATTACAACTGCTTTTTGTGTCCACCGCTGCTTCTCTGTTTTCTGTTGGCTTACATGTTATTGGTAAATATATGTACCACAGATGTAGTGTGAAAGTTGGAATCATAACCAAACGGTTGAGGGTATAATACAGTAAGTGCTGCAGTTCATAGTGCTATCAGAGGAACCAGAAAAGTTAAAATGTATTTGTACAGCCATGCATGATATACATGAGTAAATGTGTAGTTGCAGGCACCTCAGTACATAGAGTAGAAATACAGCTATTATACTCCCAGTTACTTAAAATTGCTAAAGCATATAGCATTAAATATAATGGTCAACTGTTCTGTTCCTCTTCAGATCCCAGACAGTGGACACAAAACCATGTGGCTGAATGGCTAACATGGACAGTGAATGAGTTCAGTCTGAAGAACGTTGATTTTGAAAAATTCTGTATGAACGGAGCCAGCCTGTGTGCAATGGGGAAAGAAAGATTCCTGGACTTAGCACCTGACTTTGTGGGTGACATCCTTTGGGAACATTTAGAAATGCTTCAGAAAGGTAAGGCCACATTAGACTGACAACATTATTGTAATTGCTAAAGGCAGTATGTTGTGCATTAAAAGATGGATTTAATACATAGACAAGAGCCAAGAGACTTCTTATCTCACATATTAAATGTGAGACATACTCTCACCAGCTAGGGTGATATCACTGCTTGTACAAATTTAGGACCCTGTTGGTATTTGCTATAGTAACAGGAGACACACAGGAAGACAGTTTAGCTCAGGCCATTAAATTTTCATAATGCTGAATGCAGTTACATGATACATGAAATCAATGGTGAGGTCACAGACTCTTGTTCTCTATCTATTTTTCACGAAGAAGATACAAAACATTACCCCATCAATGGACTGACCTCCAACTTCCAGGAGTCCCGTTATACCTCAGACTACTTTGTCAGTAAGTACTCATCACACTCATTCTCAATTACTCTGTGTAATAGTATATTATATATACCTGAAGTATGAATGCAAAAGGAGGAGTGGTTTAATGTTGTGAATAAAAGAGCATCTGGATTTAGATATGATCCCCATTGCATCTTTGCAGCAATAGACGCGTATTAGCCACATGCAGGAAATAATATGGCATCACTGTAAGGTTTAGCTGAGTTTATGCCTCAGTAATTTTGCCCAAAATTTACAAGATCCATCTCATGCACTCAAGGCGGTGTTTTATTATGGACTATTCACGCACTAAGCATTCGAGCAGCAGTTGAGCACAAGAGAGATAATGATTCCACTCTCCTAAAATTGACCTTCTTCCTCTGTTTTGCTCCTTGCTTTCTTTCTCTGCTTTCTATCTACACCTTATTTCCTTTGTGTCTCCAGGCTACGGTGTTGAGCATGCTCAGTGTGTCCCTCCTTCTGAATACTCAGAGCCTGGCTTCATCACAGAGTCCTATCAAACACTTCATCCCATCAGTTCAGAGGAACTGCTGACGCTCAAATATGAGAGTGAATACCCTGCTGTCATCCTACGGGACACACCTCTCAACCCGCTGCAGGGGGACTACTTTTCTGTGAAACAGGAGGTGGTATCCCCTGACAACATGTGTGTGGGACGCCTCAGCAGAGGTGAGGGGTCATATGCCAGATATAAAAAAAATATTTGAGATTTAAACACAAAATATGATTTCTTTTAAGAAGCACTGCGGGGTAGAACGTGCTGCATTTACAGTGCTGTGAAAAAATATTTCGAGACAGGCAGGTTTGGACAGCTATTTTTATTTTAATAAATGAAATCATATTTTCAAAACTGCATTTTGTATTTACTTGAGTTATCTTTGTGTAATATTAAAATTTGTGTTGTTGATCTGAATCATTTAAGTGTAACAAATATTCAAAGAAAATACATAGTGCATGTCCATATGTGCATGCATGTGATTGTGTGGGTGCAGCTAAATGTTAAGTGTTTTTGTGGGTGTCTGTGTGTTATTGTGCTGATGCTACGAGAATCTTGTCATGCCACATCAGTGCGTATGTATTAGAAGAGAAGAAAAGCAGGCCCTCTGGTTGGTTTGTGGTTCAAGCAAAGCTGCCTCATGTACTCTACACCGGGTTGGGAAAAAAAGAAAACTATTGTTTTTGTCAGAGTGATACACGAACCAAAGCCACAACGTGTTCTCTTCTTGCCGCCTGTCCCTTATGTAAAACAGTTAAGTGCTGTAACCTTCAATGTTTTTTGTTTCTTTTGTGTGTGTGTTTCTGTTGGCTTCTTTTCCTCGACTCAACCTTAAGGTTCTGGGTAAAGAGATAGAGGTGTCATCTTCATTTAGTAAGCATGGGGTTTTCTCATGAAACAGTTTTTTTTTTTGGTCATAGACTTGTTTTCTCTCCCAGTGACAGTTTATAGAGGAATTAACAGCATGGTTTACATTTATAGCTATAAAGCTAGGATTTTATTCTCACAAATCCCCAGCTGTATAAATGAACAGCATGTGCCATATACACTATGCAGGCCTCCTTCCAGTGCTTTAAGCATTTGCTTGCAATGTATGAGGTCTAATCCACATGCATCACACGTACCAAGCTTTTGATTGTTGTGTTGTGTTCTTCTAACATGGGAAAGAATTTTTTAGCACAACTGATATCCACATGTGGGTTCAATTCCAGCAGTTAAAGGTTTCAGCATCAATTGAGACGCTGCATTATGACATTTTTTAATGATTAAATTATTTAAAATCAAATCAGAACAATATATCTTAGTGAGAAGGTGCATTATTTATTGCTAAGGTGTTGTTTATGTCACTTTCGTAAACATTGCTCCTCTGTCAAAGGCTACAGAAAACAACTTACTGAACTTTGCCATTCAATTAAGTGTCATACGGAAATGATGAAAAGCACAGTGAATAAGTGATTGTACAAATGTAGGCTTTATTTGACGGATTTTAATGTGAACTGCTTTAAAATGTGCAGTTTTCCATTAACACCCTGGTAACTTTTTTTTCTCTCTTTCCCTCTACCTCTCAGGTAAGCTTGGTGGCCAGGACTCCTTTGAGAGCATTGAGAGCTTTGAAAGCTGTGACCGACTGACCCAGTCATGGAGCAGCCAGTCTTCATTTAGCAGTCTGCAGCGGGTACCTTCATATGACAGTTTTGATTCAGAAGACTACCCCACTGCTTTGCACGGCCACAAGCCCAAGGGCACTTTCAAAGACTATGTGAGGGAGCGCTCAGACCTCAGCAAGGATAAACCTGTCATCCCAGCAGCAGCCCTGGCAGGATACACAGGTAAAAGATCATGTGATCATAGTTTGTGCAGTATAATTTTATATAGAGTCACCATCTTAAAAAGTGATGTAACCTCTCATAGACCTTTTTCACAGCAGACATTTTTAAAATATCATAGAAGGAAAAGTACAGGGTAATCAATAACATCAATCATCGTTCTGTTGCATTTAGGTCTGACAGCATTCACAATTTCAGGACTCGATGCTGGTATGCATAATAGGAAATGCATCCATTATTAATTTTAATAGTTACATAGCGTAAATAAATGTTGAAGTCCTTTCTTGACATTCACTCTTAAACATAATTGACAACATATCTAATTTGACAATACTGTCAGCAATACAAACAGAATTAAAATTGTCTCCATTATACTGGGCAGAATAGTTAGTGGTGAATATCTCCAAATCAGCATTACTCTTTTTCTGTAATATGGGTGAAATATTCTACAAAGTGTAAAATTTAGTCCTATAAGGGATATAATTCAGTGCAACTGTAATACAATTATTGCTGCTTTGCAAAAGCCTCATGTTGGGGGTGCCTTAATGCACTGCTTTTAAAGCCAAAAAAAACAACACCTTTTACCCAGGCAGCCCGAGTCATGCACATTACAGGAAATAAAATAGATTTTACTCATACGTTCTTCTTCATACTCTTCTTCTTCTCTTTCTATCTCTCTCACCCTTTTGTTGTGTTCACTTCTCATCTACCTTGTTATCTGCAGCCCGCATCTGAAACTATTTTTTCCAGGTCGTCCTAGCAACCCTGGTGAAACATAGAAATTATGCCTGCCCCTGCACATCGCACCAGAGTAAAATAATCTCTTGATCTCATGAGGCATCTTCATACTCGTACATGCTCAAAGAGCTGGTGTATGAATGTTCTCTAAGTTCAATGAGATGTGGAGATATCTGCAAGCTTCTCTAAAGCAAATGCACTATTTTAGCATCTGTCATGGTTTTTGGTTTGAAAAAGTGCATGAAAAAAACTGCTGTTGTTACTACTTTTAACAAGATGTATATGTTAACACTGAGCTATAAATACTGCCTGAAGTTAGGAAACTGATATAAGCAGTCTTTTCTGGCGTGTAAACACGCTCTTAATGTTCAGTATCACTTTAACCCGTGACACCTTACAAATCATGTGTTGCCTCAGGAAATAAATACAAAACATGTACAGTAGTCATGTAGAGGGTTTAGTTGATTCTTTATGAGCTGCATTGCTACATAAAAATTAAATTGTAAAGACAGTCAAACAGCTCCAGTGCAGATATCGAATCACCTCTTAAAGCATTTGGGACTTTTTCAGCCATGTTTAAATTATAGTCACAAGGCTGTAAGGTTGCCAGCATTGAAAAGGGGGAAATCCAGGCAAATTTTTCAGCGTCACTAACAATGCATACATCAGAACTTGATAAACTGTCCCAAAGTTGGTATGCACAAGATAATTGGTCATTTACATGGTAATTAGTTCAGAAGTATCTTATAGAACAATGAGTCATTCATCCGTAATGCTGCTGGAAAGATGTAGTAATGTACATGTAATCAAATAGTGAAGAGATGCAGAGCCTTAAAGCCCCTCTAGTGACTGTTAGAAGCTGTGCTGTACCCCATTTGACAAGAGTGAAATAAACCAAGAAACTAAAATAAAAATAAATGCAAATAAACATGTTGCATAGGCCAAACATTCATAGCTTTCTGAGATCCATGTGTGTTTGAGTTTAATGGAGAGTTTTTAACCTTTGCACATCTACATTACAACACTTTGATTCCATTTACAGCTTCAGTCATGATCTGACATGTATCAGTTATTTCAACAGGATAGATGAGGCCAAAGAGCTCATGTGTGAAAGTCTGGCAAGTGTTTCCAGCCTAATGCACAGTAATGTATTCTCACTGAGGAGAATGAGCTTCCTCTGAGTTTTTATACAATGGGAAAAGGGAAAGAGGGAAAGGAAATCATGCTAAAAGACCCCAATTTTCCTAAAAGAGGAAAGTCATACTTTGGTCCTAGCTGCTATTAGGAGCAATGCAAGTGTGTAGTCCCTCAAAGAGGGAAGCATTTTTGAGTGTACATGTATGCCCATGTGCAAATGTGTGGGTGGAAGAAGAAATGAAGGATGAGTAAGAGAGAAAAAGAGAAACCTCAACCAAAAACATAACATTAAACCTCAAAAAAAGAACAGGTTTTTGTAAAATCCCAAATCGATGTTTATGACGGCTTGACAGCTTGCACTGCTCAGCTTCCTGTCCCAGTCATGGGGTGACAGGTGACACTTGTTGCGAGGACAAGGAGCCTGATAAGACTGCAAAGAGATAAGTGAAGCTCCAGTTGTCATCTCCGTGGTTTCCTGTGACAATTCACCATTTACACCTCTGTCTACAGTAACCTCATGCAACCTTACAACATGGTGAACTCTCAGACTGCATCATGCTTTTCTCTGTCTCACAAGTACAAACAAGTACAAATGTATACACTAGATTTAGTCTAGTGGCTGAATCCCGGCATCTTCTTTCATCAAGATACACACCACATATTGGTTGGTGCTACATTTTATAATATGGTAATCATCCAATTTACATTTACAAACCTAACACAATTATTAATACTTAGTTGAAGGCACAGTCAGCACCCTGCTTTCTTGCTAGAACTGCTACTCATTTACCATGCCATAATCGTTGAGCCCCCATCTCACTCACCCCTTTAGCCACACTGCTTTTTCAATGAAGCCCATTGTGCATGAAGACTTGTAGCATATTTTTGGAAACTTTTTTTTTTCCTCAAAGGGTCGTCTAGATTCTGGCGTGAGAGAACGGGGGCTGGTAAAATAGCACTGTATTACCCTTATGTGGGCTTGCTGTTACTGTAGCAGGCTTTAGGAATGCAAGTCAAAGCTCTGTCTGAAAGAGAATCAGTGTTGCACAGTTATTTATTTTCCAAAGTCGGGATGGCTGTTGTCCTGCACCTTCTCCAGTACTAGTACTAGTAAAGAGGGCTCTGAAACACCATTTCAAGTGTTTTAACCCACGCACCCAAGCTATTGTTTGTGTTGTATAAGGGTACATTTGGTTTTCTGAGACACTCAGAGAAGTGACTTTTGCTTAGCTTCAGTTTTGCTGAAGCGGTTTGCTGCATAGGCAGGTGTGATTTCAACATGCGAGCCTCAAAAGTGGGTGGGTTAGTGTATATGCTGAAAAACCACAAGATCAAAGAGTACTGCATTGAACCTAGTTCAGTCAAAACCAGCCTTTTTTGGTTGCCTTTGTTCTGCTTTCCCTGCTCTTTCCATGAGATGTAATAAAGTGTTGTATTAACACTGAAGTTGAGTTTCATAAGGTTATTGTATTACTTATTATTCATAAAAATGCATTCTATTATAACAGCATAGATAACATGGCAACCACGCTCTCTCACACAGACTCAGAGTCTGTATTCAAATTTCTAAGATGTGTTACTGAAGGCAGCCCTCTTATTTTAAACTAGTGATTTCATCGGTATGGAACTTATACAGACTCTACATTCAAATACTGCACAGGGCAACTGGCAGACAAGGGAATACATGATGAATGGGACCGTTGTATTTAGGATGACATTTGGTTCCACTGCTGCACTTCAGTCTGACCCAGATTAGAAGGTTTACTATGTCCCTCTTCAGACATAAGTGAATAATTGGCATGGATATTTAACACTGTCATACATAGCAGAAGTAGACACTGTATGAATGTATTCCTCTTTGACCTGAATTGTTTCTTTCACTTCCAAGTATTTTCAGTCCTCTATCTTGCAAGTGCATTGACAGTATATACTGTAGATTTTTTTCATGGTTTTTGCATCGTTTCTCACTTTTGTAAACTGTTAAACTGGAAATCTCTCTCTTCCTAAATATTAAAAATATAAAACCACTTCTGGGTTTTAGCATCAAGATACCATACAATAAATTAAATGTACTATGTTATTATATATTTTCCAGTACTTTGGCGAACTGAACAAACAATGGGACTACATAACAAATCTGGATCTTGAAGTCTTTACCCAAACTCACACTTTACTAATTAATCCCCCACAACTAGCATCTAAATCAACAACAATGTGTCTTCTCAGTGTAAACAGCTCTTCTATAAATCCACACCTTCTGTCCCTCTCCCATCTGTTCTGCAGGCAGTGGCCCCATCCAGCTGTGGCAGTTTCTACTAGAGCTGCTGACCGACAAGTCTTGCCAGTCCTTCATCAGCTGGACAGGCGACGGCTGGGAGTTCAAACTTTCTGACCCTGATGAGGTGAGAGGTCATGATCCTACTGGTCACCAGCACACGTGCTGGGAGGTCCTAAGTAGCCAGATGGAAAAGATGTCTTCTTATTTACTAAAAACATTTGCAAACCTTGAATATCTCCATTAATATTTTGAAAGGTTAAATGTGTTGGCATTGCATTGATTCCAAAATAATATTTTATGACATGGCTTTCTCTGTATTCTTTTTTTGTTTTTGTTGTTGTTAAGGTTGCCCGGAGGTGGGGCAAAAGGAAGAATAAGCCCAAGATGAACTACGAGAAGCTGAGCCGTGGCCTACGCTACTACTATGACAAGAATATCATTCACAAGACATCGGGAAAACGCTATGTCTACCGCTTTGTCTGTGACTTAAAAAGCCTGCTGGGCTACACTCCTGAGGAGCTGCATGCAATGTTGGACGTAAAGCCTGATACGGACGAGTGAATGCCGAAATGAAAAAGGAAGTGAAGACAAAAGTTAAGGAGCCAGATGGACTGGGGCTCATAAAGTAGTCTTAACTGTTTGATAGCCGGTAAACTGTTTTTTTGGGGACCAAAATGTTTGAGTAACTCTGGTCCTTGTCAACTTTGAGCTCCTGTTTCTCAGACCATGTTTGCAAGGCACAAGTCAAAAGCCGGTATTCATACCCTGCATTTGAGATGCGTGTGTGCGCGCATGTGTGTGTGGATGTGCGTATGTGTGATATATACTGTTGTTATTTAGCAGCTCAAGGCAGATGGAGCGCAACCGGGTAGAATTCAGGTTATGTTCTGCCTAAGTAGCACAGTGGGGAGACATGAGGACCCAGACAGAAATTGTAAGACAACTTAAGAGAGAATACGGTGGATATAAAATGATTCGTGGATTGGGGTAAACGCAGATGACGAGCAGAAAGTTCCTGCTACAAAAATGGTTGCCAAAATGTAAAAACTGAACTGAGGAAGGTATACTGTCATACTTACATACGTGTTCTCTGCAAGGAGAGAGTTTTCAGCTTGGACCAAAAAGTGTTGTTTATAATTTGTTGTTTAAGGAGCTTATGCCAGTATTGTATTATTGATGTTAAGAACACCCAGTGTACACTTACCAGGCATATATTTGACAGTATTTTGCCTATGTTTTCAATGAAGGTATTCCAGTGGAACCAAACATTAGATGCCATTAGAAGTTTAACTTTTCTGTTCTCCATGAGGCTTTAACTGAAATGTGCTGATTCGTTATAAGACAACACTATAGATACTGTCCCTGTGCTTTGTGGGGTGTGAGGAGCTGGTGAGATTACTCATACCAGGAGTGTCTAATAGACAGACAACTGAAAGTAACCGTTGCTTATGAAACTGACGCTTTCACCTTTACATACGTGTTTGCCACCTTGTTAGAGACACAGATTTTGACTAAAACTTATGCATTTTTGCATATACCACCAGTATTAGAAAATTATAGACAATCTATGTGGGGAAATTCAGGAAACAGTAAGGAGAGTTGTTTAATGTGCAGATAATTTGTCAGTTCACTGTCTAGTGTTGCTTTAGAAGTATTGGAATAGTCTTATGTATATCTGTATGTACAATAAAATCACAGTAGTTGCGGGGGTGATTTTACAAAATCCTAAGAATGTCAGAGCAGTACATTTTAGCCAAGACGAATTGGTTGCAGCATAGTGTGAAGGTACAGTGTAGGAAACAAATGTTGATTAGAGAGAATTTGAAGTTGTATGGCACTGAAATGAATCTGTGGATCACTTGTAAGGTAGAGAATGAAAGAGAATGACTGACAGAAATGAAGCAAGTTGGCGCTGCTTGGAGGTTTGCATTGCATGGGTTGTGTACTTTTTTGCTGCTGCCATCAAGGTTTGTTGCAGCATTCAGCTGAAACTTAGGCATATAGGACTAGTGGCAGACATATATTAAAATTTTTGGTTTCTGTGTTGCTTATCTATGAAGAAATTAATATCAATTTCATAGTGAGTAACTCATGTATGATTCCACCCATATTCGTGCAGTTTGCTCAGAATACATTCATAGAGATTCAATGGTTGCAACTGAGCAAACTGTCAACAGTTTCCTCAACAGTGGGAACAGTGGCTGTACACTGGCCTTATGGGAAATGCCAAAGTCAAATATCATCTTAGAATACAATGTTATTGTTTACAGTGGCTGAATGTTACCCATATGGATGAAAATAGCGTTTGAGATGTCTATTTGTACAGATTGTATTTCATAATGCTTTATTGAGACCCAGATTACACAAATAAGCAAGACACAAAGCAGGAATAATAACCAAAACCCATGTGAGGTCTTTGGCCACGGTGCTTTGGGTATCATCCACAATGATGGAAGACAGGGACCAGAAATTTCTCACATTTTTGTAAAGTGTTGATTTTAATTTTATTTCTTGTTAATATGTTGGAAAGCACAGCACAGCTTTAGGACAAAGAAAAACTAATTCACTGAGTGCAGAAAAGAGATGCTGTATGCATACACAGTTCGTGTGTTCACCATCATCCAACACTGACCCATGTACCCTCAACCATGCTCATCATCCCACACAAAAAAATAATACAAATTAATGAGTAATAAGCTGCACTCTACTGTTCTTTTCTGCATTTGAGTTAAGGTTTCAAAACACTGTTTTTGTTCTGTTCAGGTATTTTTTTTCTAATGTCAATGTTTTATGTTAAAGAAATCTTTACAGATTTTTAAACATATTTTAATAGTTGTTCAATGCCCTGAAACAAATGTTGTTTTTTTCCCAACGCAATTATCAGAATGTTAAAGTGGTTGACTTCATAAAAGCAATGTGCTTAAGGAAAATATTCTGTTACTTAAAATGTTATTATTTCAAAAATTGTTTTGTCAGGAAAATGTTAAGTGTCAGATAATACTGCAGGTCTTGCATATGATGATCCTTAGTCAGGCAAGTGTATACATACCAATAGTTTGTTGCATATGCATATCTCAGAATGGATTTAGAAGGAAAAACCTTTTTTTGTTTTTGATGTTTTTGTATATTTTATAGTGTCTCTGTATTTTTGTTATGAGATCATTTTTTATTGTATTTAGTTCACAAACATTTGAATATTTTTCAATAATTTATATTTTATAAAAGACAAGAGACGCAGACAGCTGGTGCTTCATGGGAATTTAAAGGTAGCGCAGGACAAAGTAATGTAGCGATTTTGTTTGTTTGTTTTTGTTTTTATTCATTTTTATATAAAGAATAGACCTGTCTGCTAGAGAAAAAAGGCTGATGCTGGCCCATCAATGATTTCTGCTGGAAAGGTTTTATAAACTGTAGCTTCTATTTCTAAAGTGTACTTAATGTACTTCCAAATGTTATAAAATATATGTGAACAAAGATTTCATAACTGTGTGGTCTTACTGGTTTTATTCATGAACATATTATATTATATAACAATAAAATGTTACTATTATAGCAGGTGCTATATACATATATTTTACTGCTATATATATATATACCTTCTACTAGGCTAGTTATGGTATAATACTTGAATATTAAACAATATAATCATACAGTACAATTTAGACCTCTATAACAATATGGTTATTTTATACCTATTCTGCAGGAAGTCTTGTGGTCTAAGATATGAAGCTGACTCAAACTCAAATTCCTCAAAAAGCACTGGCTGTTTGATATGGCTCAGCGTTGAGTCATCAGAGATTTCTACTGGACAAGGGGTAATATATTAAGTCACTGAAAAACTGATAAAGGAATTTATTGATGTGTTTTGTCTTTGATGAGATAGATAAACTGATACATACAAAGTACACATGCATGCACACATATGTTTATAGATGCTTTTAATAAGCAAATTGATATTGCAATATTCAAAGTGGCAGAAATGTGTTAAATAAATCTGTACTTTGTTCAAATCAACACACTGATGCATCAAAGACGTCAGGTCTCCTTTGAAATACTTGCAGGCTCTCGTGTGTTATAGTTTTAATGAGTGTGTCCCATGTACGCTGATGAGGTGACATCAAATCAGAAACGGCACACTGGGACCCATTCATGTGCTTGTAACCTCAGTCTCATATAAATTCCACTGTAGATCGGAAACATACAGAACCATGGCTCCAAACTGCACAGCTGTTTGGCCACACTGCAGCAGTCTAGAGCTAAGGCCAAAATACAAGTCCAGTGGATCAGGTTGTTTTTCAGTTTTGGGGATGGCTGATGTCTGAATGTGGAAACAAAACACAGAGTCTACAAAGACATCTTATGCATAGACACAATTTTAGAAATTTCTATTTAGCTTGGCACAACTTTACATAAATGACAAATGTAATGTTTTACAATGTACAAAACAATGTAAAAATGACATTATGCTGCTCAAATATAAAACTGAGCATGTATAAATCACATGAAACAGAACATACATACATGCCTGATTTTACATACTTTTTTACACAGCCCAAAAGCAAATACAAAAGAGCTGTCTTCTGTCAAAATCAAACCCATATTCTCCCGTCAGAACAGTTGGTGGTGTTCTTGGCAGAGGGCAGACTGAGGTTACCCAGGTGGTTCTTCTCCTGCTCCACCTCCCTCACTCACACTGTGCTGATGATCAAGACCAGATGTGATTTCTAGAGAGGTTTTTAAATACTTGCTGGACGGTGCACGTCTCAACAGACATGGAACAAAATCCAAACCATTTTGACACCGCTCGTATCTATTTATTCCACATCGAAGCCCAGATACAAAGCTAGCTCACGCAGCTATACCTCCCTTTGTGCCTCATTCAAAGAACGTTTCTACTGATTTAAAGTCGTGATTAAAAGTGAAAGACAGCAAAGAGAGACATTAAGAGAAGAGGAAGTCTGTGCAGAAAGTGTGAACTGTCACACCTGGAAATCACAGAAAGATGATTTCTACCTCTCCTGACAAAAAGTATCACCTCCTGTCTTCAGCAGCTTACAGGTCTCTTGACACTGGAGTGCAGATCGTTTGTCAGATTTCAAACCTAAATATTTATCTAAAGAGTCTTACCAAGCTACATCTGTCTCCTGCATGCAGTCTTAACATGACTGAGAAAGACAGGGAGAGAGATTAAATGATGAACAAGTGTAGCCATGACGTTGGGAAATGCTGGCCATATTAGGCACACTATTGCAATAAAAACATGAACCTGTGGAGTGACTGTATTAGGTGATATCAAGAAGTCATCATAATTGCCTGCTGGATTTAGGTTATCAGTGTGTTGCATGGAAAGATGTGCGTTTCGTGGGACTTGATGTATACTGTATTTCAGCAGGGTTCTCTACATTCGCACATGCCCCACTTAAGCAGAGCACATTATGACATTAACAGAGCATATTTTATGTACAATATGTGCTTTTGGGCTATTTCTTTTTCACAGTTTCTTCTGTGGTGCTATTTAAAAACTATACCAGATGTAAGACAACAGTGTGTCATTAAAGGGGCAGATTATGGGTTGCATTTCATTGTATACTGTGCTGCTGCAGGAAGTAAGAAGCTAAACACATCATGGGTTTACTTTACTAAAAATTCTGCACAAAGCTAATGAATAAAATAGATTTTTTCTGTAGTATGAGTTCAAACAATATGCATTTTTGACCACTTATGTGTGGGAGTAAAACATATCAGAGGCTGGATGGAAACTGACTTGATGACTGAATGCTGCAGCAAAGCAAACTGTATCTTTGATGGAAGGTCTAGGAGAAAAGCTAGTTATTAGATTTTTTAAATAAAATGACTAACTCTTTTATCAGACTGACAGCAGTATTTAAACTATTTAAATATTTTCAGCTCAGTAGCAGAGCTTTCTGTTGCGTCCCATTTCAACATGTCCTTCACTTGGAACAAGTCTTAATTAGCAGAATAACATTCAAATTAAATAATAGACAGCACTGTGGCTGTGCCAAATTATTAAAACACTCAGCAAATTGAAAACACATGGCAGCTAAGGTCTGTGGTCCTGATAGTAATTTGTAATAGATATAGTAAATCTGTGCTTCTATCTCTTAAACCAATCACACTAGTCAGGGTTGGTGAATATCACCAGAAGAAACTGCTTTTGTGGTGAAAGTACTGTGTATGTACACAATAATTTCTGCAAAGATAGTTGTATAAATCTCCATGTGAGAATGTTACATTACATACATATGCCATCTAAATGAATTGTAAAAATCTAAGCCGCTAAACTGATATTTGACACTGAAGCCTGAGCGCACTTTGGCTCCAGAGAAAATGTTGTGTAGCAGTTATGTAGCAGTATTTTAGTGTCATTTTTGATATAAAAATCTAACATTAGAGGGCACAATATTATCCAGTCTGTGTGCAGTTTAAGCAGAGGTGGGTAGTAACGAGTTACATTTACTCCGTTACATTTACTTAAGTAACATTTTGAAAAAAATTTACTTCTAGTAGTTTTACTGCACCATACTTTTTACTTTTACTTGAGTAGATTTGTGAAGAAGAAACGCTACTCTTACTCCGCTACATTGGACAACGTTCGACTCGTTACTTTTTTCTTTTTTTTAACATTTATTCTACCAGTGAGACGCCATCTAGAGTTGTGACATTCACGAACAAACCAAATCTAGAGAACAAATTAAAACCATGTAGGACCATATTTAAATCATAACGAGCTAAATATAAGCATAGTTTTGTCTAACTTAACACTTTGTTTTTATCTCCTTTACCATTTCTCCCTTGTTTACTTTTTAGAGTCAAGAGGATGTACCGCGACTGCTGGCAGTCTTTTCAAAATAAAACTTCCATTTTAATAGGAAATTACAAATAAAAGCGATCACCTAAATTATCTAAGCAAAAACCTTGTGAGTATTGCTCACACAGTGTATTGATGTCATTTAAACCACTTGAAAGATTTTTCACAAAATATTTAATATTGAGTTTTTCTGTATTGTTAAAAATGTTCTTTTAAACAAAGGGTAAATCCAAAATAGTGATCTCACTGTCAAAGCAGACCACACAATAATTCAAACTCATGGCAACTGGATTTCTTTTTTGGTAGGTTGAAGCTACTTGGATGAGCAGTGAAACGTTTCAACCTAACAAAGAAAGAAATCCAGTTGCCACTCAGCTTCCAGATATCTTCACACGTAGGCTACGTGCTACATGATGTAGCAGACAGTGAATGAAAAAACACATGAGAAATGTCACAGTTCAAACATACATATGTTACCAGGGCTGGGTTAAGAAATGATGAGGCCCTAGGCTGCTAGCATTTGGGGCCCTATTTGTCACCTTAAAACAAGTAAAATATTTTATGCTTATAGGACTGTGCTGCTACTGATTAACCCTAACTAAAACACTAAAAGACTAATGATTTTATCACTGTAGTAATATAATGCTCTGGTTTTTGTAGTGGTTATGAGTCAACATGTGTGGGTGCTGAATCCTCACAGATAATGAGCACTTCGTATATAACATGAATATTTTGGAAATTGTCTTTTGGATCCAGGTTCACATTGATAATGTAACAATTAAAACACACTAATGAAACCAAACATGGCGACTAATATCTTACAGGGTCACAATAATAATGAGCTTGAAGCCAGAGATGAATCAGAAAATACACAGGTTCCAAAAATTTTATTTTAACAAATCTCATTACTGGTGTTACCACAAATTAGACCACTCCAACCTGACCATCAGCAAAATGTCACTGTACTGCTAAGAAGAACAAAAGGAATCAACAAAAGTTAGCATCCTATGTGTTGACAGCACAATCTGACTCTCATAAGACTTAGTTCACACTAGCAGCGAACCACAAACTCTGACATATCTTATATACTAAAGTGTGCATTCTGAAAACATCACCCATAAGTGAAGTCTGTGTTTAAATCAACTTAAAGTGAAGCATTAATGATTACATACTCACCAACTTGTGATTTTATTCCTGCTTTTATTTGAACAAAATAATTGATAATGTCTGATCAAACTGACAAAG
>JAUMHL010000005.1:12016941-12035402 GCA_032362345.1 Sandelia bainsii
AAGAAAGAAAGAAAGAAAGAAAGAAAAGAAAGAACCATAACCAGAAAAGATTAACACCAACACAAATACTAAATACTGAAATACTGATGAATTACTGATGAATTACATTAGCTACTTGCATTATATCACTAAATTTCAAATCACAGCTTACAACCTGTGAAAAATCTCGTATCTATCTAGAAAAAACATAACATGGCTCAGAGCTCAAAATACTGTAAAAGTTCAAATTAAAAAATTCTTGAAAAAATCCAATAGAGCAAGGTACAATAGAGCATTAGAACCAGCATAAAGTTTTTTTTAGGTTTGCATTTCAAGAATAAAGATAAAATGTCAGGTATGAAACTGAAATATATGTTGACAATAAAGTCAAAATATTAAAATTTTATTCTCAACATTTCAACTTTATTCTCAAAATTTTAAATATATTGTAACTTTATTCTTTTCATTTCAACCTCATTCTTGAAATTTCCACCTTATTCTTGAAATGCAAATTTTAAAGATTTTCCTCCTAGCCCTAATGCTCCGTAGCAGCAAGGAGTACAGACTTACTCTTGAAATCCTTTAAGTAAACATGTGCAATGTAACTAAAGTAGCTACACCACTTTCGGTTTCTGCACACTCAGTCAACCTCCCTGTTAGCAGATGAGAATGAGTAGGAGGCACAAATAAGGCCTGGTGAGCAGGAGGAGACAGGGTGGGGGCGGTCTGTTTCGAGGGTCATTGACCAGGCAACCATTCGCAATTTGCTCTACAGTTGTAAACAGTGCATTAGAAGTGGAGTGGTCACACATGCATATCAGCATGCATGTGTACCTTCATTTAAAGACAGATACACACACATACACACATACTGAGACATAGGAATGACCAAGAGGATGTACTTTGCTGATTTGACAATCCTCAAAACTTTCCGTTCAGCTGGAACTGCTTTCCTCAGTAGCTCTTGCTCACTCCTGTTCAAAAAAACACACACACGCACACACAAGCACACTCCTTCGCTAAAAGAAGCAAATACAGGAAACCACCTTTATCAGAGACTTTACCCCAGAAGTATTTTTTTGCTGCACCCGCAAAGCTGAACAGCTTCAATCAGCGTGCACTAAAATATCAGCTTTGTGATGGTCCTGTACCACAATCCTCCTCTAAACAAGTGTTCTGCAGAAAACACACACATACACAAAAAGCCCACACAAACCAAGACATCCTTTGTTTTGACTGAATGCTTCTGACTGATCAATCTGAGTACAACTGCCAGCAATGTACTCTAAGATATACAGAGGAGGATTTCTTCAAGACTAAAAACAACAAGCAATTTTGGCCTATGAAGGCTCATATTTTATGCTAAATTGTTCAGATGTTTTCAACAGAAGAGTTCTTATTTTGCAATGTAAAAGTTCAAAGAGCTGCATATTCATTAACTGTAAGTTCAACAGCATGGTACGTTGCCTGTATAAACATAGTGTTCCAACACAATCATCTCCCCTTTGCCAGAATAGGTTGGTTCATACCGACAGGCCCCACAATGGCAGCAGTGTTGAAAGTGAACTCTTGAGACCCATTCATGGTTCCTGCTTGTCCTTGGAAGAACATAGACTGTGGATCCATACAGATTTTTAGTCATACTACACATGCCACATATGTGCAGTAGACAACACAATGGTTTTCTGAAAAATTATAATGCATGTTACAATGTTTTTAGATGTTTCTTTGCAATAATAGTTACACTTTCTTTGTATAAGTCATAAAAATCAAAGGCAACTACTACCAGTGAGAATAAATCTCAATTTTCTTAATGTTCAAAGTAACACACATGCATATACACACATTTTTCCACACAAACAGGCCAGCATGGTTCCATCACTTTGTGATTTATACTATACTAACGTTACCACTAATTATGATTATTTAATGTAAATCAACTTGATTACTTCAATGCTTGCAATAGATCTGCATACAACAGCCTCTGTCACAGTGATGTGCCTTGTTTTTGTCCCTGCATTTCTGCCATTTTCAGAATGCATTGTGATAGAGTAGCATTAGCATGTGCTTATCAGCAGCTCTAGAACACCATGCATGTGAGGCATTCAGGGACATATTACAGCATGTAGGGCAAATTTGCAGAAAAGTTGCAGTGAAAAAAGTTTTTGTAGAATTAAGTGGGACAGATTATATTTGCATTAATTATGGCGCAACATTGTCAACTCCTGAAGGGACTGAAAAGTGTAGCTACTGTATAATATTTCATTACTTTTCATTACTCAGTCTCCGCTGAGTGTTACTAAGAGAGGAGGACAAACCACAACTGTGCAGTTCACTGAGTCATACTGACGAGAATCTGGGTTTTGGATGAGGTCTTGACAACAAAGACATTTAGTGTATGTAATGGCTTGTTAGTACTTGTTACTGTACACCCATAGGATTTAATGGTTATTCAAACCCACTGAACTAAAGATGAATTCATTTAGCAGTACTACCTATGCAGTGACAGTAATAGAAATATATAAATAAATGCAGAACATGCAGTCAGTCTATACCTGTGGTCACTGTCTGGCAAACATCAGTCCAGGTCCACATCCAAAGAGATCTAAGTGTTTGACATAAAATAATAAGCCTTATTATGAAGAGATTTTTTCTAACAGGCACAGTAAGAGCATCTTTGCAGAAATGTTCTGGTCCTTGGGTTTCTGCATCTTGTCCAGGTGAGAGCAGCCTAGCAGATAAGCAAATAAAATTCCTGTAGATTACTGTTAGTTCCAAGGCTCGCAAGCAGGCAGAGGGAGTTGATTCTGGCTAAGGTTTGGGGAAACTCATATCTAGAAAACAGACTTCTCTTCCCCCACAATCATAAATGGTCACAAAGGGTATGAGAGAAATATATGCATTTAAAATTCAGTAAAGTTGCCCATGAGCAGACACAAAATATGCTTTTATTCTCTTCAATAATTACGGCAAGGCCAGTAAATCTTCTCTGCTACAGCTGATTTGAGATAGGTCAGACAAAATCTCTTCACTTAAATGTACAGCATTTGCAACAGAAAAACAAAAACAAACAAACATGAAAGATCCACACACACGGTCCCAGTTTTGATATAATCTAAAATGAATTTACAACAATTTGCTCTTTTCGCTTGCTATGTTAATTGTTTAATTAATAAATAAATCAGATCCAGAGTAGTAAATATTTCAGCCTATTATAGACAGTGTGAGGTTTTTCTTTGTAAAAAGTTGAATGACATGGAAAATAAAGAGACTGTCCTTCTTTGATTTACGACATTGTAGTTTGTTTGTAACAACAGCAAAAAACTAGCAACACATATGTTTTAACTCTGACAACGTCTAGCGGCTGCAGTGACTATTACATGGCCACCAACTACTAAAACACTCAGACTTTGTCACAGGGAGGTTAGGGTGGATTGGTGGCACAACAAAGCACAAGATTTTCACACAGGAGATTGGTGACAACTAAGACAACTTTCTGTTGATGTTATTGTTAATGTGATGAACGTGACGTGACAAACGTCGTGTGAAGCTAAGGAAGCAGTCATTTTTAAGGCTAAAAAGTGACATTTTCAGTAACCTAACCATGTTTATTTGGTGCCTAATTTTACCCCAGGCATTTTTATGTCTAATCCCAAGCACATCGCTTTATTTGCATAATTTGACTATGACTGTTTAGGGTGAAAATAAGCATTTCACCAGCTGCCATTTGGTGCCATTGTACAAGATCAATTATACATATTCAATTATACAATATCAATAAATGCCTGCCTCCATATGTGGGGCTGCTCTTACAACAGTGACTTTGGTTGTATGAGGGGGTTGGGACAAAAATGACCGATATGAGCATTAAAATTGAAGGACTTGTTGAAAATAGAACACAGACCCTTTATCTGCAATTTTTGACATATCTACAGTATTGTAGATATGGACTGTAATCCGTCTTACTTTCTGCTGTACTTCAGTTTTACCAAGATTATGAACTAAAAAAAATATCCAGCTTTTCATTTCAAACTTTGAAATGTTTTTATTGAAAATGCAATAAAGAAAAGTCTAACTGGCAATGGCCTGGACCTGGCAAGGATGCCGACTGGGCTTACTGTGTGGGTTTTTAGTTGAATATTCCTGGTCTATTCATGTTCCTGTTCGAGTTCATGTTTACTAAACAGTGACAAATAATATAATAATCACTTTGTTGGTAGCAGTTGTAAAAAGGGACTTTGGTATTAGAGACAGTGTGGGGGTGGCACAGATTGGTTTAGACCTGTGTGAGAAATTTTAAATGCTTACAAAGGTTTGTTTTTAATCATGATTCAATGTTGTCAGATAGGTTTAGTCACATATGTGAGGATAAGAGAAACCATTGTCAGCCATTCTCTGTTTTTTGTGTCAATAAAGTGTTAGTGCTGACACAGAACTTTATTTCACAGAGAGCTTGTGAAACATGATTTAAAAATGGTCTCATCCAATAAATCTCCCACCTCATCCTAAGCAGGATTCAATAAATGCAAAGATAGTTTTAAAATACTTTGACTAATAATATGACTAAAGTCAGCTTAGAGCTCTGTGGACTATAGATCTGTGTTAGAACTAAGTGCTACATGAAAGCCATGCACACACAATCTCTCTTGGAGCAACTAGTCACATGTGCGCACAAGTGCACAGAGATAAGCGTCATCCCTGGGGTCTGCATGTAGAAACAGTTTATAAATTATTATCTTACACTGAGGCCAGGAAGACATTAATGCAGAGCATCTGTCGGTGTCAGGGGGGTAGATATATGTATTTCTAAGTATGGCCATGTTTTTTTATTTACCTGAGGATGAATACAGAAATGATTTATCAATTCACCTATTGTGTTCTCCCCTCTCTCTCATTCCCCTCCCACCTCTGAGGAATTAATCAGCTGTCTGACACACGCACCGGGGCAGACAGGGAGGCAGACAGAGGGGGGAAGATAGGAAGAAAGATGATGGGATGATGTGAATAAAATTGGAAACATATCCTTTCGACATGTCCTATCTGAGCTTTCTTTTGGTAAAAAGAGGCACAAGGGTGATGACCCCCAAAGTTCAAAGGCCTAACTCAATTCAGTGATGTAACTCCTCACTAACTGAAATGACTGCAACGATTCCTGAAAAGTAGGAGCATACAACAAAACTCCTCTCAGAACACCTGCAACCCATCCTGGACAGAAATGAAAGATAAGAAAACCAAGGCGGAGACAGCAAGTAGGTTTAATTCAGGTTCACTGCATTTTTTTCTTTGAGCTAACAATATTGTAGTAGTAAAGATTGATTATTTGTAAATCAAATTAAGAATATTTTGTGTGACACTATCGAGGACAAACGTGGATCCTACAGTCCTCCTCCACCTAACACCTTGAACAAGAAGTGCTGGTTTTCTTATGGCCCATCACCCAGCCTCTATTTTTATCTGGGCCCAGGTGGAATTGGATCCAGATGGGGCACCTGATCACCTTTCTCTTTCTCTCTCTGTGCTCTGAGCTGGAGTTTCCTGTGCTCAGATCTAACCCTTTCAATACCAGCTACACATCATTCCTCAGAGACCGAGTGAACAGCAGGGAATTGAATGAAGCACTGACAAAGTGTCTGCATGTGTGCCTCTGAGCAAGTATCATTCTGATAATGATATGGAAATCCAATAGCAGGGTGAAAAGTGTGTTCTCTTGATTATTATTTAGCATGCAAACAAGACATTAATGGTAACCACATGACATGTTTCAAATGAGATAATTCCAAATCACCTCATAGATCAGCTGTTCTCTCTAACCAACAAGTAACCATGGCATTAAAATAGCTAGGGTCTTGGAGGTTTGTGTTTCCATAAAAAGCACAGTGTGAAAATGTAAGACATAACAATACAGAAAAAAAATACAAAACACCGTTCAGTGGTGTCTTTGCAGCTTGACTTCATTATAGACACATTCATTTTAAGTGTTAGGGCAAGAGGGGGTCATGTCGCATGATCTAATTGTAGGGTAGAATACCCCAGGCCCAATGGGTTAACCTAACAGGAAACCTGGAGGATACACCCTATTAGGCCTGTGCTTCCTGCTACTTTGAGGCATGTGCAATTTATGAGCCCAGAGGTACGGTGCACCACTGCAGATCTGATGGATTTCCTCTTTCGTTTCCAAAAAAGAGTCAGCCGCAGCATTTTATAAAAGAAAAATTAGGAAAAAAAGGAAAAAAGCAGATAAGGTGAATAAAAGAACCATCTGTAGGGCATTTTGCAAAGACTTGTGCCAAACAGTCTGGAAAGAATCACACATCTTGGCAGTACATGCTATAAATATGCTCTGATCCTTATAATTCAAATGAAACATGGGAAGATATTAAATAAATCCCTTTGCCTGAAAGCCAGCGTACTGTACTTCGGTGCCAGTGGTGTGAGTACAGTAACTCACCAGGAATAGGTACTAGAAATAACTCAAAATTGATAACAGGATTACACAGAGAGCTTTAGACAGGATACAGTTTCCTTTGCTACATCTACAGCATAACTTACATCTTCGTCATATTGACCCAACAGGCATTCACACTTCACTGTTTGTCAGATGTACTGTAATTTTATTTACAATGCGATTGCATTTTGCTGTTGAACTGTCTTTTCTCTGGAAATGGTTTCAAACAAGAAAAATGACATAACTAGAACTTCACAGTGACGCAACAACAAAAAACCACAATGCCATAAACGGCACAGCAGGCAAATCTTTGGCCTTGTCAAGTCAATACACTACTTGAATGAACCTTACTAATATTACACAATATCATTGCAAAATGACAACAAGCCTCCAAGCTTAGCTTATAAAAGTCATTCTTTACTTAAAAGTTTTTGTAATCTACAGCAAGGAGAAAAAACCCCCATAATGAACTGCTGTCTCTCTGGGGTGATGTGGGGTTCTGGTTTGTTTATGTGTGTGGGTGAAGAGAAGTGGCACTTACGCATTCAACAAAATCATCAAACAATGTCTCTGCGAGCTGTCTGCAGGCATCAGACGCTCATTTCATGATGTAATATGTCCTATGGGTTCTCGTGTTCAGACTTCACCTCGCCTTGCAGTGCTGCAGCGTAGCGTGACAGACACCTTCTGCTGTGCATTTCTGCTGTGCAGATGTAATTTTCCGAACACAGAATTTACGTGTATGTTGTTTTACATACCAACAAGCACAGTTATAGGAAAACGAGAAATGAGTGCTATGTGTAAATAATCTGTAATTAAATTAAACTGACTTTTAAATTAGTAATAACATTCATGTTTAAGAAACAATAAATATTAATTATATTAAATGTCCAACTTAATTATAGCTTGTTCCACTATTACACAAATGTTGGTTCGGGGAGCAGGGGAATGACAAAAGACCAAGAAAAGAGGGATGAGAATAAGTAGAAAGTACAGAGGGATGAGAGATGGGTGGTTTAGCAGGCAGGAGGTTTGGGCAGAGAGTTGGAAGACGAAAAATGTCAGGAAGAGGAGGATGAGACAGGAGATAGGCAAGCAGTCTCCACTGTTGTCAGTGATGATAGAGTAACTCAGCATCTTGTAAGAGTCTGTTTCCAACTATTATCAAGCTGCTGTAAAACACAGATTCCCGCACAGCTCTGATACAGACCCAGTGGAGCTCAGATTTGCCACTGAAGTAGGAGATCAAAGCCATGATGTCACTTTAAACATGAAATGGTTTAACATCAATGGTGAATCCATGTTCAGGTTGAAGATACAACAGCCTATGAGTTCATGACCCATAACACTGATCATGAGATAATGATCAGTGACTATAAATGCAACAGATGACCACCAAGTAAACTAAGTTCTATGTTGTTTGTACAGTGCATGCATATATGTGAGGCCAACCCTGTCTCCCAAAAATTACGTTCGTATACAACTAAACTGCATTCCTGATTACGTGTTGTAGAGAACGTATTTGCGACCCGATTACGTTTTTCTACAGAACGTAATTGTCACGTTGTACTGAAACGTATTTTTGTGAATGAACGAATGACGTGCTATATTTATTAATACAAAGCGATTTGCAAGGAGGTGGTTGGGGAGGATGGAGCAGGACTGTGCAGGACTGACATGCCAGAGACCCAAGTTTGAGACCAAAGTCCCCTGTGAGGTTGGGTTTAGGCAAGAAAAGTACGGTTAGGGTTAGAAAAAATTTTTCATTTTCACTTTCATTTTTAATGCTGATGTTGTGTTTGTGAAGTGGCTGTATGAAGTGAAATTTTTATCCATTAACCAGCCCCCAGTCTTTCTCTGACCCTAACACACTGCTGTGATGTCTGATCCCAACAATAAAACACTTTAATATCACTTTAATATCTCTACACTCACATGTCTGGATGTTGAAATGTAACGTTGGATATTTTAGCGGACAGAAAACCGGATGCAGATCAGATATTTTGACGGACAAAAATACATTAACTGTGAACACATGATCATTACGTTAACAGAAAACTTAATCGGGTCGCGATTATGTTCTCTACTAAAACGTAATCGGGATTGCAGTTTAGTTGTATACGAATGTAATTTTTAGGAGACAGGGCTGATGAGGCCCAAACCTGACATTGCAGTGAGGTATCATCTATCAAATTTCGATTACAAGTCTGCTTATAAATTCTACATATTTCTTATGAGTTATGTTTCAGGTTCTTGGGATATTATTGGAGAAACAAAAAAACAAGACATGGTGGTGAAAATTTCTTTTAGTAACCAACTAAATTAAGGAAAAATGTAAATAATTTGTGTTTTACCGAACCATATTGATGGTTCACTGTTTTACAGTTTGTTGTTAGCTCTCTAATTTTTACTGTTGTTTTCTACTTGCTAATGATGGTTCATTGTTAAAACTGGGTACCATTCACCCATCCATTATCTTAACCACTTTCCCAGATACAGGTTATGGGGGTGCTGGAGCCAATCCCAGCTAATATTAGGCGAGAGGTGGAGTACACCCTGAACAGGTCATCAGTCTACCACAGGGCTGACATGTAGAGACAGACACCAGTTAACCTAGCTGGAGCTCTGTAGACTGTGGGAGAAAGCCAAAGTACCCAGAAGAAACCCACACAGGCACAGAGAGAACATGCCAACTCCTGACTACCTGTTGAGTACCAGGGGCATAAAAAATCTTATATGCTTATACCATGCTGATGTTTGTCAGAAAATTTCTGCCATGATCATAAATGGTTTTGCTCAATTTAAACACTGTGCAAAATAATGATAATAATAATGATAATACCACTTATTGAATAATATGCTATCAAACGGTTGCCTATTTACTCACCCAGCAGTCACAGAACAACATTATGAGCTATTTTGGAGTGGCCAATATTCAGTTTGTGTTTTGTCTTTGACACAGAGGGAAGCATATAAAATGCCTGAAATGCTTCTCTATATTCACCAGGTAGTGGCTAACATTTTCCCTCTGTTGTTGAGTGTTGTGCAGGTAGCTTAGTACATTTTGAGCATTTCTGCTTGTTGACAACTACCTTTTGGTGAAAGTGAATCAAAATAATTATGTTAAGTTATGGGTCATTAAACAGAAACAGATGAGGGAGAAGCTTTTCATCTCCATAGACCTAAGAGGAACTGCAGAGCTGGGTGATACTTCTTTGCAGGTTAATCATTGTGAACACCTTTCACATGCAAAGTCATTACACATTATAAAAGACTCTTGATAGTCAATCGTATTTCACATAATGACCACCTATTTTAAAAATGCCTAGTGTCTATCAACAGTCAGAAGACTTGATGCTGCACTGACTCATAACACAAGACTGTGTACGTGTCTAGACTCCAGCATTGTTTATTAAATACTACATCAGATATAAAAGTAATAATGCTATTATTGTTCATATTTCAGCCTGGAATTGCACTTAGTAGAAAGGTGACTTTGGCTGCCATCCAACCTATCTGTTAAAGTAACAACAGGCATTATTAGGTACTGAAAGAAGCAGTGAATGCAGTCACGTAGACCTGAATGACTGATGTGCAGTTGGCTGATTATCATGTATGATCCGCTATTTTAGCTGCACCTTAGAACAGGAGATCGAAATGGTATAATTATATAATGTCCTTTGGAATTGTCCTCAATGAAAATCCTCCCATTTGTACCTCTTGAAGGCCAAAACACTTGTCGTGTATCAAAAATAACTTGCCTCTCCCACTAACAGATGATGACATTTGGCATATGATTTAGCCTTGTCGCCAAGTTACTATCAGCGTGGGGCCTTAGGTAAACACATTTGATGAGACCCAAAGGTCTAGCACCAACACTAGGCCGAGAGGACAGGCAAGTGTGCGGGATCTTGGCCCTGCTAAGAAACAGCAGAAGCCAAGCAGGAAACATCTGGAAGACCCAGTGCAAACAGATGTCGGAATGAGATAAGAGCTCATGAGTTGGAGTTCAGCCTCCCGTCTCTGTATGATGAGGCTTTGTAACATCCAGGTGGGCCATAGCCTTGAATTTAGCAGCTCAAAGGTCTAAATAATCAAACTAGATTTTTGTTTTGTTTTGTTTTGTTTTTTTTCCACACTAGCATCTGGTTGAGGCTGTGAATGTTGTCAGTGACTTGTGTTCCATTGTTTCTTGTCTCATTTTGATCCATTGTCACCCAGACTCTCATGAGACCCCCTTTATACAATGTTTTTGCCTCTCCAGGTCACCGTTTACATCATTTCCTGCCATAGTTTTAACATCGGCTTGGCAACAAAGTGAATTATGCATCAATGGTCAGCCATTCACTCATATCGCCCATGTTTCAGCTCATTGTTGTGCTGGAGATTGTTTGATATTGAATTGCAGTGCCAACTGTATTGTTTATTTGTAATTGCTCATCTAAACACTTGAGGCCAAGACTGGCACAAAATTGGCATGACTGTATATGCATATGATTGCAATTTGCAGTTTAATCTGTAAAGTATCACGGTGTTCCAGTTTTTAACCCTTCGCCTCACCATTTCCACAAAAAAACTAACTCCTCCCTTATGACGGCTGATTACTTTGTGTGAGGAACATAAAACAGAGGAGAAAATAACAGATAAATTATGAAGAAAAGTATGTCATTCTCACAGATGAGTAAAACCCACAGGGGAGCGTTGGTTCCTGTTAAACTATAAAAAGGTCCCTCTTGGGACATGAGATCTGAAGTGGAACTCACAGATTGTTCTGCGTTCAGTGGCGACTGCATGCCATCAGCCTGGATTGTCATAAACTGATAAATAATGGGTCCTTGGCAGAGAAAAGTTACAGAAAAGTTTCTCAGAGTAAGAGTGTAGATAGTCTAAACAATGTTGTTAAACAGTTAGCATCAATGTTAACTGGACTGAATTATATTATGCTATAATGAAGAAAACATTACTTATAAGATTTTGGGAATGAAACATAATATATTTGTGGAAAGTTGCACAATACCTTTATTGGAAAGATATAAAAATTATCAGCATTTTCACATTTATCTTGAGTTAATATGTTAGCAAAGCTAATCTTAAAGAATTAGAAAGAACTATATGAACAGTCGCTGTGTTCATACACTATAATAGACAGTATAATATATAAAATATAGTACAGTACTCCAGAACAGGATAGTGTGACCATATTGGGACACATCATTAGAGATCCAGACATGACTCAAATTTCCTCCAGCCTATGCTACCTAAACTAAACCCTTTTATCCTGAGTAATTTAAAGGATTTACCTAACTACCCTTGGGATGACCAGTGGTCTACTGCACAAACAGGAAGTAGAGAAGAGGTCAGTCAATGAAAGGAGGAAGCACTGGCAAACAGCAACAATACAAGAGGAGGAAACCCCCCTTTATAAATAGGAACAGACCCCTGCAGTGAGGTGGCTGGGGTCACGACTGGAGGGATAGGAGACAATAGGGGAGCAAGGCCACTGGCTTGACCAATTTAATTGTGATGTGTCTGTGTGACTGAGATAGCAGGACGTCAAGGGTCATGGGAGACACAAGCAAATGGTTGCAAAACAAAACCAAGTGCATGATGATTCAAGACTCCATTGTTGGGAACAAACAACAGAACAGAAGTGGTCTTATCAAAAGATTGTTCTTGTACTGTATCTGAAAGCAAAACATTTGTTTGCTGCATTATAAGAGAAATATGTTTTGTTCCAGACAAGCATGTATGTAAATATAGAGCAATAACACACCAAATGCAGTTAATACAACAGTTTAGAGTTTAGATATGGAATTTGTTGAACGCACACTGCTGAACTGTGCATTACCTTTATCTTGTGTTTGAATAGAAGTTGCACACATTGGGCATCACTCACCCAACTAGCTCCTCTTTGGGTGTGTGTGTGTCCACTTGTCTACTGTACATGTGTGCCTGAGGGAAGAAGGTCATCCTGCTCCTCACCTAAATCAGCCTGTTAAGCTGTTAAGCAGTGGACCTCCACCCAGAGACATCATTACAACTGCAGCTAGACACTTCCAAGAGGAAATCCTCAACCAGGCCAGACACAACAGAGTAATTATTATAACAATGTACCATCTGCCAGAGCTGATTTGTAGGCTGAGTCAGATTGAGTGTTAAAAAAAGAAGAAAAAAAGTTGTTACTCTTGGCATAAATGAGGGCATATAAAACTAAGTGTGAGATTTGCTGATTATGGGCACCAAAGCAAAACCTTTGCTGAGGCAAAATTTCTCCTTGCTTACAAGCCAAGATGAAAGTGGCCATAGCGATATCCTGTTTGCTTCCTAACTTTCTGTTTAGCTAAACATGGTGTTTTTTGCAGGAAAAGGGGTGTTAATCTATTCTGTGTCTTTGCATCAGAGTTGATTTTCTAAATACTGTGATTTACATAAAGGATTACAAGGATTTAATATATCTGGTTTGAATGCTATTAATGAAATGACACTCAACACTAGATGTAGCGCATATCTTAAGAACTAATGTGATTAACTGAAAACGGGGAGCTAAAGAGTCAAATAGTAATGACAGAGGAGACAAATCACACCTGTGGGAAAAGAACAACTGTCACTTTGAGAGGCATGTCTCCAGATAAAAAATGACAAGTGTAATTCTGACAAAAAGAGCAGAGGGTCTTTGGGCGTGCAAAAGATCATACATCAATTACCATGTTTGGATTGATTTTGACAGGTTTAAATGTGGTACATAAGTAGATAATGGTTTGAGAGATAATGGAAATTTCACTGAGCTGAACACGACCACACTGTCAAAAAGATAAATTATCAGGTCGGGAAAAGGGCTAAAACTAAAGCTGAATATTTAGATGACAAGCATGCATATATTTAAATGATTATAAGTTCAATTTCTCCTGAGCAATCCATCATTTTGTGAGAGGCAAACAGCATTGATGGTGGTTGTGTAACTTATGTACCAGAATCAAGTAAACTTTGCTGATGACTCCCGTCAGATAATCAGGTCAGTTAAGCTACTGAATTATCTAAGCATTCAAAGCCATGCACACATACAATGACAAAATAAGCAAAATGGACATTTTACAATGTGCACAAGCAGCGATGTGATGTCACAGCATACCTACAGCTAGCAAGAAACTTGGTATTGCATGCCAGCAAGAAAATCATATGGAGAAGGATGAAATCTCCAAGGAGCTGGCTAAGTTAGAGGAGTATGTAAAATGCAGGGCAGTGTCCGAGGCCTTTCACCTTGGAGCTGTTAACAGTCAGTCTTGTGATCCCAAGGCCCCCGTTAAAGACCCCCTTGGGTTTAAGACTGTAACCAGAGAGTTGGAATAACAGAGGAGGAAAGGACCACGCAACTGAGCCTCTTGTGGCATGGTAGGATCAAACCTACCCCCTGCTCGGGGCCTGGAGAGAGGTCACAGTGTAAGAGAACTTTTTTTCTTCTTTCTTATCCTTCTCTTTCTCTCTGTTTCTGTCTATTTGCTCTCTCAAACATAGATCAGCCAGGCAAGAGGTCAGAGGGAGGTGGACTCCCTTGGGCCTGTGGTGGGTGGACACAGTGGCTAAGGTCAAAAGACCCCCACCCCACCCGCTGTTGCAAGACATTTATCACTAAATGCCTTGAATGTGAAAAGGGACCAGCAAGAATGAGGTTGTTTCTGTCAGTGTACATTCCTGTGTGTGTGTGTGTGTGTGTGTGTGTGCATGCATATGTATTTTGCTGTGCATGTCTTCATCAGACTTAACTGCAAAGGCAGGAATATGCCCAAAGCAGCACTCTCGCTGTGTGGTAAAGTTCACAGCGTGGGCCTCTCTCCTGCCTCTGGTGTTTGACTTTCCTGCTCTTACCAGAAGTCTAAATTGCTGTGTGACTGTGGAAGAATTTAGCTTAACCTTGTTAATATCTTAATATTTGTATAAGTTCTCAGAGTTTTTTAAGAATATGCAGCCCTGTGATGATTGAACTGTGGTGGATACTCTGCCATTCCACTGTCTGCAGCTGTTTTTGTAGCGGATGATGGAAGCGGATAATCTATTAGTTTCCCCTTTAAACAACAATTAGGGCCACCATTATTTTTGTTTGTGTGCCTTAATTGCATATGCTGCAAGTCAGGACTTTCTGATATACTGTAAGAATATACAAGTAAAACAAACTTCTTGTATCTTGTACCACTTTTCCTTTATTTTCCTTTATTGCATCATAGTTGAATCCTGTAGTCCTGTGTTTCTTTCATTTCTTTTGCTTTTCCAGGAAATTAAGTAGGAATGTCAAGCTTCACCTATGACAAATACAGTCAAATATTACAATTACCTAACCTAACCAGATTAATAACTAATTGATGTTTCTGCAAAAAACAATGGCGACAGCAATCTCATTTCTTAATTTCCCCTGAAATGTTTTAAAGCTCTGTAGACTTATCAGGGTCCACAAGTGTACACATTCAGTATATTGGTACATTTCATAAATCTCTAAAATCTCAGTTACCAGCAGTGACTGCATATCAAGACCTGTCTTAATATTTGTCATTTAAATTAATATTAAGTATGGACTGCTCACAGTTTCATATCACTAATAAAAGGTTGGTGTGTGTGAAGTTTAATCAGATTCTATCTTCTAAACTTGCCTGTCACCTCAAACCCTTATGCATCAGCTTAGTTGAACAGAGGAATGGAAAAACTGAAAGGTCAGGTTGAGTGGCGGTTGATTCGGAGTAACAGCTTTGGTAACCTGATTTTTTTTCCCCTTATGCCTGATTTGTTTGTGTGAACTGAACAGAGGTTTAAAGAACCTCTTTTTGTGTCACACCTTCAAGGGGGGTTGGTAAACAAATGCTATGTATCCCATGGGTGTGGAGCGCGACGAACCGCAGAGTCTTATTTGCTCCTGCTTGTCTCAGCTTGTGGCTGTGTATTTCTGTCCTTGTGAAGATGCAAAGGTAGCATGGTAGGCCACACATCAGCACACAAACATGTGTGCATGCACCCTTGCAGACACACACACACACACACGAACTAAAGTACTTAAACACACAGCACTCTGCAACAAAGCAACCAAAAATAACAGGCACCTGTTGCTCAAACCACAATGTCTACAGTGAAGCCAAATTAGAGCGTTTCCCTGGCAACAGCAATTTCAATCACAAGCCAGCACAGCAGCGCCCTAGAAAACAACTATACTTAAACAATGTTGCTATGTGAGTCACTGGCAAACAATAAACTAATGTGTGTGTGTGTGTGTGTGTGTGTATGCATTTTATTCAAGTGGATGTATAGTCTAAGACTAAATTATGTGTGAAGGAAGACCTGCATGGCTCCACAACTTTTTGAGGACAAGAAAAGACCACATTAACTATTAGTGGTTGGAAGATGATAGCACAGTTAATTGCAAGGACTTTACTGATGTATGACAAATAAGTCTTCCTGCTACAGACTTCTACACCAGGAACTAGTTTGGGTGTTTGTCAATGAGTGGTGTGTGGTGTTTGTGTGTTGTAGGGGCTCCTCTAGTGGTCACAACTAGAAGTTTGCACAGATGGTGAGCTTCTTAACTTATACAGTGTAACTCAGAGAGAGCAGTGCAATAACAGCTCCTAGGAGACAAACAATAATGACCTCATCATGCTGATTAGGTGAATGCATATGCACGACACCTACCATCACCTATTCATTTCTCTCATTACACCTAAATATTCTTCAAACACTGAATGAATCCCTTAATATTGTAAGTCAATATTAAGGGACTGTGGCTAATGTTTTGTATATGTATGTGTTCATGAGAACTAAAGTGGGGGTGTGTGAATACAAGAAGGAGGCAGGGGTCTTAGGAGCCTCACTTCTTCACAAAAGAAAACCTAATCGGGAGCACATGTGTTGCACTGTGTAGCAGTTTAGGATGGTTGGGGTGCGTTGCGGTGTGGAGGGGGACAGATCGGCATTGTGAATGGGGGTGTTGCTGATGGGAGAAAGAAAGAGAGGAAAGAAAAAAAATTAGTTTGTGGGGGGTGGGTGCTGGGGTTCTGGTGGATGGGAGGGCATGAGAATGTAAACCTCAGTGTAAGTGAGGCAATTTACTCAGGCCTGGGACTGACTACAAAGTTGTGAGGGTAGGGCAGTATGAGTGAAGTCAATTTACCAATACTTTTACAGCTCTTTCTCTCATTGTTTCACCATGACCACTATGATTTACAACTTCCTAGCATCTGTCACTCAAAGAGGGCTGACATTCTTCTATAGACACAAATGACTCAAATGTGACCAGTACAGTTTTATGCCAGTCATGCTGTCAGGTTATTTTCTATATGTCCTTATGAAGTGAATGTACATTAAGCACTCTTTTCATGCATATTTACAGCAACAAGAGATGTTAAGGAATGTTATTCAGAGAGGATGGGATTAAATGGATTTATGATTCATAATGATAATAATGTAACTCCCATTATTCTCCTGAACAAATTGAGCATTAAAACGCAGACATACATCAAGTCTACCCTTGTTTGGATTATATATGGAACTACTGTAGCATGGAACATTTTTTTGAACAATTTTATTTCAGCCCTTAACTCCCTGTTGCTGCAATAAGAGAACAACATGAGAACAAAAGGCCATGGGACTGAGCGTATACCTCCTCTCTGTGGCTCACTCAGATTTATACACTTTCATAAAAATGGACCCAAAATGTCTGGCTTGGGGCCCGAAATCTCATCCTTGTGTTTGGATCACAGTCAGGAAAATAACGTCTTACCAAAAGGAAGACAACAGTTTTTATTTATTACTATAAATTACAGAGGACAGGCAGGTGAAAGAAGAAGAGCGGAAAGCCAGTGAGAGACATGAGTGATGTGACTTAGGGGTGGGTGTAAGTGAAAGCAGGAGGAAGAAGGAAGTGGAATACAAGGATGAAGAGGAGGATGGGATTGGGAGGAGGAAAGGACATGAAGGTTTTGGAGGTTGAGATGGACACCCTATAAGGTCTGAAAACAAGGGTTACATCTCTTTCTTCCACCACCACTCTGCCTCCATCATTCCCCTCAGTTACCCCACCTTATAGTCTCCTCTGGCAGCACCTGAATTCTGTGTCTCATCAAAGCTACCTGCCAGGGATTAACCAGAACCTGTTACCACTCAGTGTCAGATGACTGAGCTCTTTCTGTCTCTTTCTTTCTGTTTCTTTCACCCACACCCACACCAACACCCCCCCACCCCCCACCCACCCACCCACACACACACACACACACACACACACACACACACACACACACACACACACACTGTGAGTGTCTGAAAGTCTGTAATAGGAACCAGCTGGGCTTTCAAGGCCATGCAGCGGGCTAGACAGGCCCATTCATAACCCTCTAGTGAGTTTTAATGAAGGTGGGTTCTGGGACAGCAGCAGTGTAGAGAGACTGTGGAAATAATGAAAGAAGAGGAGGTGGTTGACTCCTTCTTCCTCATTCTCTGTACCTTCCAACCAATGAATGCACTGTACCTAAGGCGTATGGGGGAGAAGTTCATCTTTAATCTATTTATTTATAGTTAGCTTCTGTGCTTTTCTTTCAGCTTCATCATGCATAGTTCAAAATACTTTCAATTTCTACTGTTCTTAAATGTGTGCAATAAAATGAATGACAAAGATATGCATCATCTCTAATGCATAGTTTCATATTTCTTTACACCCATTATCTTCCTTGTGATGGTAATGGTCATAAAAGAAGCTAAAAAATTGGCCAACAATGTTCATTGTTGAGCCGAAACCCTACACCACAGGGTATCTCCCTTGACAATTGAAATTTGGGGGACTATACATATATTCACATGGACATGCACATTTATCATCTGTGATAGTGTTGAGAATCCTTCTGACATAGGCAATAAGATGGGATGATTGCATATGTTTTCATGTTGAAGTTACAAGGCAGGGATTGGTTGTTAGCTGACAAGATCAATTCCACATACACTACTCACAAAAAGTTAGGGATATTTGGCTTTCGGGTGACATTTATGGAAAACGTAAAAAGTTCACACT
>JAUMHL010000005.1:12035502-12070646 GCA_032362345.1 Sandelia bainsii
AGGTCACATTAAGTTCACCTGTAAAGGTTATAGTGCATTTTAGGTTCATCCTGAAATTTCACCCAAAAGCCGAATATATTTTTGTGAGTAGTGTATATGGTTGCCTGTATATAACTACTCCATTTTATGCTTAAAAAGCTAAGTACTAAATATATGTGTGTTCATGTGAACTTGCTCATACATAACAACCCATAATGAATACCAACTGCTGTGTGGTGTTGTGGAGATTTGACACATTTCTTAATTTGCATGTGAGAGAGCTGGACCATTTCAGGCATTAGTCACCTCCATCTTGTTTTCTCCGAGGGTGGATGGGTGGTGTGTAACCTGAGCTGGTGAAGCAATGGTGAAGAAACACACCGTGAGGTCAGACTGATGTGAGCACCAATAAACCAAGCACTGGCACGCATTCCTTTTCTCAAACATACATAGATGCACAGACAAACAAATGTGCTCTGTCAAAAGTTAGTCTGAACTATTTTAATTATTTTGAAAGAAAGAAATACATAGATACCCAGATTTAATTTATCTTGGCACAGGCCAGATCTTGATTTAATAATAATCAGACACTGTTTATTACAGGTATGATGATTATCAAAATAGGGTGAGCAGGCATGTTGCATTTAATGCAGGATTCATGCACAAAAGCTGCACTCACGCACACAAATACAGTAAATGCATGTTTTCAGTGCAGATGGAGAGAAATTGGGGGATATGTCACAAACCTCCCACACTCTCTACTTCAGCCCTGGTGGCTGCACCAGCCTTTGATATTTCCCACATAATAATTGTGTGGTTTTTCAGCTAACCCCAGGAATGTTCATATGAAACAAATAGAAAAACACATGACTTGTTATGCACTGTCTTGTTGGCGTACGGTAATGATCCAGGAAATATTTCAGTCATGTAGAAGCTTGATTTAATCTTACTTTCTCCTCCTAAAACCATTTTAGGATTAAATCGTAGTTTGTGCAAGCATTAGCCTGTTTTATTGTGAGAAACTGTAAAATACGCTTTACTGATGCTTCCAGAGTAATGGAAGCATGCCCAAATGACCTACACTGATGGGTAGAGTTATGCACTAATTTCTATGTGTCACTTTATATTAACCCAAACCCAAACCCAAAACCAACAAAATAAAATATGATGTAAGAAATACACTCAGTAAGAAAATCCCTCAGATTTAAAATTACAATCTGGACAAAGAGAGATGCACTTGGTTTTGTTGCATTATGGCATTTTGTTTCTTTTTTTGCTATACTGAGTCAGGTATTTTCCAAGAGAAGCACAAATTAAAACCCTAGGTTTGCTTGCCTAAATGTATGATGATGGACAACAAATTCTACATAGAAATATGCTCAAAATATATTGCTTAAGCACTGCAAACCACTGCACGCCTGAATTTGCTGGGTGTGGTGATATATATTTGTGTCATACAGCGCTGACGGGTTGTATGTGCTGAGGCTTCAGTGGGGCTAGAGGTAATCCGGAGTTGAAAAGAAGATGGCTCCCTTGTTCTGTTGGGCTTTCCTCTCTCTGATCACTGTGTCCAAATGGGGCTGTATTACCAACCAGCATTCATTTAAACAGGGTGAGGGCCAAGAATGCAGGAGCTGCTGGGTGGCGTGCTGGGTGATTTCCTGTTTGAGAGGTCTTTTCTCAGTCGTAATGTGATCTGCCCTTGGTCCAAAAATAACCAGTGCCCCTGTAGGAGATGGTGGTGCAAAAGCTGTGTAGGACTAATGCAGCCTGTCCTGCTTCCTTCCTTAGAGGATGCTGAGAGGATGGAGCTGATAGTGGTTCAAAGTCACTTGTACTGTCAGCAGCTGGGAAGACACAGACAAGGCCATGATTTATGTAAAATATGTTATATGGTTTCATCAGTCATGATACAGCAGGATTAATCAGTCAAAGCTACTAATTGTTTTTCTCAAATGTTGCTGTCATGACTTACTGCCATTATCTGAATGTTCTGCAGAGGAGTTTCAAAAAGGAAAGGGAGTGTAAATCAAAATCAACACAATCTTTCAAGGCTTTTAATGAAACTGACTTACCTCTGTGTTTTGTTTTCAGAAGAATTACAGATTTGGGTGCTGTGGTTTCACAGTTTTTCTGTACTATGACCTCAGTGTGCACCAGCCTCGCAAAGTCACAATGATAACACGACAATTATCATTCTGCTGCATGGCAGAAAAACAGAGAGGGAGAGAGAGAGAATTAGTGAGGTATGGATTTTATCTCAGAGAACCGCTGTCACTGGGGGACAGGGCATGGGAATTGTATCAAAGACCCTAAGTGAGGATAAAGAGGGAAAACAGATAGCACACTTTGAAATATCTGACTCTAATAGGCCGATTATTTCTGTGAGGGTTTGCCTCTCCATAAACAGAGTTACATATTTGTGCAGGTTTGATTGTGTTGTTTCAGTGCACCCAGGCTCTCCTGTTAGGGGACATTTCACTGGGTCATTATGCAGCAATTTGGGTGACCAGTCCAGCACCTCACAAACCATAGCACAAGAGATAGCAAAGAGGTGGAGACACAAAATCAATTTGCTGGTTCCCTTTGAAGAGGATCCACTGGTGGAGCATAGCTGAGGCCCTTTGCTCAAAGAGTCAAAATGAATGAGATGGAGGATTGCCTTAGAGAGATAAATTCCTGTATGTGAGGGGGAAAAAGTAGAGAGTAGAGGGGAAAAAGCTAAGCAGAATCTAAAAATAAAAGAGAACCAATAATGAAATAAATCTGCCCACAGCTTTTTTTTTGTGTAATGAATGTGGTGCTGATTTATTTTCCATATGGCTCGGCAGATTTGTCTGAGCACAGAACAGACCGTGCTCTGTTCAGCAACCAGGTGTGGCACAGACGAGCTGAAACAGTTAAAAGTAAACTGTGTGCAGTGGTAATGAATCTGCTTCAAAATGTTGTAGCCTATTTTTTACAGGTTTGCCATGGGAAATAGATTTTTTGCTACAATCACAGACAATGTGGTTTCTGTCTCTGTTCACTTATAGTCAAAACAGCTAGAGATGTTTTTGTCAAATATCTAAACTGCTGTCAAAGCAAGCAGGTTTTTTTTTGTTTGTAGTCATATTTTCTGCACAAAGATACAGCACAAAAACCATGTAATTGAGTTAAGTATGTCTGATGTAGTGTAGTTTAATGAGATAGGACAATAAAGAAAATACTTTTAAAAATAATTTAGAAACCTAAGATCACACTGAGAGATGAGAGAGATAAAAAGAAAGAGAAAAAGAGGGTGGGAGATAGAGGAGAGATTAGCCGAGAAGAAAGGACTACAAACAAACAGTGAGGGGGAAATTATCATAAACAGATCTACTGAGACCATCAAGCTATGTAAATATAAAAAATGCCAAGCTCGAGTACATGAACCCTTGCAAAAATGAACCCCCCACCCACCTCCTTTCCTTTTGTGCCCAAGTAACCTCTGTTTAAGAAGACAAGCAAGAATGGACTCTTGACAAGATCTTGGCGGACACTCAGAAATACTAATTGTTCTTGCAGTATTATAATCAATTTAATTCTGCTCTACCTATGTCCTGCCCCACAGGCACCACTCACTCAGCTAGGAAGCCTGCTGTCCCTTGATATGGTGGGATAAACCTTTGTGAAAACATTTAATAACAAACATGATGAACAAGTCAGAGAGAACACTGGGCATTGACATGAACAGATAAGGCCACAACATGACCCATATCATAGTTGCATCTGCTTTTAATGTGGTGTTGGAGAAGATCATATACATTATATTACATATTTACTATATGTTCACAAAAAACTTACAATGGTTAATATTCATGCGTGTTAACATTTAGTTGAGTTCAATTACAGTTCATATAAAGCATCTCATATTTGCCCGAGTTTCCAGTAAAAATGAAACAACTGTTCGTGTCTGAGTGACAAGGCGCTTAACTGACAGCAACATTAGAGTTTTGAATCAGCAGCACACAAATGAACTTCAGCTGCACTGTGATCAGAAGTCTGAGTGATAAGCTAAGGACAAAAGGAGAAATCTATGACTGTTCTTGCAGCCTCCCATAGAGAAGACCACTTTTCACAGCCTGGGTCTGGGGTGATGTAAACTCTTAAGAAGGGCACACAAGGACCATTTGATTCTCGTATATGGAAGACTGGAGTTTTAAAAATGTCTCAAGAGGCCAGAACAACAATGAAAAATGTTATGACAAAAGGTTGAAACTGTGTTTTAACCTCTGTTACTCACCTAGACATATACTTTGTTGCACAATATCAAGATGTTTCAGCTAGCATATTTTTGTTTATTGCTCAAATTAAGTCATGCTCTAAACTGACATATTGTTTTAATACAGTAATGTGCTAACAACCTCAAATATGGCTGGCAGTCCTTCAAATATGCTTTTGGAGATTAACCAAATGGTGGTTTAGCACTCCTCAGACAGACAATTTTCAACCAATGAATCAAACAAGGTTAAATTGTACAAATTAGGTAGAGTGTGATCAGCTTAACTTCATGGCTTGTTTTTGGCATGTGGCTCTGGTCTGAGACCAAAACTGAGCATGTGTGTTTTTTAATGGCTTATTGCTGCCCTCTGTCAAAAACTGATAGTCACTGCAGCAAGACCTGGAAAACAGACACAGTAGCAAAGCTTCCAAACTATTCAAAAAGAAATAAAACTATAATAGTGAGATGTCCATCAAATAATTCCCGGAATACCATTTCAGTCGTGACAGTTATCCCCTCTTTGTCAGCCTGTGAGTCTGCTTCCAGGAATGCAACTGCAGACACAGCACTTCTGAAGCCCAATGTGCGTTTCATTTGGGCTCTGTGTCTCAAACACACATGTGGCTCAAATATGTGGCCCAGTGGTCCAAAAGAAACAGACTGTGATCCAGTGAGGTCCTAACGTGCACCCGCTGGAACGTGCCACACTGACACCAAACTAAGTCAGACAGGGCCACGTATTATAAGATTTAACACACATTCTTCAGAAGCTCTGTCACAGACCTCTGCATATTAGACTTCACTGAAGTAGGGATGTTACACCCAAAAAAAAAAATCTAATTAGCAAAATGGAAATGACAGCTCAAGATTACTGCAAGTATTTTTAGCCTATCTTAATGACAAGTGGTGTAAAAGCGCATTGAGTCAAAGAACCAAAAACTAAAACTGAACTACAAAACTGAAACTACTGCATACATATCACACACCCAAAACCTGTCACACTTAATTACACACAGGGAGGATTTTTATAATGGGCATGTACTTATCAGACTTTTAAAGATATAGAGCTTCGGTTTTTCACTTCATCCCACACTAACTCCCTTCTGTGGTTTCTAGTTGTATTTTAATGTATGCCTTATTAATTTTGTCTATTCAGCTATAAATAGATTGATGAAGTTTAATGTTTTGCTATCTGAGGCATACCCAGGTCATCTATAAAGGTTTCATCCAGAAGGAGACAGAGGGAGTGGCGTTCCACAGATCTGGGTGTAGCGTGACTTTGGGAGGATTCAGACAAATCTCCTTGGCCAGATTCACTAGACAGACAGTCTGTAAATATTAGACACAGTCAGTATGCAATGTTTGCATCTGTATATGTGTGTGTGTTGTTGTTGCATGTCCAAGCTCCAATTGGTGTCTGTTGAAGAGAATAGCGTGGATAAAGAAAGTGGCATGCAAAAGTAGAGGTTCTATTTACATTGTTAAACGCTAAACTAAATTGTGTGTGTATGTGTGTAATATATCCCCCTTGGAAAGTATTTATGTTTGTCTTACCTCCACCTTGTTTATGAGTGCTGGAACGAGAAAATCATGTTCATTGAAAGCTCTGGGAAAATCCACCTTTACACAACAACTTTATCTCAAATGTTGAGAAAGCAAAGAGGCTACAGAAAATCTGTGGTGTCTTTAGTGAACTGTGCAATCAACACTAAGCTAATGAATCTACAAAACAACTTCAGATTTTATGCAGCCATGACAACAAACACACACCCAGCAGAAATGTCTTTGAGCAAGACACCAAAACCACGCCAGATCCAGCGGTGGTGTATGTCACTACACTAATTTCAACAAACAATTAAAAAAAGATAACACTTTTAAAAACATCTTGAATTCATTGTCAGTTTAAAGGATTTGGGAATAGCTGAGTTCAGATTTACAGCTTCTTTCACAGAGTCACCCAATTTCATACCAGGTTACCTAGGTTGAGCTGTCTATAAAACATGTGGGGATTATCAACCCAGCCAAATTAACAAATAACAAAATAACAAATTGGATGCATATATTGAGTTTAAATGAGCATGCATTAGCTTTGGAAAGATTTGCAGCAAGGTTGAATTTTAGTACATGTAATAAAGCATTGTGGTAATAATGAAGCATCTATTAGTACAAAAGGAAGTCCTAGTGTTACTTATTGGCTCTTTCTGTACAGATTACAATATAGTGATTCCTTCCCTTTGTAAAGCTATATGCTACTGATCCATGGTGAGCTTACAGATAGTAGAATCATCTTTACCAAACATTAAGTTGTTGCCATTTTCTATTCAGTGAATATGCTTTTGTGAGACAGCAAAATACTGAGATAAATGGACAAAGTCAGAGCTGGGAAACAGAGAGACAGTAAAATTGGCTTCCAAGGTGTAACAGAAAGCTTTCCTGATGCACTCTCCACAGCTGGATAACAGATACAATGAAATTTCAGTACATTCTATAAATACCACTACCAGATGCTTCCAGTTAATATCAGATGATTATTAAAAAACGCCACAGATTAACTATTTGTTATCTGCTCTTGAGCAACATTATCTTTGTTTTCTAGACCAGTCATTAAAAAACTAGAGCCAGGGGGTGACAGGGTGACAGAAATAGGTCTGAGCTAATATATGAGCATTTTAAACTGATCTGACAAGAAATGGATTATGAGGAATTTGTCTGGCTGGCTCATGTTGGGGATCCCCTGGGACTAAGCTTTTGTTTTTGTGGTGTCTTTCTTGTTGTATTCGTTTATGTGGAGTTTTACAAGGAATAATATGTGGAGGTCATGGATGTGGAGACTGACAGCATCTTTCACTGTTCTCACCACCAGCTCCTTTCCATTGTCCCAGGGGGGCTTCTCTTGTTACCTGCTAATGCCTCCCAGTCTCCCAGCCTTTGAGTTGAACATAACTCAGAAAAGTTTGGAGTTTCACTTTTTCTGATTTAATCTTTCTAAGATCAATATTTGTCCAGCAGTTCTGAATATGCAGACAAACACTTTTAATACAGACAGGAAGCCACACAACAAATGTAGCTTGAAGAAACATCAAGCGCAAGATGTACATAATATGATGTAATTTAGTATAATAACAATTAAGTCAACTTTACCTCATAACAACACTCATAATATTCAACTGCTAAGACTGTGTCAGAGGCCTCTTTTTAGAGTATTGTAAACTCCACTACATTTAAAATGTTTCTGTGCACAATCTCTACATAAAAAGTTAGCAAATGTTTAAAAAGATAAATTAAAAATAAGATACTGTACACTGGTTTAAAACTAAAACCTTAAGCTTTAATAGATATTTCAAACCATCAAGCCATTCAATTTCAAATTCATATTGGACAGATCCATTGGAGCTAGTTCTGATTATTTTGTTATTGCAGCAGCTGTGAAAGCTGTTATTGCCTACAGGCTTGATGCAAGTGCCACATTTCGCCTTTACCTGACAACAGGCTTTTGGGATTTGCCTGCTTAAAAATGCCACTGCTTTTGACGAGGGCTAGCTAGAGGTAAAATGAATGATTTGCTTTAGGCTGCTGAATAGACAACGTCCTTGTCCTTTTTTCATAAATACCATCCTGCCAACATCCTGAATGATCAGATGCACACATGCTGCAATTTCTCAGTTTGCAGTATTATGGTTTTCATTAGTCGAAGACATGCTAAGTGTCAAGGCCAAAAAGTCGCAGAGAAGCCACCCAGTCAATTGTGGTGATGTGGCCGGCATGGACGAGGGGTGTGACTAATTTGCCTAGAAAGTGACACGTCCTCATTGCAAGCTGTGAAGCTCAAAATGTTTCAGTGACTCTGTCCTCATTTTACTCCAGACTTCATTCATCTTTATTTTACTTTTACCCCTTGTCTGCTTGATATTTTAGTTGCTTATTCAGACCACTTTCATCTTGAAAACACATAAATCAAGTTCACAAACTTGCAGAGTTGTCAGTTTTTCACTCACTGAGATGAAAATACCTCTAGAAGCCATAGCTGAATTTCTAATCACAAGATCCACCTTTGCTGGGGTGGTCAAATATTTTGTACCATGACTGACAGCGCACTTAAGCTAGTGTCTGTATGAATGTGTTAACACGATGTGGTTTTCTAGCTTAGTAAAAGTCCAGCTTCACACTAGTTGATTGATACTGGCTGGAAGCACATTGTAACCCTGAAATGGCTATGTGCAGACTTTTAACTCTGCCTCACTCTCCACAGCTGTTTCCTGCCCCAAACTGCTGAAACAGTGGTCTAAGCAGGACCAGAGGTAGGCCAATACAAACCAAAACCTCTCTGTCTGCCACACATATGCACACACTCATCTATAACAGCATAGCAAACATACCTCCCTGTAGACTGCTACTGGTCACCTTGCAGCACTTCCTGTTCAAGTTGGGTCATTTCCTCTTTCTTCTGAGGGAGGGTTCAAGCTTTGTTGAAGTTGAAGGAGGGATGAGGAGAGAACAAGGTCATAGCATCTTCCCTCCCTCACTCATACACACAGACTGATGCATGTAGAAGGTGCTAGTTCTCTTTTTAACTCCAGTTGAATGATCTGTGCACCACTAGCTTTAAAAACCTCATACAAGCCCCATATAGCACGTTTGCTTAAATTCACATCTGGCCAGAATGAGGCCTTGTGAAACTGTGGGACTCATATAATTCTAAATATGGGATCATGATGGCATAAAGAGGAGAAAAACAGGCTTGTGACAGGAATGTTGCTGGTTTAGTCTGGGAGCAGGAAAAATCTTTGTACTTTTGAGCAAGGAAGTTACCTGATGCTGGATGGCAAGAAGTGTACGTTAGGCCGTGGTTTCACTGGGCAGCTCCCAAATGTGCAATTGTTCATTAAGAGTAAGAATGTGAGGCAATGTATTGCTAAAGTCTTTTTTATGTAGAAAATGTACAAATGACAGTTACAAGAAAAACAAACATTATTTAATTAATGCAGCCAGAATAAAACTTGAAAGAAGAATTTGCCCACAGCATCCTGGAAATAGAACATCAAACATTACATTTTGTGTGTCATACTCACTGAATATTTTCCCCTCCATCTCTGATGACGAATCAAAACAACTCTTAGTGGAGGCTTTTTATCGCCAGAGACTAAAGCAACTGTTTAGAGACAATCCCAAAACGCAGACTGTTGAAGAGACAAACATTTTCTTGAGAAACACTAGAGAGCACAAAGTAGTCCCAAATGAGTGGGCTCATAAATGCTTTGCCCCTTAAGTGTGCTCAGCGCAATCACTCCTTAGTAGTGAGGGTAAAGAAATGAGGCAGATTGTTTGTGACAATTAGGCTGATGCCAGATACTGCCCGTTATGGCCTGTGCAATCACTTGTCCCCATCAGCCAACTCTGTTTATCAGTAATAGCAATTTGGAAAGAACTCAGTGACGATTAGGTCCAGGGAGTGGTCAGACAGAGAGCTTGCCCAACCCTAAACAAAAGAGCAGTGTTTGGGTAGAGTCTGCACGAGGTCCCACTGAGAGAGAGAGAGTGGAGAGGTTAGGGAAAGTGTGAAAGGCAGGGAGGAAGGAAGGAAGGAAGGAAGGAATGAGAAGGAATGAAGGAAGGAAGGAAGGACAGACAGAATTATGGAAGGAAAGAAAAAGAAAAAAAGAGAAGGAAAGCAATATTGCAAAAGGACAAATATGCAGCAGTGACCATGTCTATTTCCTTAAATACCATCTGATCTTTAATCCATCCTGTCTTTTTTTGTTGTTATTTGGGAGCAGAATTTATGAAAACCCCTGCTGAACCACAGTAGATGATAAAAGAAGACATCTGCCATTCTTGGTCGCTAACAGAAATGCATTTACTTCCTTGCAATACCATTCACCAGTGTCAATAATTCTAAACTTTGGTGTTGATTATATTCTAATCACATTATTAGCTTGGTGCATTTACGTCCACAGAAACTCAGCAGGCAGATTCTGTCGGTCAGGTGTCACCCGACTACACTCACACTGTCGCATACACTCCTGCATGACACATGAAAACAGACAAACTGGTGATAAAACAGAACCATGCTCTTCATTGTCCCTATAGTCCTTCATTCTCCCTCGACTTTCCTTTCTTACCGATCACAAAATGTTGTTTATATCTTGTCTTATCACAACCCAACTTCGTATTTGAACACTTCACTCTGTGATATTGTTTAGTAAAACATAAGACAAACACTGTAATATGGCAGTGATGTAGAGAGGGAATGACAGAGAAAATGTGTGAGAGGTGGAATGACAGTAACTTTTGTTGAAGTGAATGAAGAGGTTCCATCTGCATTTCAAATCAAAGACAGACAAAATAAAATAAAGTATACTGTCACCAAGAGGTTCTGATAATATACATTCATTTCATTTTCTACTCACCCTTCAAGACCAATATTCAACATTTAGGGGACGTGACTGACATCTAGTGGATGTATCAGATAGCTGCATGTCAATATAAATATGGGGCCTAGTTGCAGTTAGTAGTTGTCATTTCCTGGGATTTACACTGCGTGTTGAGAGATAATGCCATGAATTAGCACACCAGATGGTGTGAAAGCTGGTGGATTTGAGGGGTAAAAGCTCTCTTTGGCAATCTGAGTGTGTTTAATTATTCTATTTTATTTCCCCCCCTACTCTGTTTTTTCTGTTTCCTTATTCATACTCATATATGTAATTGTAAGTGTGATGTAGACTGAGTATCAAGTGTGATGGGGGAAATATGGAAGTTAATTCTTACATGGATATTTTTATATATTAAGCTCAGTTAAACAATTTCAGTAAGTGAATCTGTAGATCATTTGCTGTAGTGCTTTATACTGTCTTATGGTGTACAGCTGAAAAGGAAAGAGACATGCACTGTGCAAGCCGTCAGTGTCTATTATCACTCTTGTGATATGCTGCAGTTTAAAATGATGTGTGGCTGTTGAGCAATTATACTTTCTATGTTTGTGTTTTGATGTGCTGATATGTGGAGTTTCACATTTTTCTTTCAAAGTTCTCTAATTCAGGACTGTATGTATATTGTACAGTTGTAAAACAGTCTTAATATACAGTATGTATGTATAAACAGTGTGTTTCACTATTGAGCAATTAGCATGGGATATGCTTTGCGAGAAACAATTTGTTCTGATGTCACAGGAAAGTATAAATAACTGTGCAAAGCAAAACAAAGCAAAACCAAAACTGATAATTTAGTGAAGTACACCAGGCAATTTTAGATATTTTAGGTTATTCTAACAAAGGGAATTAAGACATCAGAATGGGAATCATCACACAAGGAGAAATCCCTTCTTTGATGAGCCACACATGCCAATTTCTCATTGACAATTGCCTTGACAATTGGGAATAGAATCTGAAAAATATTATCTGATTCTGGAAACTTGCTCTCTCTTTTCAGTACGCAGAGAAATCTAAAAAATTCATAAACGCATGGTACATTCAAGGCGCCAACATATAGACAGCTTCCATATTTCATCCTTGAGCCTAAACCCAGAGGCTCAGCAGCCTGCCACAGGCTATAGCTGGTTCTGACTAAAGTTGTGCCAGCTTTTTGTGATTCTCACTTTTTGTCCCCAAAACCACAGAAAAAATGTTCCCATAGACCTTTCTGGAGCTTTGGAGAGAGCTCTTCTCATGTATGCACACAAACACACACGTACACACACAATCATCCAATCAATGTGAAGTTTGAATTGGAGCAAAATGGTGAACTTTCAATCGTCTTCACACCTAAGAATCAATTTAATGTCAAGTCAAGCTTCAATGCCAATCCAAAGAAAACAAACAACAGAAAGACATGAAAAGAGAATTGGAAAGTCAAATAAATCAACCTTATCAGTTTCAAACAGAGGGAACCAATGAATCATCCTACTGCCAAACAAGACCTTGTTTTGTGCCTTTAATTAGACATTTGCCTTTTAAAAGTCACCAGTTGGCAACCATGTGGCTTTAAAACAGCCAAAATAAAACAGAGAAATGATGCCCTTAGATCCATCCACCTCTACTAACAGAGAATGTGTGAGACTTTCACTTATTCATCATGTCCAAAAAATGAGAAAACAACGAAGAACCCTAAGAACATTTGGACAGACAGGTATCAAAGAATAGACTGTAGGCTGTACCTTTCAGACCATCCTGCCCAGTGGCACAGCCTTTGTCTTAGGGGTTACCAGGCACATAATTAGTGTCCTGATCAGTCTTTATTTTGTTTGTTTATTGATCAATATTTGTGACGTAAGGTAGCTGCAACGTTTGTGACATAATTAACTAAATTGCTAACATGAAGAAACGTTTTCTATTTGGTGTAATTATGTAGTAGTAGTTTCAAAAGCAGTGCTACCATTAAAGCTGATTTAATGAGGTCTAGAACAATAAAATGTCAGATCTGTGTCACTAAAGTATGTACCTGTTAGCTTGTGGTTATGTAGGCTATGTGTATGTATGGTTATGTATGTAAGAGAAACAGTGCCACTTTATTTATTTACTATCTAAAGTGGCCACATTTTGCTGCTAGCTACCAAACATCCACTGAGATCATTGTAAAGTTATATATTTCTGATGTTTACCATTTATTAATCATATAGCCTGCCAAAAGTTACACAGCAACAGTCCAGCCATAAACAGACTGTATTATTTGAAACCAATAGATCTTTACCCCCCATCCTCTGTGTAAAAACATCAACATTAAAAGAATCCAAGACAAATTATTTCTATTATTAATATTCCATGACATATCTGGATGTTTTCCTTTCTCATTAATTTATGTGTGAGTGTCTTGCATGGTTCAACTCACCTAAAATGAAATTAGAAAATATAAGTTGGTTTGCACTGAGATAAAACTAACTTAAATCAGCTGATTCATACTCTCCTCTTTGCCTTGCTGCCTACCGTCTGGTTCTGTGCAACATCTGTAACTCATTACACTACACGTCTACTGTAGCTGCTGACAATTCACTAGGTCAAAAACATGTCACTGTTGCAGTTATAGTTGGTCTTGCAGTTATAGAGGCTTATAAATATATACACACTGAAAAGCTTCTAGCCTGTCATTTTCATTTAACAACAGATCTGAATGTTTACAGTAGTCACTGTTGTACAAACATGTTGAAGCTGTTAATGCTGGAGTGTTAAGTGGGTCTTGCGGTGGGCTCAGCAAACGCCTGTCTAACCTCTATACTAAGATTGCAGTCATCCCTGAACTGTGGAAGATTAACATAAAATTACTTTCTCAAACTTTTTGGTTTATTGTAATGAAGTGAAAAAACAGTTTCGTCTCTGATATCAGTTACTTTGTACAGTACTTGAACTTTTTTCTTTTACCTCTACATATTCCACCAAACCATTTTTTGTACTTTTCCCATCCCATCCTGTAGCCTTTGCCATCTCCAGTCCTCCCTATACCCTCAACCCACCCCCGACCCTCCATCCTGTCTACAGGCTGCCAGGCACAGATAAGGTGTCTTGGCAGGGAGCACTGTCCTTCGCCTCGCTGAGTGGGAATCCAGGAAGCTCTGTTCACGCCACGTCGCTGGAACAATAGGACAGGGAGAGGAAGCAATTGGGATGAAAATGAAAATGAAAAAAAAAAGTTGAAGAGAAAAATGGTTGTGGGACTATGAAAGCCCTGCTCTGCCAGAAGTAGATACCAAGCAAACATGGTTTTTGACACATGCAACAATATTTGTTTGCTCTCAGATTTCATTGTTTTATAATGTCTATTCTTAAAAGTCACATTCTCATAAGGGTAAATCTTCAACTTGTGCTATAAAATAGGTAGATACAAATTTGACTTTCTTTTATCAGTGTATTTAAAGATTAAATTATTACTTTTCAACTAATGGACAATGCATTTAAGGAACTTATTTTGTGATAAAATTATACTATTTACTTTTTTTTGTTTCATGTGCTTCCCCTAATCATCCTGTGCTATTCTTCAGTGATTTTCAGTGGTTTTCAGTGATCAACTTCTCTCTAAATACATTTTAGCAAAAAACTAGCAACAGGAATATTTCAGGAAGCTTTAATCAACATTCCTTGTGGCTACACTGCATGCTGATCTTCTGAGGCAATTGTCAACGAGAAATTGGCATGTGTGGCTCATCGAAGAAGGAATTTCTCCTTGTGTGATGATTGAATGTTGGCATAAAATTGCACATTTTCAAATAGACCTTTGCTAACTGACTGTGAGGAATTGGTATCAACCTCTGACTGCTACATGAAGAACAATAATTGGCCAACATAAAAGGCCTGGTACATCCAGAAAGCCTGAAGTTCCATAAATATAATAAAAATGCTTTGAAATTGAAAATTGTGCTGGGGTGTCTATGTGTCCGTTAATGTCTAAAGCAGCTGCTGTGCTTAGATGTGTGGTGTGGCTACACAAACTGCCATCACCAGTTCCGCTCCCAGTCAGATTTACAGTCAGACGTTAATCAGGCACATGTACATAAACACTCTGTGGTGTACCTCTTTCACACCCTGTCCACATGTGCTCACAAATATTTTCACAATTGTAACACTTTCAATGTTTTTTAAGGCTTCATACTGGGGGAGTTTGCCAGTCAAAATTGCTAGTAGACAATTTATACTGTCAGAGAATTTCTGCTTGTTAAATCAGATGAATATTCAGTTTTTTACACTGCAGCCAACATGTACACTGTCTGTCTGAAATGTTTTGTATTGCTCACATGTTGGGCTTCATCACAATAACATACTGTATGATGAATGTGTGTGATATAGATGAAGTCACAGCATAAGCTACTATGTACTGTAATGTAAGACTGCAGATGGTGTTATAGTGGAAACTGTTCAGCTATCACAAAACTCTGGCAACATTTTCAATAAATTGTTTATGAATCCTTGAAAGTAAACATATACTGCACAAATCCTCACACATACACACCTGCCAAACTCATTCTCATCTCTTCTTATCATCCTGTCAATCAGAGTAGTAAACCTTTACTGTTATGGACACCTGAAAACACTATATTAGGTTACTAAAATATAAAAAAAAATAGCTACTTCGAGATTATGGGTAAATTAGTTTTAGAAATGGAACATGGAAGCTGCAATTGCATGTTTATGGTTGTGCATCTCATCTTGCACACGGTAATCACCATTGGAGAAAACATTTGATACTGTAGTTGGACAGTACATGTACAGGTAGCACAACTTGTTTTATATGCAGTTTTTTCTTGAGCATGCGCTCCTGCAAGATAGCCTTTCAAATGACTTTTTCCTAAAGCTGCTTACTTAGTCACAAAGTTTAATTGTGGTGCTAATAGAATAAACTATCGATCTCTTGCACAGCACTTAACACTTGTTATGTTATTGCAGATACAGTAATTGTTACTTCACCACTGCCCTCTGGTGCCAGGGCACAACCTGACATGTTGTTTCTACTCCTACATCTCATGCTTTAGGGCCAAATTTAACTCAAACTGTATCTGAGTCTTAACCAGATACCTCATGAAAAATGAAAAATGGTCACAATCTTTTTCAGGTGAACTATACAAACAGTTGGACAGCTGTTTTGAACTTGGGAGGAAGCCAAGAAATTAAGGGTATGGGAGTTGTCTACTAAAATAAAAATCTCATATAAATTTATGTGAAATACATTAAAGTCACTCATCTTTCCACTGAATTCACTAGTACCTTTTGTCACAGGAAGAAGCATACTTTTTGTATTGCCATCAAGGGAAGGCAAAACAAACAGGAAAATAGGCAGGGGATGTGACGACTGCTTTCCTAAAGTCAAACCAGAGAGGCAGTAAATCATAATCCCTGAGCTAAAACAGAATTCACCACACCTATCAAAACCCATTTAGGATCAGAGGCCAGAGGTCCAACCATTTACTATCTGTGAGCTCCCCCTTTCTTCTCCAATCCTTTGCTTTCTGGAGAAGAAGACAGATAAAAGAAAGCCAAATACAAATGGATAATCCACAGCGTCTTTCCAAAAAGGAAATTATTATATTTGAAGTTATGAAAGTGCTTCCTGAAGGGAAGGAAATGCACCAGATTTTTAGGCCTATGTCTTGATCTAAGAAAAACATAAGCAGACACATACTAGCGCAAAGACAAATATATGCCCTTCCACAACCCTCCCTTTCTTTTACTAGTTCAGCCCCTCCATGAGCATTGTAATTTACAGTATATCTCAAAGCAGAAAGATTTTTTTTTCAAAAAAGCAAAAGTAGTGGAAAACTCCAAAAGGTCCTTCTGGCCAGAGATGTGAAGAGAGGAAATTGCATTGATTTAAGCTCAGCTTCTTTTGGCATCTGTTTGCCTTCTTAGTTTTTCTTTCTTAAAATGAGGCCGTTTGTTCCACAGCCGTTAGTTTAGATAAAGTCAAGATGTTTTTCTTTGTCTCTCATTATATCCACAATAAGCTGATGAGTGGAATAGAGTAGCAGCATCTTGTAGCTTTAACAGAAACTATAAACTTCAACAACACACAGCTTTTTTGTGAAAGAAACCACTCTTTTCATTCATACATGAAACATGCCTTGTAAAGGTTAAGACCCCTCAAGGCTTGCAAAATCAAGTCATTTTTGACTGAGGGAGGTCAAGCAAGGGCTGAGTGGTGTATTCATTAAGGTATTGTAAGGGACAAATACTAACATTACATATTAGTTACCTAACAACATTACAAATATGCATGACAAGTTGTGATCACAAAATTTTGGTTGGTTATGGGATGTTGACAGCCAGTATGATGTCTTAGATTTTTTTTTAAACTCTTTGAAATCCATTATCTTCCTCACTATACTGCACACATGTCTGTACACAAGAAGAGAAAAGTCCAGCTCTATGTGAGAAGAATATATGGGATTTAGTTTTCCTACATTTACAGTGAATTGTGTTATTAGGCCTCCTCTAATTTCACTTTTTCTCCAGTAAGACTGTGTACAAGTTAAACTTTGTTTTTTAAAGACTAATAATGAAAAGTACTCAGTATGAGACAGGGGATTGATGCTGTGATAAAGCTTACCTTAAAAGTGCATATTTCTATTCATGACCCATAATCATAGCCTTGGAATGCGCTGCAGGACAACAGATCTGTAACTCCCTGCCATGGTGAAGAGCTTCAGTTTGGGACGGTTGATGGCATCTTCCCTGCTGAGTTGACATAACATCAACCTGTTTCCCCACAGTCTCCAAGGTAATCACCTAATTTCCTGGTGGTGTAAATCCAGCTATTCACAGCGTTCAATCGCCACAAACCCAGAGACACCCCATAGTGCTTGTTTCACCAGGACCAGCACATTCCCCTATTAATCATACCTGCACATTGATGCATCCTCTCTTTTTGTGTCTGCACCACATGCAGATAATGGCAGCAAGTGTGAAAAGCACTGTACAGGAAGCTTTCACATAGCAGTCCAGTGATTTAACAGGCGGATAAACAAGATGTAACACCAAAGACTTGTTTCACTTGAGGAAATTTTATTCTCTTATCTCATAGCTCTCTTTAAAGGCATGACAAGAAATGAACTACAACTCTGAACTTATTTCCTTTCCTATATATTTATGCTCCTGTTCTATCATATGTTTCTTCACATGTAGTGATGTTTTTCAGCTACTGCCATCATGGCTTTCTTAGGTAACACTCACTATAACATTTTGAAACCTGATACCACAGCTGTCACAACCTGGTAGCTTTTAACACACTGGAAGAGTTAAGACGACCTTGATCCCCATGACCTTTTGACCCTCATTCACATCTATAAACAGGCTGGAAGAGATGGCTCGCCCGGAGAGCAAAGGATGAGGTGAGACTGGGCATCCAGAGGTTTAGATGCCCAGTATTACAGTTCCTACAGACGTGTTGGTCTTTAAGACGAACGTGCATATACGGACATGCTGGCAGCTGCACATAATGTAGCCCCAGGCATACAGAGCTCAGGATTAATTGGCTGGCTCCATTTGAGATCTCATGCCATTCTTTGACGGCCCAAACAAATTCTCTCTGGTTTGCAGAGGGATGATAGAAACAGCTGTATCACAAAAGCAGCAGACTGGGCTGTCAGAAGTTGAGGTACAAAGGAAAGATCACCCTCCCTTTCACCTCTGCTTCTTCTCTATTTTCTACTTCTACAAACAAGTGAACATAAAAACCCTTCAAGTGACAAGTTTTTGCTACAGCCTAAATACGTCATTAAAGCAGAGAAAATGAGAAGGAAGGAAAAGCACACTGCTACATGGGTTTCAATGTGAAAGATCATACAGGGGCAGTACAACTGTTTAAGGTCTTTCCAAGCTGTGGGTTTGAGCCATAAATGAAAGCACAACAACAATGTAGGAGCCAGTCGAGCCAGTGGAGGCTCAAGGATTCATACTTTGAGACTTGGTTTCATATCAAGCCAACACTACTTCCCAGGCTAACTCGTACCTGCCTTCCAGCCATCCATTTTCTCTCTAGATGCAACCTACTTGGATGTCACACTGCTCAGAGCTGTGCTCAGACACTTTCCCAGTCATTTTGTTTATATCTTTTTCTCTCTCATTTCTGCTGTTTTTTTTAGCCTTTCTTTTTGATTGACACATTTCATATAATCACTGATGAAAATAAAAACAAAAGAAACAACTGCCCTCTTTACCTCTCTTTGCCTCCTTCTATCAGTCCATTTTCTTTACATTTCCTGCTCCTTTCCTCTCCCTCTCCTTTTCTCTCTGCATCCTCTGCTCCACTTATCCATCCCAGCAGTCTAGATTTCCTTTCCTCAGGTTATAATGCTTAGACTGTGAAATCACCCAGGCCCCACAGCCCTCCCTTCATCCCTGTGTCCTTCTTTCCCGTTCCACTCCCCTACATCTTCTTCACCCTCCTCTGATCTCATCCCTCATTTTAGTACTTATACCCAATCTTTAATATTTATGGCCTCAAAGCTTGAGAAGTGGGTGGGGGCACAAAGGCTTTATCTCACCTACGATTACGTGTGTGGTGTCAGGAACCAAATCAGGTTTCACTACAAGGTTGAGGCTGTGGAGCTGCAGCCTTGCAGAGCAGAACAGAGGCTACCCAACCCTCTCTAGCCCCATACTGAAGTGATTAGGCTACAGGAAGCTGAACCTGACATTGCTGACACTAGGCCCCCCTACCACATCCTGCCTCAACATCCACCCACACCACACAACACCACCTCTCTGCACTGACATCCCACTCATTGTGGCAACCACAAGGTTGATTTACATCTTCTGATATGGTCACAGAGGATGGAAGAAAGTAAAAAAAGTCAAGAAGAAACCTAAGATCAGTGTACAAAAAAGATATAAGAAGAAATATCCTTGTGGTGACTTCTTTCTCTGTCCTTCCCCTGTCTCATGGTGTAGCAGCAGATGTAAACAAGAGCAAGCAATACAGCCTGTCACTGTCAGACCAGTTAAAGGCAAGTGGGATAACTACAGTGGCTGCTTATATCTTGGATCACAGCTCCTGTGCTCTATTATCCCAGTTGCTGCTTGTTTTCTCCCCAAATAAAGAAGAAAATAAAGCCAATCCATGCATGTATGACAAAATCCATGATATTTCAAGTAGACGATCTAATGATTAAGATAGTGTTCCTGACAGAACAATATTGCCCTCTAGTGTTTGGGGCTGGAAAGGGTAGTACTGACAATATAGAAATTGTACTCGACTTTGGAGACCCTTTCTATGGAATGACTGATAACAATTCTGATAAATCATTTGATTTCATTCAAAATATAACAATAAGTAAATAATTTTCTTTGTGCAATTTGCTTTATTAGTGTCTTAAACCAGCAGTTGAGGTTTTCACAGATGAATGGGTTTCTTCTATTTCCACATGAGAGAACAGAACTATAGTTTTCATTCTGCATTACATATTTACAACATCTAACAATTAAATTAAACATTTTATATTTCCAGCCACTTTAAAACAAATAAAGAATGTTCTTAATAAACATTTTATACATTCATCCATGATTCCTTGAGATGAACACAACAATTCCAACTTGTGTCTAACCAAAAACTCCAGATGAGTGTTGCCTCTCGTTTTAGTTATTTGTACTCTCCTTCTGTCTCCCTCACACTGTCACCAATGAAAATGTGTCTTTTTTTAAGTAGTGATTGCTCTCTGTTTGACTCCCATCTCCAGTGAAAGTGTTTCATTTCACTAATGGAGAAGTGAAACCAACTCTATTTAAAAAGGGAGTCTCACTGAATACTCTAGGGGCCATGGGAATAATCAGAAGACTGCAGAAGCCAGTGAGGAATACAAACTCCAGTTAAGAACAAAGAAAATGGAAATCAATGGCAGGATATGCAGATTTTTTTGACAGTTCGACACGCAAATAATCTTTTGGGAGTTTGCCCTCTGTTGCCTTTGCCAGGTTAAAATAACAACTGTGCTGGGGAATATAAAATGCAGTGTTGAAGAAAGGGCACAGCATTACACCTACCCAGTTTTGTGTGAAGGTGTTCTAAAACAATCAATAAAAAATGCACTGCATTGCAAGCAAGACTGAATCGCCTACAGCATGGTCATATCTATAAGTGCATGGCTACAAACCTCAAGAATTCATTTAAAGCTAAACAATGTATTATTTAAAAGCTGCACTTTATGCTTTATGCACAGTTGAATTTGTCAGTTTGTCGACACTTGAGAAGCTTGAGGAAAGTCTCCATCTTATGGGCGTCTTTCTTGAAGCAGCTGAGTAAGGCATAATCTCTCATGACAGATTCAAGCATCTCAGGCTGTACATCATACTGGAATAGGCTTTGTTCACTGTAGTTTGTGGTCAACATTCCCTCATCCAACATCTGCACAGCAACATTTAAAAACAAATATTATTAAATAATGTAACTGAAGTATTTTATTTCAAAAATCATTACATTATTACATTATACTCAAACAGATTGATTTGACCCACCTTCTTGATAAGGACCACCAATCCTTGCTCCAGGCTGATTAGTTTGTCAGACACCCACTTGGTTTTGTTGAGCAGCATGTCAGGAGCATCATCATAGCGATCCAGTGTGGTTTGCAAATAGACCAGAGGCTCGATCCATGACTGGACCAACATCAGCACAGAGTGGAGCAACCATTTGTCCTGCAGGGCATATTTAGTAAATGCAATTAAAACTGAACTTTGTGAAACTGAACTCTGAAATGAATATCCAGTATACTGACCACAGAGTTGTCCTTAAACACAGACACTAAAATAGCACACCACACACAACAAAATGCAACATAGCAACAGCTGGAGTAGAAATTAATGTGTTCTACTCATGTCTGTCTGAGAACATTTGTATCTGTACTGAATAGCAGTCATTTACCCATCAGAATGTCTGTAAGATAGTCACAAAGCAGAGCGATCAAAAAAGATGGAAGAACTTAACTTAACTTTGTCAGCTACAAACATTCAGCAACAAAAGTAAGAAATACCATGTATAAAGTGGTTGAGCCTGTTTAAATTCCCCTAAGTAGAACAGGTTAAAAAGCAAGTGCAAATGACCGCCATACAAATGCCAATTAAACTGCTGAGGCAGCAATATATTATGAGAAAAGGGCAGAGGATAAATTCTGAGCATAGAGAAGAGCCTTGCAGTATATGCAGTTTAAAAGACCACATTTACTATTACAATGATGACATAATTTCCAACCAGCAGTTTCAATAATACTAAATATGAGTTCTTAAGAAATTGCTTTTAATAATAATGACATATTTTATTGATCCCCATGGGGAAATTAGTTGTTTGGACAGCAGCCAGACAGAACATGTCAGCACTACTATGGGGTTTCAGTGTCTTGTCCAAGGACACCTTGACATGTAGCCTGGCAGGACTGGGAATCAAACCACTCCTCAGGTTCGAAGATGAACTACTTGCCACCCCAATATATATTTGGTCTTTGTTAGTTGAAGGGAGGATTATTCTGGAACTTGATATAACATAAGTACAGTTCACATCAACCAAATAACCATCAGCGACCTTTGGCTCAATCTAGTTTCCACCCTACTGTTCAAGCTGACCTTTAGCCTAAAAGACTGTGTTCTGCTGGTAGTCAAAATGTTAAAAGGCATAGACAAAAATATTTTGAAATGGTATATTCAGGCATTTACATTTATTAGAGCTCAGGAACATTCATTGTAATTTGTGCAACCCATCAGCCAGCAACTGACAGGGGATTGACTTGCACTCTTTGACACTGTTGTTACAAAAGCAAGCTTGGCCTCTTAGCACGAGGTAGCTGCAAAGTGAGCAGAGATGTGCATGCAGCTATTCATGTGTCAAGACCACCCAAAAGCTGACATACTGGCACAAATGTACAGAGACAGCCAGACAGCTTCAGTAATATACTCGTAAACACACATCCATGAGTTCACACAAATATGTGCAACAAGCTATACTTGTATTTCTTTTGCATGAAAGATAAATAACCCAGTCCCAACAAAAGAAACAAAAACATTTTGTTGGCATTGAGTGGCCATGCACTTACAGTTATCTGTTGGATTTCACTTTTTGAACTGGGGATGGGTAAGGCTTTGGTGATGCATACAGAGCCAGCCTGATTCCTCTGGCGGCGCAATGGAAATGGTACAAACATCTCCTCCTACAATCCATACAAGCATGGGGAAAGAAAAGCACATGAAAAAACATAAATACACACAGCAATGAAGTACAAAAATCTGCAGAAATGCATATACTATGTGTTGACTTTAAGCAACTTACCCATTTAAGAATAAGCTTAGTTTACTCTCTATATACAAAACTAAAGCTCATAGGCAGCGTCCTTATTTATTCATGGAATTCAGTTGGTCAGGTTTCAGGCAATAAGTTAAATGGTTACACTCTGCCTAACCCTCTTAGAGAACAGGGGAATGTGATTTTTTCTAGCTGGTTTGGAAGTCTTTGGTTCTCTTATGTATAGAATTACATTATATACACAATGGCAGAGACACACAAAAAGACACATCATGAAAACAATGACAAAAGCACCACCAGTTTTGGCCACTCGAGACATAGTACAGACACATTTTGTTCTCCTGCTTGTTCTCATCTGTAGACCCCATACAGTGTCTTCTCAGTAACAAGCCCTGCATCATCCAATTTCACAGACCATTTTGGTTCTGGAGCCGCAGAGTGAAGGGGATTCAACAGGCTGCAAAACCTGTGCTCTCACTGCTGCAGTATATCATTATCACATTCGTATTGCTCCACTGTAGGCCTGCTTCTTCAATAAAATATCTTTGGCTCAGAAGAGAGATAGAAGATTACTTTGAAGCCTGGTAGTGAGGCGATGATCATGTCAGAATCAAAAGCAAATAACACAGTATCTAATATAAAGTGTCAGTGCATTTGGTCCAGCATACTGTGAAAAAAGGCCATCAAAAAGTCATTTTGTTCTGATTGTAGAACTCTTCAAAGTATTACTACATTGTATGCAACATTCCATGATGAATAATAATATAGAAATAATGGGAAATGCAGGGTTCACTACTAAAACTAGAAACAAAACTGATGACTAACATTGACACTGACATGAAAACAACAGAATTACAATTAGCATTATTCTCTTGTTGACTTAGTTACACTACATGAGATTTTTGTGGTTAATATTAGTATCTCATTTGGATTACTGTCACTGTAGCCTTTACCTTAAAAAAACATCTATAGCACTGCTTTTCAAAATACTGGTTTCTAATTTTATAAAAATAATTTCATGAATAAACACTAAAAAGTACAACAGTCTCAAATAGGAATTCATAGACTGCATTTCAGCTTGACCCTCTCAGTCTAGCCACAATGAAAATAATTTTCTACTGTCACGCAATGCTCACTGGGTTTGTCCAGAGTTTTTCCTTAGGCTAGATTCTTTAAAGGCATTCTTTAAGGGTCTATGGATACAGCAGGTCTGGAGAAATATTTCTGCACTGTATTTCCATAAGTGAAAAGTTTCATTTTGGGTTACTGGTTGATGTTACTCACAAACAAAGAGCATGATTCTTCTGAGACACGATAGATGAGCTCAGCATGCTGGATGACTCGATCCAAAAGTTTCTCTTGGGTTATGGACGGGCAGCGGGAGAGGCTGCCCTGCTCTTCCTTACAGTCCAGTGGGATGCATACAGTAAGCAGACTAGGCCAGAGCATTACAGCCCATACACCCCATTGCAGAGCTGAAGAAAACAACATAAACACACATTTAATAAATGTTCACAGGTAAATGCTACTGAGCAAACATGAACAAAACATAACAAAAAAAAACTGATCCCATGATCATTGTTCAATTAAATAAACTTGTGCAATGTACTGTATATCAGTGATGTTACCTGACATCATGTGTTTTCTCAGTATTCTTCCTAGACTTTCTTGTCTCTCTGTCATGCTGACTTATTTTATAAATCCTGACCTGGCCATGAATTAAAGAAAAGGTCATTTTGGTCTTACGTAGGTTCTTGAAAAAAGACACTGACTAAACCTAAGCATTTCTTTTCTTATGCATAATACCAAGATAACTATCACATAGTCAGGCCCAAATATCCTTTTTCCTGAAGTAAGGTTGTGAAGTCACAAACTAAATATACCTTAATTCTGAATATATTTCAAAGTAGGAAATCTCTCAAAAAACATCACCTCAAAAAATACATTGAAATAAATGTTTTGTTCATTTGTATTCCATCCAACATGCTGATAACATTTGCCAATAGTTGAAAAATAGACAATGAGTCTGATCACATTTATCTAAGAAAAGCTCGAAAAAGGAATGGGTTTAAACCATTCTGTTTAAACGTGCATGATTGAGAACGCTGCAGAAAATAGACAGGGGGTAGAAGGGGCTGAATGAATGAAAGAGTCTGGAATCACTGGGATCTAACAAAGCCCCTCAAAGCTTCATTTTTATTTTGACATTCATATTCCATTCTAGTCATAAAACCATGGATGTGTGAGAGTAGCTCTACTCAGAAACTAGGGTTGTCCAATTGCAATGACTGTTTAGCTGTCAAACAAAGAAGCACATATTCAGGAGTAATCTGTCTCTGTTTGAAACCGTGCCAGACTAGGTATAGTCAGTGTATGGTATGCCTTTAAATGCTTAATTTTCCCGCATTATTTTTGTTGCCTAGAACATTTGCTGCAATGCTAATTTTATCTGGCCCCTAAATCACTGCTGTTATTAGTGTAATCCAATTGGAAAAATACAGGGGATGAGTTGTCTGTCAATTCATGGTAATAAATAGATCCATGTACCCTGGATGCAAATAACAGGGCATTTCTGTCTTATAGACAGACGGAATACAATAGTCTATTACCGTTCAGTATAAACTGCAATCATAGCCATGAATAGCGGGATAACATTCAAAACACTTGATGTCAAATGTTTGTTTCTTTAGGAAATTATGTTTAAGGATAAGCCAAAGACAGATGTGGGATCAGAAAGTAGCGGCTGCTGGGTATTGTGTTTCTAAGCTAGACGTCACAGAGATGGTTCCTATTCATGCAACTTTAAAACACCTGAAGCCTAAGGTCTCATATATCAGCCTATTTCATATGAAACACTGTTCTTTTCTTATTACTATTCTTTAACTCACCCACCCTTAACTTCTCCACCTGCTTGGAGGTTTAGCAACATCTTGATTCCTTTCTTATATTCTATTAAATGAATGTAGAATTTGTTAAATTTTATGTTGGTAAATTAAAAAAAACATCCAAATCAGTGTAAGAGGGATAACTCTATAATATGAGGTTTAACCTAATTTATTTTATGTTAGGTTCCACATTTTAGCCAAAAAAATAGGAAACAATATGAGGATATCTGTGAAGATTCTCAGTCATCCAGGTCATGGTTATCTCAAAAAAAAGGTTTTTCAATGGCAACTGGACTTGTTTTAGTTCCTTGACTAATATGAGGATGTGTCTGTGAAGATTCTCAGTCATCCAGGTGAAGTTATCTGGAAGTTGAGTCATGGCAACTGGACTTCTTTCTTGTAAGGTTGAAACGTTTCGCTCTCCATCTGCAGAGCTTCGTCAGTCTGAGGGAAGTTGGTTAGTGACCACAAATTTATCCTCCAGGTTGGTTTCACCTCACACCTGCATTGAATAGGCTTCTGTGCTGGGTCATCCTGGGCCAGAAGGAACAACACCTCGGGGCCAGAATCAGCTGTGTACCTTCATTTGAAGGACAAAGGACACTCATTTGTGGACCAAAATGTACAAATATTAGATAGAGAAGACAGGTGGTTTGAGAGAGGGGTGAGGGAAGCTTTGCATGTGCAAATAAACAACCCCTCCTTCAACAGAGGTGGAGGCCTTAGACACAACCTCTCTTCAACTTACCATGCTGCCCTTTCATCCATCCCCAGGAAAATCAGGCCCAATTCACACCTCCACCAGGTTAACCACACTTAACGACCCACTTAATGGGGGCAGGAGGAGATGCCAGGGGCGTGACTGTTACATCTACCCACACCCCTCCCCTGCCTTTGTTTCACTTAACGAGCCTGTTTAAGGCAGGTGTGAGGTGAAACCAACCTGGAGAATAAATTTGTGGTCACTAACCAACTTCCCTCTGACCAACGAAGCTCTGCGGATGGAGAGCGAAACGTTTCAACCTTACAAGAAAGAAGTCCAGTTGCCATGACTCAACTTCCAGACAACATGAGGATGTGTTTTTTCACCACACAATTCAACAACACTGGGGGATTTGCTAAACGGTCTAACACCGTTCTGAGGTCCAAGGAACTGTCACTACTGAATGCTTTAAAGTGGGTTCAAATGTGTACCAATGATATAGTGCCATAGATTTGTTTACAAAATCCCAGGTATTCAAAACTTTATGTTTGTTCTCATGTAAAGATGGAATTGAAATGTTTTGTTACTACACATACATTTTATGTTCTTGTGTTTTCTCCTGGACCTTAAAATGGCAATATTACTTGTAGCCGGGTGGGAACAGTGCATTTTATATCTACCACCAGATGGCGCTGCCTCTTTAGGGGGTACCCTTGGGAATACAGCGGATGTTGGGGAACTGTTGTGAGCGCCCAACAGCAGAAAATCCGATCGTTTGCAGCAGTGCTGAAACATACCATGTTTTATGCAGATTTGATTTTGAACCCATGTGTTAAAATAAATATGCTATGAATTCTACCCGTAGCATCAAAATATTAAATTAGAAACATTAAAAGAGTGTTATGCACAGATGTACTGTTGGATGGTAGCAGCTAATGTTGTTTTTGTTGGATGTCAACAGATGTCAGAAGACATGTTTAACGCTGTGAGAAGTCTGTGTGGTGTCCTGCCACAAGTTAACCTGTGCTTAAATGGATGCACTGAACACTTAGTATTTTGTTAAATTTCTGCATTCATTGCAAAGTAAGGTTTTATACAAAGCCTGTAAGTGTAAGACTGTTGTCAATGAATTTGTGGGGTTTTTTGTGTTGTCAGGAGGAGCCACCACAGTTATTTTTGCACTATACTCGTACTATTTTTGCACTATTTTTGTATTAATTTTTATTATTTTGTATACATCAAGTTATTAGCACTCGTTAACTAACTACATTAAGTGTTGACTCTTTGAGTCTGTTTGGACTAGAAGATGAGTCTCAGCTGCACAGCCTTTCATGCTGAGGCAAGTGAAAAGTACCAGTGATACAGCAAAACAGAAGAACAGTTTGTGACTGTGCATATAGGGAAGAGTCCCCTTGAACTTGCCATTTTATTTTTTATATTTTTATATTTATTTATTTTATTTTATTTTATTTTATTTTATTTTATTTTTCATATTCAGAATAAAAAAAAACACAAAAAGACATTGCTGTGTCCTGGGCTGGTTCACTTTCGCCAGGCTATATACTAATAAGGTAAATAACGGGATAATTGTTTTTGTTAATGTAATACACGGGAGTTAAATCTTACAGACTGAAAGAAATGTGAATTTACAGGGTGGGCCTATTACTGTCTAATTTCTGGAATGGAATTTGGATTCATTAAATGATAACTTTAAAGTCTAATAAGTCGTCACTACTGAGCAGGTCATGAATTGGATTGATTTGTGCTTTAGGCAAGTTTTTGGATTTCCATGCCACATTCATAATGGATTCTTGTGCCCCTGAGTCCCAACAGGCCTGAAGTGTCTTCATCTCCCACCATGCCAGAGAGTTTTGTTACTAGCTGTGACGCTTTCCTTTAATTATGCTTTAACTTTGACTGCAACTTGCTTGCCAGCTTTCAATAATAATTTTCATTCTAACTTTTTTTAAAATTCAGATTTGTTTGGCAACAGGCCTTGTTTGGAGCTTTTACGTTTTCAGCCTTCTCATTTTTATAATAATGAGCAGTTTGCAATTTCACAGCAACAGACCATCACTGCTACAGTATTCTCATCTAACAGCCATATTTTCATATCTGCTGTTATGTTATCATTTGAAGAACCAGTCATGATTGACTGGAGACACTTGACTGTGAACGAGCCCTCCATTATGTCTAATCCCATATGTGCATGTTCGAGACTCTTTCCATTGTGCAAGCAGCTTATTATGACCTATAGTTATGATTTATTGTTAAGTAATATCTAGTGATCATGTGAGACTACACCAGCCTCTACAGAAAATTCCCCCAAATGACAAAGCTCCTAAGTGTTTTTTTTATTGTGACTATGACAGTAAGACAGTATACGTTGCAATACAGTAACAAAACAGTGGACTCTCAAATGGGAAACCCAGGCATATTAGTAAGAACTTTGTAGATGGCTCCCAGTCACTTGAGTGAAAATTGCTTGCTTGATGCATGAGCCAAAAATGTCTTCCAGCTTCCAGGTTTGGTTCTGCATTATGTGACCCACTGCACAAACAAAAATCAGTGTTTGCCCTGCTGACCCTGGCTCCAATCCCCCACCTGGCTCATAGACTTCACATTGTGATCATGTCACAAAAATAAAACTTTTGCAGTTACTGTTACTGTTAACAGTTTTACAGGCATGTACATGGGAAAAATGCTGTGGGGATCTGTTGGAATTCCGCTAGTGGCCACTGAGGAAAAATTGGCTAAGGGGGTGAGTTTCAGTGCAGTTTCTAGTACTTTATAAACCCATGAGAAGACAGCTATTTGTTTCCTGTTTTAAACCCAAGGTTAACCATGCATTTAATACAACCCAATCTCCAATAAATTATGTTTGTATACAACTAAACCGCAATCCCGATTAGGTTTTTGTAGAGAACTTAATTGCGACCCCATAACGTTTTCTGTTAAGTTAATGATCATATGTACACAGTTAACATAAATGACAAGTCACAAATACGTTGATACCTAACATATGAATGAAATGTCCACAGGCATCGTATTTTTGTCTGCCAAAATATACAATCTACAACATTCGGTTTATGTTGGTGAAAATATCCATTGTTACAGTTCAGCATCCAAATGTGTGACTGTGGCGATATTAAAGTGTTTTATGGTTGGGATCAGGCATCACAACAGTGGGTTAGGGTCAGTGAAAGACTGTGGCCTGGGTTAATGAACAAAAATGTCACTTCACACAGTTGCTTCACACATGCAACGTCTGCATTAAAATGAAACGAAAACACAATCTTTTCTCTAATCGTAACTAAGTTGTTTGTGTGCCTATGTCTAATCAAATCTTCACATTGTCACATTATACATAAATGTAATATTTGGACAGTGGTTTTTCTCAGTTTATTTATGGCATATCTCCTCCCACCTATAATTGCTAATCTAAGTATTCGTAATACTCATTTTGATCATATCAGAGGATAGGGGCAAATGATTTGTATTGTTATTTAGGTTGAAAGATTTGTGTTATATGTTCAGATGTGAACAGATGTTTCATTTGACCACTACACTGTTTTTGTTGCATTTTCTGTGTTTAATGGTGAATGGAATTTTGTTCTCTAAGAATGATTTGTGAAAGAACAGTTTTTTATTTTAAATAGCTCCTAGAATTGAATCCACAAATGTATTTTCGGGCTATTAGACTGCTTACAGTCTTGTATTTTTTGTATTTTCTAAGAATCTTGTCCATTTATTCAAAAGTCTTTTTCAGAAACCACTTACAAAAAGAACAGTAGCCACTGGTTAAGGAATCTTTGCCTCTGAGCTGTGTTCTCCTGCAGTGCTGCTGCACTTTCCATTACCCCAGAGATGATAGAAGCTGTTCAAATCACCATGTCGACTGAGCCTCCTCCTTGTCAACAGCATGAGATTTACAAACTGGCACTACACTAACTATTTCATAAGTCTATGTCTCCAAAGCCACAGACAGACACACCTTTTTCTGTCTGCCACAAGTTGTCGTACTCACACAACTGTATGATGTTCCTTACGTAAGAATAACTTTGCTTTCTATGTCTTCAGTCTTCATAATCTCTTCATATACTTTTACAGTCCTCACAATCAATTGTAATTCCCTAATTGTCAGTCCAAGTAACTTAATTTCAAATTTCAAGAACAACTTTTATTGACTCTCTGTCATCTTGGCTGGTTAAGTGCTTTACAACATCTAGCTATTTATCTGCTGTTAGCAAGACCCAGTTCTGATGGTCCCTTCAAATGGTCCCTTCAAAAAGTATTTTTAACAAACTGATGAGTAATGATTGATGCAACTAGCTGTCTTTTAGCTACTGTATTCACCTACTGGCTTTTTGACTATCAAACAAAATATAAAGGTTAATATAGAACAGAATGGGTTTTTTTTTCATTTTTTGACCATTGATGTGAAAACTGAAACTGAAACTAAAAACTGAAAAATATGCTCATAATGCATGTATAATATAATGATGACAATTGATACTTTATTAATCCCCTTGGGGAAATTCTTTTGGACAGACAGGCCTCCTAAGGCGCCAAGGGTTTGGGGTTCAGTTTCTTTTCCAGGAACACTTTGACATGTGGCCAGGAATTGGGGGGAACCGGAAGTTGAACCACCAATCCTGAGGTTCATAGGTGACAGCCCTACCAACTAAGCCACTGTCACCCCTACTATTTTCTATGATATCACACACCAATTTACATTGCTAATTTCATTTTTCTGACAGTTTTGTTGTGATAGTAATGCTTTGTTTTATTTCCATATACAAGATGTATTCACTGTTGTATTGCTACGTTGATACTTGTTTTGATTTCTGAAGCAATTTCTGGTTTGTAATGTAAGGTGAGAATTGCATTCAACAGTGTGGCTTGCAAAGATACACATTTATCAAAATACATGAAGTGGAGACACTGTGATAGATGGCATATTGCACCAAAGCTTTGTTTCTGTAGAACAGTCCCTATGTGACATTATGTCTGGCACCTACAGTACACGGTGTGTTATCTTAATTTCAAAGCAGTCCATCTGGGATGAAACAGAAATGGATGTTTAAATACTCACAAACATGAAAACACATTGATGTGTTAAATCTGAAATAACAACAGTGAGTGATGCATCAAATCTCAGTATTATAGCTGTATTTCCTCTATCAGACGTGATTTTCATTGCATTATAATGTGCACAAGATTCAGGAGACAAAGTGCTGCAATGTATAAATGACTCAGTCTCATTCAGCATGACACTCCATACATTACATCTTTGTATACCATTTTCTTTTTTCGGGTCTTGCTGAGAATACTATTTGTGCTCTTTGTCTGTAGTTGCCTGCAGAGTAACATACACTGAAGTACAAGGGATCCATTGATGTCCACTGTATAATTTCTCTGAACCAACTTCCTATACAAAAATCCGGCCCTGAAAACTTGAAACAGCTGTTGCTGGCTTGTACTGTACTTTGTGGTAAAAGACAAGAATGGTGCAATGGTAAAATGGTGCTGTCTGTTATCCTCTCTCTAGCACTGAAAGCATAACCGTGGTAAGTAGGGGTGCTGGGGGATCTGCAGCAAGAGGGCGCACCCCTACTGCTAAGTGGCTGAAGATGCTGTATATTTGTTACTTTATTTTTTGTGGTTGATTTATTTTATATTGCCACATTTCATATAACCTCCCCTTGACAATTTTGTTTTTGTCATGCTTTATCTGACCCAAGCTCATGGTGCTGATTTAGTTATGGTGTGGAGGTTTAAGGTTTAAGTGTTAAATTTATGTGATATTCTGGTAGTAATAAGAGTCAGCCACAGTATAAACATAACCTGCTGTTTTTAATGTTGTGGACAGTGGTAAGCATGGGAAGTATTTAATGCTGGCTATGATCGACAGGTTTCAGTATACACAGTGCATTGCAGACCTGCCAGAGTGCCCATGCTGACATCTGTTCACCTCAACATTGAAACCCCTAATGGTTTTAATATTGTGGCTGATCAGTTCTAGCAATGAAAACAAGTTAGAGGAGAGTGCTACACCCCCATCTAAAAACATCTTACCGTTGCTATGACTGAAAGTTAATTTCATGCCCCACACCTTCACCCTCACCTTTTTGTTTGAAGCAAAATGTCTTTCAGTACTGAAATACACCATTTTGGCCTGTGATAACTCGTGATAACCATTTTATTGTCTAAGGCACATACAGTATATTGTACATGACTTGTGAATTCACTAAATGGAAAAAATACAAGAAACAATATGAATAAAATATTTTTTCCTCTAAACAATAGCTTCTTGTACAATAGCTTAAAATACCCTCAGAGCATCAGTATGCCTATGTGGGTAGGAAGAGATTTCTTTGCTATGTAAATACCATGATTGCATGTCGTGTCTGTCAGAGTAGGAGTATAGGCCCACTTTATCCCCTTTCGTATAGTATTGGGAAGAGTGCACATACATATTATTCACTCTGGTTCTGACAGACTTTTTGCACTTGTAGACGGTTGATTGGCAGCTCCTGCATTGAGACATATTGCTCCCTTATTGAATGATGGAAAGAGTGTGAATATGTGTGGGGTGTCTGTGTGTGAGATGAGAAAAATTACAGTGGTTGAAAACTTTGAATGGCTCAGTGATCAGAAAGGGCAAATATAATGTCAGAGGCACTAGTGTAGTTATATATAATGATGCATTCATACTGTATTTCTTAAGAAAGTTCAAATGGACAAATCTTTGTGGAGATGAAGGCAACTGATATAAGAAAAAAAAGTTATGTACCATCACTAATTAGCTGCCAAATACTGGATATTTGCCAAATACAACAGATATACTGAAATATATCTGTCTGTATAATAGGGCTGGACACAAATGTTGGGATATCTGAATATTTGTTCATTAGATAGGTACTCTGTTTTCAATTTTGATATTCAGATTGTATTCTTTTTTTTTTACTAAACGTAAAATATTTTAACTGTAATTGTTGTTAAATGTAGATACACATTATATCAATAATAGTCTATTTCTTAGCTTGGAAGCCTGACATCTCTCTTGCTCACCTCAGTTAAGGTGGAAACACTTGAGACCATGACGAGACAAAAGCTGAGTGCCAAATATGCCTTTGAAATTTCCATGCCACAGTGGCACATACAGCCATATTTGAGAGACACAAAAAGTCCACTCTGTCTCAGAGCCCAAAAAGTGGCACTTGGGACAGACCTACTGTATAGCAAGGTATATACTGTAGGTAGGTTGATAAGGAGCCCTTGTAAGAGAACACAGCTTTCATCAGTATTGTTCATGTGAATCCCTGTTATTTTGTATAATATGTGTGCAACAGTCAGTAGACTGTAACATTGTTTATGCATGATAGTACTGAATGTATGATTCCATGTTAAAGATTGACAAGAACTAAGCAGATTTAAGGAGTGTGGCATACAGCTTTACTTGCCAGCTGTCTTGTTTTTGATAAAAAATGTAACCACTAGTGGCATAAAAACACTAAATTTTGTTGACTTCTTCTCAGGCTTCAAAGAGAAAAACTTTTTTCAGTCAGCTCTCACCCACACTGTAGCTACTGGCTGGATTCTCCTTATTTGTCTGGGTTGATAAATTATTACCATTATCAATTTAAATGAGCAAAATCATGAAATAAACAGCTGGATTAGCCTTAGGTCTGTTCCACAACTATCTTAGCTGTTCATGAGATGAGTGTAATGAAGAAAACTGTCTATGTGAGCTTTTTTAATGAGAACTTTGAGACACAGACACTTAGTTTTGTAGTGCAATACCAAAGTTCCTCAGGCTACTGAGAAAATTTGTGTGATTTTATGACTCTTTATAATTGTTTAAATCGGGTCATTGAGTATGTATGTGTGGATTCGTTCATTCGCAGGGGACCATTTGGCTCTGAGCATTTCCGAAACCCAACTAACCTGTGCTCTGTATGTCCCTGGGTGCTTCACTCACATCGAAAACTAAGTAAGTTCTTGAAGACGTTTCACCTTCCATCCAAAAGGCTTCATCAGTCAAGTCCAGTTGCCACTGAACAGCATTTTTTGTAATAACCATGACCTGAATGACTGAGAATCTTTACAGACATGGAAAACTAAGCCTTTAGCACTCATGTTCATGCTACGTTTTGACGATGTGTATGTTCTTTGTTTGAGTATATTCAATAACCCTTACGTTCACTTAACTCTTTTAGCATTTTCACACACACCACTGTTTTCTGGGGCATTGCCATTGTACCAGTGGACAGAAAAAGACTGGACAAACTTATAGTGAAGGCCAGCGCTGTCCTGGGAGGTGGGAGAGAGGAGGATGCTGGTCAAACTGTTGTCTATCATGAACATAAACCTCCAGCCCCTTACAGGACATTGTGAGTGCCATTAGTAGTATCTTCAGTGACAGGTTAGCTGTGTGAAGGAGCACTACCACAGACTCCAGAATCTCATTCACTGCTTTCATTTTCAAACATAGTTATAATTCATTTGAGAGCCTCTCTCTTAGTCTCTCTCATCCAAACAGGAAAAGTCAAAAACCTGTTTTATTTGTTATTGTTTACCGTCCTCCTGTCCCTTACTCTGAGTTTTTAACTGAATTCTCAGACTTTCTATCTGA
>JAUMHL010000005.1:12070746-12097209 GCA_032362345.1 Sandelia bainsii
TGTAAAGTGCCTTGAGATGATCTTTGTTATGATTTGGCGCTATACAAATAAAGATGAATTGAATTGAATTGAATTTCATGTGTGAATGTAACTACCTGTTCTTTTAATCTGCAGTTTGCTCATGAGATGACATGACATTTTCAGACCTCTTTAGTCACTTTTTGGTTTTTCATAAAAGTAACTAGTGACTTATCTAGAGACTTTTTGGCCAGATATCAACATTAATTGACATTAATTTTTGTAGGTGTTTTTTATAAATATTATTCATTAGTGAAAGAAGACAAACCTTTGAAATTACCATAATTTTGTTTTATCTCAATGTGTATAAAGTTTTGACAGCTTTTTTTATCACATATAGATGTACACTATTTTGCCAAAAGTATTGAGACACTTGACTTTACACAAACATGGACTTCAGTGGTTTCAAAACTCTTCTGGGAAGGCTGTGCATATGGTTTAAAAATGTGTTTATGGGAATATTTGATCATTCTTCCAGGAGAGCATTTGTGAGGTCAGGCACTGATATTGGACGAGAAGCCCTGGCTTGCAGTCTTTGCTCTAATTCATCCCAAAGATGTTCTATCGGGATGAGGACAGGGCTCTGTGCAGGCCAGTCAAGTTCCTCCACACCACACTCGCTCATCCATGTCCTTATGGACCTTGCTTTGTGCACTGGATTCATTTATTTGGAGGGGTGTCCCAGTACTTTTGGCAATATAGTGTATGAACCACGATTCCCTACATTATTTTTACTCACACTGAAGTGTTGAAGAGTGCACAGCCAGAATCCTGAAAATAGCACAGTCGATACAACACAGAAAGTCTTTTTATGCTTTAGAATGCAAATTCTAAAGTGTGTACCAATTTAGTTTGCAATTAGTGTGAAATTGTCTCTGTGTGTGTGCACTTATGTGTTTTCATTCGACAGAGCCTTAAACTACATATGGTAAAAAGTGATGAAGTTGCCAAAGCCTTGTACTTCTCCTGTATTATAAATTCTGATAACTTCTAATACAAAGATTAAAAGTCATGTTTATGACAGCAATGTTGTACTCCCTCTACAGAATAAATTATTATTATTGTTGTTATTTTTATTAAGACAGTCTAGAATATTTTTATTATAATACAAGGTCACTTCTGTCTTGGTGTACAGAGCTCTTGTGCAACTATTTTAATACATGTAACCACATTTACATGCAACCAAAACAGTCAAAGACTAAAACATAAAAGGAAAAACTTACTGTACTCTTTATTATATTATATTACTAGCCCCGAAGAAAGAACAAGAAATGTGGTTAGAGCTACAACAGCTATGGAAATGAAAGCATTGTCTCTTATTATAGTTACTGCCAAGCAGTTCATATGATTAGCTTATCTGCTCTATCTCCACCAATAACATTTATTGTGTCCCTGCCCTCATTGTTTTATGTGCAGTGTTAACCGTTTTCCGGTTTCGGTGTCTTGTCCATGGACACCTCGACATGTAGCTTGCTGGGACTGAGAATCGAACTGCTCACCCTTGGATTGGGAGACGACTTCTCTACCCACTGAGCTATCATGCCACCGAACATATTGGCATTTAACATTAACAGTAAATACTGTATGTTGACAACAAATGTATTTTCTGCCACAATATCTGGTCTTGCATTGTATCTAGTTTGTGTGACTGCCGGGTTGTTGATCGTTTTTTATGGTTGTGTTTACAATCTCAAAGCACCAGGCTAAGGTTAGAGAAAGACTGTGGTCTGGCTTAAAAGAGAAAGACTTAACAGTAACTTCAGACACAGTGTGTTTATTATCTTAAAAAAAGGTTCTTGTTGAAAAAACAGTTTACCTCATCCAGTGTGGCCTTCAAATGAGATTCTATGTGTTTCAGAGATATAGTTATTTCCCTTGAAACGAGCCACAACTTAATTGTATGTGTCACAGATGTGCTCAGGTACTTAAAAGGTACAAATGTTACACCTCTAAGTTATCATTCTTGTTAGTTAAGATCAGTGAAATCCCTGAGGTAGTAGCTTCCCATCTTTAGCATTGATCATCACTGATGGTTAAAAGAACAAACATTAGGTCAGGTCATTTTTAGAGATCCATTGTTGTTCATTTAGGACACTTGTTATTGATAGCCACAAACTGTCACATATCAGTAAGATTTATTAGGTGTAAGCAAGCTGCAACAATTTGCTTATGTTAATATTGGAAATAAAACTCAACATACATGACCACTGTCTTTTAACTGATTTTAAATGTGAAAACTGCAGTAGATCATCAGAATTTCTTGACCTGACTTGTGGTATACTTGACTTATAGCAGGGACTCAACTTGCTTGATTCTACCTACAGTGGCTTGAGACTTATAGTTTAAGACCTGAGACTTGCTTGTGATGTGTGCATATGACTTACTCCCACCTCTGCTTATGTGCATTAGTAATTGTAGTAACATTAATAAAGGCTAAAAGCTGGCTGCAAGGGGTGGCAGGAAGGTTTCCCTGTCACTGCTTCGCCTCCTCAAGGCATACTGGGAGGAAATGTATACAATTTATTATTAGTAGTATTATTATATGTTTTTTATACTGACAATAATATTACTGATTGAGAATTGTAATCCATTCATTACACTACTGAAAAAAGTAATATTACTGTAATGTGTTACTGGCCAACACTTTTATCATAAATTCTGATCTAAGATTGTCAGATTGCCCACCCCTTATTATAATTTCACACCATGTCTAGTGCCATTTGACCCACCACCCAGCCACACTAAGGGTTGAAGTTGACTTTCATTTTTCCTTTGCTGATTTCTGTGGATTGACAGAAAACTGCTCGCTCATCAGAGGCACTGAAGAGTTGTGGATGACAGTTCTGGCCTGATCCATTACCACTTTGCCCCAGGCTTAATTACCATCTCCCTCCCATAGCATGCAACACTCTCTGCTTCAAATGCAATCTTTCTCTAACTTCTCAATCGGGTTGCAGCAGGAGCAGCACTTCTGTTTCTCCTACATTTACAATCTACTCTCCCTGGGGTCTCTGGAAGAGCACACCTGCATACAAATGACAAAACGACAATTAGATAGTGATCACAATGATCACTGGTGATGAATTCAGCTTTGGAGCTTGTTATTTCCCAGCGGGATTAAGTGGCAGTGCAGAAGCTGAAGCAGAAGTGGCAAATGCATGCCTGTCTTGCTATGATACCACGTGTCATTTTTGACAAGTCTCTGGGATAAAGAAAGCAGGCATAAAGCTCTAAATAAAATTGGTCACACAGCCTTGCCAATCACTGTGGACAACATATGCAGGCTCACAACCAAGGTGAAGCTGCTGTTACGTGTCTAGGCGGTGAGCAATGTCCCTGTGCTCTAAAATGGAAATGAAACTGTTACACACCCACATCTATTGAGGAAGGGATTTGCGTGGGCCGAGGTACAACTATACTCAATCACCACTGTGGGAGAAGCTTTAGCTTTGCCCTTCTTCAAAGTGAGATTTACAAAAAGGAAATGCTTGGCTAGGTGTATTCAAAAGGAGCTCCTGCTCGTGGGAAGACAAAAGGTACTTCCTCCCTGGGGCACATGTATTCCAAAGCCCCACTTCTTCGCTTAACTCCTTATTCTAAGTACATGTTCCCCCCTAGAGTGCAGTGCACTCTTGTCACTCCAGCTCGATCTTTTACTTTTTTCCCCTCATTCTCATTGTACTTAGCCATATTTTTCTTTTAATTTTGCTTATTTTGCTTATTTTCCCTGTACATCCCACTGTCTCTCTTACGCTTCCATTTCCCTAAACTTTCTCATTCCCACTCTCACCTTTAAGTTTACTTCTTTTACCTCCCGCTCCCCCTTCTTTTTGCTCCCTCTCTTTCCCTGTCTCCCTGTCTCTAGCCACTTGTGGACTAACTCTGAGCAAAACCCTCCATTAACAGATAGAGATGGATGAGTGATGTCAGGGATGTCTCTGTGAGTTCCAAACTGTCTTTTTCTCTTGGCTTCTCAAAAATAAGTTGCACTTTACCATTTCACCTACAAATACTGTGTGGGACTTGTTACTTTAATTACTATTTTGTATGATCCCAGGCAGGATCAGAGAAGCCAAATGTAGTCATATCTAATATTGTTGCCATTCTTTTCTATCAGTGACTGACAGATAACTTTGTTCAGAAACCATTTTTAGCCATTTTTAAAAATCTTGTCTAGCTAATTGAGCCAAATGCAGTTCAGGAGATGTTTTCTGTAGGTTTTGGGCATCTCTTTTCATTACACTCTTGTTACAATATAAATTCCTTTGTATATCCTTACTAAATGCTGTCAAACTGTGACGGGTCTTGTTAACACAGAGACTTCAAATCCCCCAGCTACATTGTTTATTCCCAAAAGGGACTTGTGGCTGTAGAATGAGAAATGTAACATGTCTGTTAATCCAAAAGAAGAGAAGCAGGTACAATATATCCGCAGGGAGAATATCCTGCAGTTTGTCTAATGAGGCATAGCCAGACTATACACTTTGGTCAGTTCAGGAGATGAGCGTGAAATTTGCAATTAAATAATGTGAATCTCGCATTAAGAGGTCCTCCTGAGGCAATGTGTCTGTAGTAGGGGTGACTAACTCAATTAATTCACAGTCCCTCCAAAAGTTTATTCGCAAATCAAGGACTTCTTGTAAGGTTACGTGTGTCAAAATGTGTCTTGGTAATGTCAGTGTTACTGTGTATGTCTGTTTCTTTGGGTATCAAGAATGCACACAGTGAGTGCACACAGGGTTAAGGCTGACTCTGAACTGGTGGTCTTCTCTCAATACCAAAACAAGCTATCTACTTCCTGTTTTGTGAATCCACGTCTTTGCCTGCTGTGAAGCGGTGATTGTCGGGTAACATTTAGAAAGCCCTCTCTCTCCCTTTCTATCTTGCTAAAGCTTCACTCTTGCCTCTGTGCTTTTCTTACTGTGGAGAAACAAGTTCATTGTGATTCGAAATGCAGTTCCACGGCTCAACGGGTTCTGTTTGAAAAGAGATTTGAGAGAGTGAGCATGAGAGAGAAAGACAGAGAACCTCTGGTCGCCTGGCGTCTTGATGAATAAAAGATGGAGGCACTAGCGTCTTATAAACAACAACAGAGCCTAATTAGTTCAGTTTTTTTATTTTAGGAACACTTTATATGACATTTCCTTTGTGTGGCTGCTTTCATCACGCACGTCCTGGTTGCCTTACATGTTGTGTGGGCTTCCTCTCGCAAAACAATACAGCTGGAATAATATTTGTGTTCTATGCAAATGTATGTGCTGACATACATTTTGGTATACTCTTGCCTTCCTAGTTTAATTGTGATATGACCTGTTATGCAGTAAACCAACGCTGAAAGATGTGATGGTTATTAATGTTATTTACATATATCTTTGCAGAAACATGCATCTTAAATGTGCAGTATTCAAATTTATGTATCAGGCAAGGTTCACACAAGATCTGTAAATGATTAAATTGATTGTAAACAATATTATAGAAATATTATAAATACTTCATGAAAAATCACATTTAACTATATCATCAGAGAAAAAATACTACTTCTGCCACTAATACTACTACACAAGGTATAGTTATTATTTATCTTTGTTGACCAGTCCTTTTTTGCTGATGGAGTTAATCAGTTTCTCAGCAACGTTCCCTATTTAACACTGTTTCTCTTTCATACACAGCTTTTATTAATCATACCCTCTTTTTGCCCTCTTTGAATCTCAGTTAATTGCCAGATGTTTACTTAAAGTCACTTTAATGGGCTATTTGTCACACTTCTTTTGCAGCAGACTTCTAATTGGCTTTCAACGTAATGCAACGTACCTTTAGTTTTATTTGTGATTGCAGTTAGGCAGCGTAAAATGTCTTTTCCATTAAGCGCTTACACAATTTTGTTTACATCTTGTAAAAGTTAAACTCAGTATATGCCTGTTTCAGTGATAGACAGCTTACCTGACATTATAAAGACTTCAGTGAGACAGTAAAGTCCCACATATTTTAAAAACCAGCACATGAAAAAAGCTAAAACTGCCAAATCTGTTTGTCTCAGGTCTGTGCTGTTGACTGTTGATGCTCTGCAGTCTCTACATATCGTCTGCTCTGCTGAATGCGGCCCAGTCTAATGGCATCTGTGATATCCCCGGAGCACTCTAAGAGAGGTTGATGACAGCATGTGTTTGTCTTCCCTTCTTTTGCTTTCTCTTCCACACAAACACACATACATGTAGGCAGACAAGCATATACACACACAGTGCACCTTCTTAATCTTCATTTCTGTTCCTCCTCCCACTGTCTATGTTTCAGAGTCAGAGTGCTGTAAAGTCTTGAGCCCCAGGTACCGCCTGAGGGTCTGAGCGCTGGTGAGGGCAGGCACAAGGTAACAGAATCAAAGGATGATTGTGGTGAACATAGTATGTGTATTAATGTGTGTTTCTAAGAGGTGTTTGTCAAACACCTTCCTGCACCCCCCAACCCCGGTTATCTGCTCTTAAAATATCCAGCCTTTCAGCCTTCTGCTCTCGCTCATCAAACACCTCACAAGTGTATTCAGTTAGTTAAAGTGATGGGCTTGTCTGCACCACATGGAGTTCCAGACATGACATAATGCACATGCATAACCCAGCATACCGATGTAGACCAAGTTACCCTATATAAGAAAATAGAGAACATGCAGTATGTATTGTTCATCTTACAGTAAAAGTTAATCTCAAGCTGACACCTTCTTAGTTAGTAACTCTGTTATAGTCAAAGTCAACAACCCTGGATACCAAGTCCATATGAATTGTCATTTCAAATCACAAACCAATCAGTTTCAGTTTAAAAGATAAAACTGACATGACTCTGTTCTTCACAGACACTAACAATTTATTTTCCAGGAGATAGGACATGCTGAATAGGATCACTCCCTGCAAATATTGGTATGTGTACTATTGGAAACAGTAAAGATTGTTCTCAGAGGATGTCTTATTTTACACTCCACATTCTGGATAAAAAGCAGTAAGAATGTATCATACTGCCCCACAGAGCAGAGCAAAAATTAGATACAGAAAAAAAACCTGAAATTCACTTTAAGAGAGAATGAAACAGAAATATTGATAAAACATGGGCATTCTATGTAATCCAGAAAAAAATTTAAAAAATAAATTATTATCAGTCTGATCACACAGACACATGCTTGTGCCCACAGCTTAAGCACAAATTTGGAGTATCTTGAAGTTGCAACCAGAACATTTGACAGAGAATGGAGGTGGTTTGTGCAACAGCACTGAAGTGCTCTTGATCAGGAAGGATACCATCTGCAAAGAAGAATGAACAGGGAAGAGTAGAGAGATATCGTCATCATGACTTTGCACTATTTAACATTCTTTCATCTTTCAGGGGACAGTGTTATGGGTTTACTGTATGTTATGCTATGTAGCAGTGACACACTGAGGTCATTTTTTCTACTTTGAGTGGTAACTGGGGTAACTGTGCTTTGGTCTGATGTACTGTGCAGAATGTCTTGCACCTTTCAATTTGCAAACAGTGCATCCACATGAGACACTTGGAGGCAGTCTCTGGTTGGTTTACAGAAATCAGTACACAATTGTCTTAGACTATTTTGACTTTTTGTGATCATTGCACAAAAGTGCATCCGTCTTCTCATTGACACTCATTTTTACAAAGCAGTATAGTACAGCCAAGACAGCAACACTAAAGGCAGACAAGGTGTTTAATGATAAATTCAGTTTTCACATTATGCTAAGAGTCTTCAGTCATGACAGGAGCAATACAAATAAGACCATGCTGTTTTTGCCCACTCTTTAAATGACAAGTTCAAAAATACACAACCTAGCTCTACCAATCTAGTTAAATGCTATGCTTCTCCATCTGTATGCCTGGTAGGAATAAAATTTGTTTCAGTTGCAAAAACTAAACCACTGGCAGTAATAATTATTGACATTTATTGGTCTTAATTTTGCTATTATTTGAACTATTTTGGCTTCTTTGTCTTTTCAATTCTTTTTTGCATGCAATTGTATATATTTGCTTTTTGTGTATCCATGCATCATTCAGTATTTAGTGGAATGAGGTTGTGCATTGTTAATTGAAAAACAAAAAACAAAAGCCAGCCATTAAAATGCAGCTCACCTTCCCAAAAGGACTTGGCCTTTCATACGAGCTGTTAAAAATGGTCCATTTCTAATATCTGAATGGGAAATATGAGCACATCAGATGTACAGTTGCTCAGAACTGTCATTGCTGTTGCCTCTGACCTGCTTCCTGGCCTCAGGCATGTTTATATTTCTACCACTTCTTCAAGGACAAATAAAGAAGAAGAGAAAAGATTAAAAAGATGCTGGGAGAAAAGGGGGAATTAAATAGGGAAAAAATAATTTCTACTGCCGAGTTTGTACCAAAATGAAATTCATCATTCTCTCTGTGTTCTTATATTGACCACGGGTTTGGTCTCTGTATACAGCTTTCATTGATAGCTGGATTGGCTTGTGCAAAGAAAGTCACGTGTATACAGGTCCATGGGCAGCATGACACATGAAATAGATACAACCTTGAAATAGCCAAGGCTTTGTACTGGAGACCCACCCACTGCTATCTATCTTACCATTTTCTTTCCCTCCCTCCTTCTCTCTCTCTCCCTTGCTCTGTCTCACTTTATAATGAGCGTCAACAAGTGATCTTTCTGGAACCATGGCAATAATGAATAGTCAGAGTGGTACCACCAGCCTTTTAAAGCCTTATTATTACATAGAGCAAAAGGCTTACCTCACTGACAGAGGGAAAGAGAGAGACAAAAGAGAGAGACCATCCTTGGGTGAGGGAATGAGGGAGGCGGTAAAGGAAAAAAGGATGAAATGTGTGTTTGCTGGATACTTTAAAATAGCACATAAAGAGGAATGCTTTACCTTGTAGTCACTGGCTAACTTTCACTATATCAGGTGTATTTGTGTAGCGAATGAGGCAATCTCTATTTTTTTTGCTTTTTCTATTTTTCCTGACCTTGAGCCATATCATGACTGAATCTGAATTGGCAAAAGAGAGAAAGTATAGAGCATGGATGTGGTGCAGGACTTTGTCTGAAGCAACTACCACTGTCAAAACATATCCTTTAATCTCTTTTCCCCTGCCCAGCCCCCTTCTTTCTCTGAAAATCTAGGACATTCTTTTTCATCATCACAGTGTTCCCTGGTCTCTGTGGTATGCTGAGCCCAAATGCCAAAAAACCCCTCCATAGTTAAGGAGTCTGTTTCTTTTTGCTAGTGTCTTTGGTCACAGGCTCTGTCCAGGGACAGGTGGTGTTTAGATATGGTTCCCTTTGCCCTTTGTATATATTCAGCCATTCAGTAATTTTTTATGGGATAAGTGGAATAGATAAGATGGTTCTCACAACGGTATCACTGTTCAGTGTTCGTATTTAGAAGTATAAAATATATAAGAATAAAATATATTAAGAAATATAAAAACACATTTACAAGAAGAAAAGACATAACAGCGAAGTTAGAAGAGTTTGTAGGTGTGTGCATATGGGAAATGGTATTGTTAGACCTGATCTGATAAGAATTTACTTGTGCTTTGGCAAGTCTGAATCATTAGTAATGACTCTGGATTAGCTTTGTTTGCTTTCAAAAAGAAAATCATCATTGGGAATGTATAAAATATAATTGAAGGAAAAAATAAGACCTTGTTGGGGTGCTCCATTTCTGGTTTATTATATAACCTGAAGAAATATAACACACATCAAGCAACTATAATATGATATTGTCTTCTGTTATCGTTTCCATTGCCCATTGGGTTTTCTAGCTATCATTTTTATAATGACAGTTTCATACCACACCATTTGGCTTATGAGCCATTGTGCTGTTTTCCTAATGCCCCTGAAAGTTACTAATGGTGATAACAAAGCACATATTCTTCTCTGTTCAACATGCAAGACTCTCCCTACTGTATCTGATGGTGATCTTTGCAGTAAAGACAGTATTATCACTGTGTGCATACTCCCTGACAGCAGGGAATATGTGCCTGAAACTGGCTCCATTGTTTTGCATTAATAAGAAGTCATTTTTATGGGATGCAGTTTAAACCCATTAACCAAACAATATTGTTCCCTGGGCTGCCACTAGGTGGTGCTAAAATCCTGTCCTCCTCCAATTTCTATGAATGCTCATACATATGCTTCCACAAATGGAGCTGGCTGTGTTGCTATTGTAGGAGTATGGAAAACATAAGACAAGAGTTACAGTCCCAGGTTTAATTGTGTTTTTAAGAAAAACAGCTACGATGAACTAACAAATAAAATAAGGCTATAATGGACTCCAGAAATTCCAGTTTAAACACTGAACAGAAGAGCACTTAGCAGCCCACTGTTTGGTACCAGCGGTAATGTTAAATTAGGAACTGATAGTGAGCTTTGTGTTCTGTTCAGATTTAGTCTTGTGATCTATTATTCATTCTGCTGATTCTTCTCATTGCAAGTGGTTTGAATAAATCCACAGCATCATTAAATAAAACAAACTAATTGATTAGTTCTACTGGTGTTCACTGTGTGTTAATAATATTAAGAAGCTCAGCTTTTTCCATGAGCTCTAGTTCCCCCCCACCCCCCCATTAAAACTGGTTCACCCATGACCAAGAGAAGACAAGCTAAATAAGCATTTTAAACAGTAAGAATATTGATATATTGACATGGATGCAGATCAATAGTTGGAAGGTGCAACTATTATTTTATACACTGATCCTACACAACATGGTAAAACTAGGAAATGCAGAACTTCAAAAAGAAAACATCTCTCAGCTCACAGCTATGTGGGAGAGAGTTAGAAAGACAGATTGCATCTGGCAAGAGGCTATGATCTATAAAAGGAGCTGAGGAAGGGATAGACAAATCTGAGTCTGCAAAAGCAAACAGATACATTGGTCTCCACCACTAAACCTGACCTAAGACTGAAGTATCAGCAATATTTGCTAGTCTGCTTCCTGGCAATACCTCCCTAGGCCATGCCAATGCCCAGAGTGAATCCGTGATCCGTGTTTCCGTGAGGTCCACCACATAGTGGCATATGACTGCCAGCTGAAAATTAATTAGTAAATGTGACAAGGTTGCAGACACATAATGAAAGTTATTGGCCATGTAACTTCATCATTTCCCCAGCCCCCCTATTACTTTCCATTAGCTTAGTCAGCCATGAAATGGTGGTTTCATATGATGCTAAGAGGAATGTGCCACCACACCTTCACCGGCAACACCTCCCACCCTATTCTCCCAGAAGGTTTTCACATGGATGATCAAGGCACTTGACTAATTGGATGGTTCAGGGTGATGAGGGAGGATTGGGAGTGTTAACCAATCATTTTACATCATTACAGCACATTTAGGGATTGTTCTATCAAATGGAAGCTTTCACAACTTTTATGAGCTGAAGGAGTATTCTCTATATTTTTTTCTCTATATTCCATTTTGTTAGTCCCTCTGTGTTGTGAAGTGTTAGGTAGATTTAAGTGTATGAACTGAACTTTGGACTGCATCTTTTTTTTTTTACTATGTTAAACAAGTAAATATTGTAGTTTAAGATTTGATGTTCATTTGAATTATGTCTGTCAGAATAAGTAAATATTTTTTGGTTTAATAATAGATTATAATTTAATTTGTAATTGGCTGGTTGTAATATTTTTTTCAGTTGAGAATATTTCCAGCACACTCTCTATTAAGTGGTCTCGTTTTAAGAATGCAGGCTAAGAGAGACTGGTGAGCAGATGTGTAGCTGTTGAGGTACTCGGTTTCTTACTCATTTCTGTGGAGTTAATTGTTATCTTCAAAGCTGTGGAAAGTGGAATTTAATAAATGTTTGTGTGTTTTAACCATACAACAAACTGAGTGGAGTGAATAATTTTTGAACCACCAGACACGAGTAAGCCTGACTCTACACAACCTACTTAACTTAAATTCAGTTTAAGCTTACGTAGGCCTTTGCTCTTGATTGCACACATAGTCAGACCAGTAATATGTTGGGGTTGTTGTTTCCAGAGGTGGGTAGTAACGAGTTACATTTACTCCGTTACATTTACTTAAGTAACTTTTTGAAAAAAATGTACTTCTAAGAGTAGTTTTACTGCACCATACCTTTTACTTTTACTTGAGTAGATTTGTGAAGAAGAAACGCTTCTTACTCCGCAACATTAGACAACACTCAACTCGTTATTTTCTTTTTTTTCTACCAGAGGGATGCCGTCTGGAGTTGTGACGTTCACGAATGAACCGAATCTAGTGAACAACGCTTTAACACGAACGACGGGAGCCAAGTCACGCTTGGGAGCCATTCTTTTTTGTTGTTTCACACGCACATAATTTGCTATCAAACCAACCAACCAATGTAAGAGCTAGAAGAAAGCAAATAAAGGACAAGAGAACAAATTATTATTCATACTAACTTAACACTTTGTTTTTATCTCCTTTACCTTTTCTCCCTTGTTTACTTTTTAGCGTCAAGTGGATTGTATAATGCGATTGTTGGCCATCATTTCAAAATAAAACCCATTTTAATAGGAAATTACAAAATAAAAGCGATCACCTAAATTATCTAAGCAAAACCTTAAACAAGTTACATATTGCTCACACACTGTACTGAGGTAATTTACACCACTTGAAAGATTATTCACAAAATATTATTAAGTTTTTCTGTATTGTTTAAAAAGTTCTTTTAAACAAAGGGTAAATCCAAAATAGTGATCTCACTGTCAAAGCAGACCTTGTGAAATGTTTGTATGAATTCTGATCAGACATTAAAATCTAGTCCACACATGTCAAATAAAATTATAATCAGTATTTCACAATAATTCAAACTCCTGGCAACTAGACTTCTTTTTTGGTATAGCTGAAGCTACTCGAATGAGTAGGGAAACCTAAGAAAGAAATCCAGTTGCCATGACTCAACTTCCAGATATCTTCACAGTAGTCTACGTGCTATGTGACGTAGCAGACAGTGAATGAAAAAACACATGAGAAATGTCACAGTTCAAACATACATGCGTTACCTAGTGGAGGTATTGGTTTCAAAAACTTTATGTTATGAGAAACTGAGATTTGGAAATTTGTTTTTCTTGTGCCTTAATCTGTTATTTTGTAAATAAGTTATTTATTTTTACAAATTTTATTTTAATATTTAGAAATACCAGAATTTGCATATTATTTCATATTTATGTTTGTCTGATTACATCATTTTTTAAAAATAAATCAGACATTATGTCCAAAGTTACTCGGTACTTGAGTAGTCTTTTCACCGAATACTTTTTTACTCTTACTTGAGTAATATTTTGGATGACTCCTTTTTACTTCTACATGAGTAATATTATTTTGAAGTAATGCTACTCTTACTTGAGTACAATTTTTGGCTACTCTACCCACCTCTGGTTGTTTCCATTGAGGGGATAAAAACACAATAAACAATGAACAGTAGTTGGAGATAGCTGTTAGAGGTCTTCATGGGTCCAACTTTGGACCCCACTCCAACGGACCTGTAGAAAGCCACACCTGACCCGAATAAACATGAATATAAATAGACCAGATCCAAAGTGTGGTCGACCCAAATAGTCCCAAACAGAGATCGAACACAAACGCCAGCAGCACTGATACACTGATGTGTCAGTTAGATTTACCTCTATACTCCTTCAACTTGTTGTTTACATCTGCAGAAAACACCATTTCTCTTTTCCATGCTGTTCACTACACTTTTGCCTCTTTTTCTCCTGTGGTATGGTAACAAACCATCAGTAGTCATCAGCAGTTGACAGTGCACAGTTTCAGATCCATTCAGATCCATTTGGATGCTGTACATATTGACACACAGACACGAGACCCAAGAGAGGAAAAGTAGACTCGACCCTACCTGATTACACTGAGCAGAATTTGGACTCAACTCGAGTGGACCTGTGAAGTCTCGTATTCTTAAATAGAAGCAAATGATTATGATTAATATTATGATTTCTTTTTTTTAGTTAATCTGACCTGCCAATTCTGATTCTGGCCGATTCCAGATTTCTATATATGTATAATTTATAATATATGTATAATTGACAGCAAACACATTTTTGTAATGTTTCTTTAATTAAGAATTGTAATAAAACAAGTGGACTATTAAATAGCTTTTACATTTTCCGTCTTTCTCTCTGTGACACTCAAACTAATCTCAAAAGAAAAGTGCTCCAGGTTACAGGACAAACTTTTTTTTTTTAACAAACCTGTAACTAAAAATGAAGTGCAGTACTTGTAATTTTCCAGATGTACATAGGTCCAACAGGTAAAACAAACAGAAAAATATAACAAGGCACCTTGATGGTTGTTGTCAACATAAGTTTAGGCCCATCACACTATCAAGCACTCAAATATTAATGACAAGTTTTTCTTCACAAACACAAGCATCTCGGTTTTGCCACTAGATTACTTCTCTCATCTACGACATGTCCATCGAAGTTAAACAAGTCAAGACACAGATGAAGGGCACCTGCACAGCTATCTCTGTATGTGTGTAGTTGTAGACATTTCATTTATAGACATGAATAAATAAGTAGTCACTGTGAGGAAATAATCTTTAAAACCATCTTTAAAAGTGTTTTTTTAATCAGTTCATTTTATGTTTCAATCAGTTCATGGTGACTTTTAAAAGGTTAAAAACGTAGCTGATAGGAGTGTTTGTCATTTGTCAATAAAGTTAATTGAAGTTCAAATATTTTTTTTGTTTGCTATGCAACAGAAAGCATGATTTTTAAATGATGATCTTCTATTCCAAAGAGCTTTAAGATGTCTATCTTAACGTGTATATTTCTTTTGGTTCTTATACATCTGTCAGCCCAATTAGAAAGGTCAAGGGGTAAGATGTAAAGTGAAGCCACGAACTAGCAAGTGGAGAAAGAGACGAGCTATGGGAAAGTTGTAGAAACTTAGTAATTACAAGTTTCTCAGCTTGTAACGAACATATTATGACCTTCAGAAGGTAAATAAGCGTGTGCGTAATCCTATACTGTTTCAGAAAGATACTGTGTTAAAATGAGATGCTTAACGCGATTCGCATATTAGCACGCTAGCAATATTGGTCCTACTCAGTTGTGATAGCAGTACACATAGTTAAATGTGGCTAATTTGTGATGATGTTGTCAGCTAATGAAAAGCTAAAATGAATTCGGAATGACCTTGTTGCAAGGTTTAAATTAGTAAAGTGACTCAGAAACTGTTATAAGCTCATCAGAAGACAGGACCAGGATTTTTTTTTTAATGCTGAAAGAGGAGACGTACCCACTCAGTCACTGTCTCCATGGTTGTTGCTACCTGCAACTGGTGATTTCACTTATCGTTTTATTCATCTTTCATCGAAGAGTGTCCTCTTCCTTCATCATTCTTTACTCAGTGTCATCATTCCCTGCCAGTGACTGCTTGAGGAGTTTGTGAGTACTGTTAGACACATGCACATGCTTTTTTTTTTGGTTCCTTTAGCAAGTGAAGTGGTCACTTCTCAGAGAATTTATTATTTATGGATTTTTTTTTTTGCTTTACACATTGGTGCAGGAACATCATATAAAGTAGTGTAAAGACGTGAATTAGAGGAGGGTTGTTAGGTGATGGTTTTCCAATGCCAGTAATGAAATGGATCATTAGGTGGTATTAGATCAGGGGTAGGCAACCCTGGTCCTGGAGAGCCACAGCCTTTCTTGTTTTTCAGCTATCTCACCACTTCCCACTGTTAATTTCTTCACTCATCTACCACATGTCAAGCCAAGTTAAATAAGCACTCCCTGTCAACAGGGGTAGAGAGGTAGGCTCAGGCAAGTGGATCAAGGCTGGGAAACAATTTTGATTAATCCTCTTGTAGGTCAATGTATTTTTTGTTTTTGCTGATGCAGGGCTGGTCGGTAGTGGCTCTGCCTCAGAATTCTCCCTTCAGTATTTCATCATGCACAGATAGAAGTGCACTATTTGACTTTTTGGCTGCAGGTGCTTGTGATAGGTCTGTGATAGGTCAGATAAGTAGGCCAAGGTCAAATGCGACCTGTGGAAGAAAAAGGAATATCTTCTCAAAGTTTCTCAGGTTCACATCTGATCTCCCCCTCTAGTATAGTCGAAATTGAATGGGACCTTATTCACCACCAACTTCAGTGTGTGAGCCACGCAGGGCAGACTTGTTAGTTTACCATAATCTACTGCTTTAGTCATATTTGTAACACCTCATAAACCCTAGTCTTGTCTATGGCGCATAGTTGCAACAATGTGTCAAATGTGACTGTTAGACCCTGGGACTTCTTGACAGTGTTTAAGGACTTGATGTTGCTAGAAATTTCGTCCACCCACTCCGTCCTAGTTAGTTGTTCTGAATGTTTTCATGGTTGTTTCCCCATAGCTTATTTTGGCCTTACAGGTATTACAGATTGTGAACTTTTTGTCTTATTCATAAACAGTAAAGAACTTCCATGCCGACGACATGGTGTGTGTATGTTTGTGTGACTGTGACGCTACTGTCTATTTAACTGCATGCTCAACGAGGACCGTCATGCTTGTGAATTTGACCAGCACTGAATCAGAGATGATCAGCCGATACTTATCATGGCAGATCAAGCCCAAAACCAACCCACTGCAATCTCCAGCCTATTGATCTTTGCATCTTTAAACAATACTTCCTAGCCAGAACCCTCTGCAATCCCAGCAACTGTTGTCTTTCACATTAACAGAAGGGTAATGTGAATGAGTAAATATACTTGGTGCATGTCCATTTGCATGTTTACATACATGTCTGTATTAGTGCTTCATCAGCCTCTCATATGCAGCTCAACTGCATAGTAAATGAAATGTGAAATGAACAACTGCAATCAGACAGGCACAACACATAAATGCAGCTATCTTCCTAAGAAGATCGTTTGTTCAATTTTTAACTAACATTGCTGAATCCTTTTTTTTTTTTAACATAATGTGCAGTGATAGAACAGAATAATGAGGGTTAGCTCACACCCTCTATTGAACTCTGAACCTCTACTGAGACTTATTTTTGTGCTGGGTACACATTAGTTACTAAGTAATTACTTACTAACTAAGTAGTAATTTTGCCTTGCGTTCTACCAAAACGTGGACAAAAAAAAGTGGAACAACTATTACAAATAGCTATCTGCGTATGTGTGTAGTTTCTGCTGTCATACTTGTACTTGTTTTATTACTGTTTTTTTTAAACCCAATGTTTAAGATGGGGGCCATCCATCACAAAGGCATTTTAGACATCAGAACACTTCTCCAAATCAATGGCTCATTGACTGCCCCAGCAGCAGACATGGACACACGTCTGTCTCGCTGACAGTTACAAAAAAGAAACACGAATACAAATTGGGCTTCACTGTCTGTCTGAGAGGGCAAGAGAATATGTCATTGACAATCATGACACAAATCCATCTTTGATTCTTAAAAACTCCTTTCTATTGTTACCCTTGGTTTCCTAAGACCCCTTGCTTATTATTCGTCAATAAAGACAGAAGAAGAGTCATTTTGTTGCTGTCTCTACAGGAGTTTGGGCATGGGTGGTTTAGAGGACATTTTGACAATGGGAGAAGGATTGAGGCGAAAGCCTGTCATTTGCTTTGCTGTTTATTGATTGCAAATATGGTGAGAGCTTAATTGATTCACACTTTGAGATCAACACGATAATCTCTTAGCCTTGGGACTACAGTGGGCTGTGCAGACAGGAAATAGACAGCAGTGAAGGGCAATAGAATGTGTGAGTCAACTGAGTGGAAAGTTTAGTTTGTTCTTTGCCCCTGGTCAGTGTGCTCACAAAAATCAGAAGCATCAATGCTGTTGTGGGGTCTGGTAATTAAAGAGACTTTAAAGAACAGAAAGTGAAAGGAATGTGAAATAAATAGCTGATGTGTGTTTATTAAAGAGGCCATAAAATGCATATTTTCAGGTAAATTTTATTCTGGGGCTCTACTGAAGTAATTTATGACCAAAACACACAGTGACCGTGCACCACCTCATTTTTCCATCGACTCCACAGGCTGCAGAAACAAACTGTAGCTTTAAGATTTCACGTTGTTTGCTTGAAACCTAATACCTATTTACCTACTCAAATGGCACAAAAAAACACAAAAACATTTTTTCCATCATACTATTCTTGCAGTATCAGCTGTTTTTTATGACTTTTAAGAAATCCACCTTATCTACAAAGCTGACAAGTTAGACATAGTAACATTTCTGAGAAAAAAAAAGTTTTAAAAAGTGATATTTTTTGCTAAAAAATAAGTAATTGTTTGCATAACCAAAACAAATACTTTCTGCCCAACTTACCAACCACTCTCTAAACACACAAAAAATGGTTAGTCCTGAGCAGAGTGGTGGAAAAGCTTCACTGCTAATCTGAGCGAGGGGGCATGACTGACAGTGGTCATACGTATGACCATCTGGAACATTTTCGGGAGAGTCTAGAGGAAGCATTGTGGACCCTTGAGAAAGACTTGTGACTCAGCAGACAGAGATGAGATTTTGTTTCATGTGATTTCTTCCACATACCTAAACATGCTTTTCCAGCCACAATTGATCTCGAGTACATAAAAAGCACAAACATCAAAACTCAAAAAGCCACATTCTTATGGTTTACTGTTTAATCCACAGTTCTTGTCTTATCCGATCAGTCCTCACGAACTCACTGCACACAAACTGGCTCCTCACAGGGAACTGTAAGTCCAATTTTTTTTTATGAAAAAGATCTTTCTATCACATGAATTTACAAACAGAAATCAAAGCATCTGACTCACGGAGCTTGAGTTGGCTGAGCAGGTTTTATATTCAGACATAAAACCTTAATCAGTCCTCCCATTTTTTCAGTTCCCACGTTTAGATTTAGTGAAATTATAATAGAACAACTCTTAAAAAATAGCAATTTTAGTCCCTTCCCCTCTTATTGGAAATCTTCCAACATTTCTTTCTCTCCACCATCAAAACCAAAGGGCCAGTTGTTCCTTCACCAATAAGACTACCCATAGTGAAGCCTTGAGTCTGACAAGACACAGAAACTGCTGATAGGATTGCTGCTAGACCCACAGACGGCTGGCCAGGCAGGCTAACAAGGAAGTAGATGGACAGTTAAAAGAGTTTGTCAAAATGAAGCTGCCTTTCAATGGTGTTCTGGGGCTTCAAATGGAAAAGGCAGGATGAAAACAAGGCTACATGGGACCACAGCCATTTCTCTGTGTTCTGCAGATGAAGAAAGGACGCCTGATCAAGCGCAGCAGGGGAAGAAGGCAAGCTGGGAGGCCAGAGGGATTTGTGCCTCTGCCTGTGTGTGTGTGTGTATTGTGTTTGTGTGTGTGTATGTGTGTCTGGGCACAGTGGTTATTTTTTGACTGAAAAATGCTCAAGAGGATGCACTCTGCCCTTAGGCCAAATCCAGACTCCAGGAAAAGTTTTAACCAAAGTGAATATACTGTAATTATGTAGCTGCTTCTGAGATAAAGAATCACAAACTGGATGGGATGTCCAGTGTGTGACTGATATTTTATGTAGGACACCGGACCACTTGTATTGTTTTGTAATTAGAATTGGAATTCTTTTTTTGCATGTTCAGCCACTACAACAGAAAAGTGACTGCAATCAAAATCAAAATGAATTGAGGCACACTTTGGAAAATGCATTAATCAAAGCAACAATGAACATACACATTAATCTTGCCAGTAGTAGTATTAGTATTTATTCTGCAAAGCCTGAGCTAGCTAAAGTGAACTTCAGTGAAAATACATTAGTTTTTAAAACTTACAGTATGTCCCTAGAGAAGTATCTTGGCTATTGCTATAGGCACACATGTAAGGCACACAAAAAATGGCCACATATAGTAAAATAAATATATTTTTTATTCTTTTATTCTTGACCACAGCAATAGTCAAGGTTTGGTTAGGTTTAGACACTAATCAACTTGGTTATATATTGTAAAACATCAGACGGGCTCAAACTATTACTTTAAGTAGGTAACACAATAGTTATCAGCTATTGCAATGTTTGTTAGTGGGATTTGAATATACAGTATGTTCAATCCGATTAAAATGATTAAATTCAGTGATTAAAGTGTAGAAAATAGGTAAAACATAGGTAGCAAAACATTTGCTGTCCCAACTAAGTTACATATAAACTTAATTTTAGGAGACAAGATTGCATATCTTTGATGACATTGCAACTGTCTATGCAAGCACTAAAACCTTTTTATAAGGGCAGCTGCTACTTCGTCTTACAGAAAAGACAAAACTGTCACCTCAAACCTACAGGTGTGTAATCATAAGAACATACGTTTATGTTTTTAAAAAAGCAATCCTTTTAACAATTTTTCTAAACTTCAATCATTTGTAGTAGATCTTTTTGATTAAGAATACACATGGAAGTAATGCAAACCTCTTCCAAAGTCAGAGTGATGGGACTGAATGTTGCACTCTACCTTTAATATAAACTGACCTTGGATTTAGTGCATCAGTTTAATGTACCTGATGTACATCAGGAATGAGGAATGTATTTTCTTGTTATGTCTAAATTGGAAAATGTATTGTATCCTGAACATCAAAGCCTCTATTTCTCATTGTCTGCTGTTGCTTGATGACCCCTCCACTTGCACTCTTGCTCCAGTTTTAGTAGGTGCTCAGTCAGGTGAAAGCAGGATGTTAGCCTTAGGTGAGACATTCCTGTATTTTCCAGCTTCCCATGCATCAGGAATATGGCACAATGTCTGTCTTGGCCACTACAAACACCACAAGTGTCGGCTGTTCTCTCACAGCTATTTGACTGCCAAAATGCATTAACCAGTACCAAACTATAAATAATTAAATATCTGGGTGACATGGCCTGGCAGAAACACCATGGTGCTTGATTAAAACTTTATCACCAGACACTGTGAAAAGTTTCCAAAACAATTAATTACCAGGGTATTAATGGTGGCTTGTGCTATGTAAAATGTGATTAAATGGGTGACTTAATTAAAAAACTCATTATACTTCTGTTTTCAGAATTTCAGCGTTTTCAAATGAATATGGAATTTTTCTCTTCTCTTACTTTGTCTCTCTATTCTTTCTTCTGCTCATTCTTATGCACAAACTGACACACACGCACTTTCCTCCAGCAGGCATTAATGTGCCACCTCTGTGTAACCGGAGTGGGTGTGTGAACTTATGCATTCATTGTTACAATTATATATTTAAATCTGAACTTATTTTTCAGTCTCATTGACTATTTCTTTTTTTTTTCAAACTGAGAAATTGAGAAATTAATTCCATTCTCCTTTGGTGCAGATGGGGAACCACAAGAGAAAACTGCTCAGTCTTGTAGATGAGAACATGCACACGATGAACTCCTTGTTGAACTCTCCTTCCTGCACTGCTCTTTTTTTTTCTTTACTCCTTCACATGACCTCATCTTATATGGAGTAAAACTGCATCAGCATAGTCTTTGAAAGAAGCCTTTTATTGCACCTGACCTCTTCCTACCTCACATGCTTGGTCCAAGGCTGTACCCTGCATTTAAATATTAAGACAGAAGCAGCAGTGTGGTCTAAGTACTCCATGCACAAAAATCTCCCTACTCACTCAGTATCGGCTTTCATAGCAAAACTTACTCCAAGGTCCTCAACCAAGCAAAAGGACTCTTGACTATGCTAAACAATTTGATAAATACATGAATGGAGGTTGCTGACGTGTCAGAGAGCTCCCACAGTAGATGGTATGAAGCAGCACTAGAGGGACTTGCACCTGAAAGGCTGAGCAAACAAGCTCCTCCGCCTATAACAAAAATGTAATGTGGAGGTCAGATTGACGGCACCCTGTACTCACACACCAACATAGATACACATGATGACTCACACACTTGATCTTGTTAGCATCAATTCAAGCACAGGCACACATTCAAAGACACAAAAGTTAAGTTCCACACACAGCAAACAATACACTTGTGCAAAGGACAGTTATCTACACCACTTACTGCCACTATGCTTGCTCATTTTATCAGCTGCAGTCAAATACAGAGTTTGAGACAGCAGTGTAAGGCAGATGAAGAATGAGAAAGTCTCCTACTGCAGTTGGTTAGTTTTTGTCTTACCTCATCATGTGTTATTATATTCAGGTTTATGGACAAATCATAGAGCAGGTGGCTGTGGAAAAACTGGAAACGGATGATCCCATTTCATGTCCCTTAGAATTTTAAATAGATGCACTTAGGGTACTTTGTGTGTGTGCGCTAAGTGTGTGTGTGTTTGTGTGTGTGTGATATTCATGAGGCTGAGAACCAGAGCAGGAGGGTAATTTTCTGTACTCACTGAGCCAGGCGTTCCTCAGGACAAAAGGACTGGAGAGACATAGATTACAAGGTTAAACAGGAGTGATGACGGGACTACGCACATGCACATACACATCCACCAACCTAAATACACATACACTCTCTCTCTCTTTCACACACACACACACATATGTACACATTCTACACCCCTATTTTCTCTTCTCGCAACCTTGCCAAATCAGACTCCACCCCACTAGCTCACGGACGCCTGCTCTCACAAATTCCTCTCTATTCCCAAATTGCTCGTCAAAAGGACGAAATTAGAAAATAAAACTGCGACTGACAAACAAGATTACATGCTGTTTGCACCTGGCGGTGGCAATTAAAGCTCTGATGACAAGCGAGGATGGCCTCCTAATGTGCTGTCTCAAGGCATATCAGCGTTTTCACAACAAGATTGTGCCCCACGTGCTATTGTGGCAGCACTGCCAGCCACACTGCCTGTCATTCTTTGGCCTTTTGTGCTGTCTGTTATATTCTGTCATGAGCATGTCCGGAGTATGCTGCATTGAGATATTCATAATTAAAACTCTGGCAACAGATACAGCCATACAAGTGACACTCCACTGATTTGGATTTAAAGGAAAAAGGGAACACAATTCAAATTTAGCAATACAAATTGCAGATGCGTTTGAATAGACAGAGAATATTGTTGCAGGCAAATATGAGAGTTCAAATATGCAGATCAAGAAATTTGATGTGCTGTGTGTTCTGTGTAAACAGTGCAGTTCGGAGTTTCACTCGAAGTCCTCATGTTAAGCAGCTTCAGCTCAAGGGAATTTTCAGAAAGTCCCTTTTTCTTACACAGCCCCATTTGAGTGACAGCAGACAAGCAAACAAAATTGTTTAAATGTACCACTTACACGAGCTCATTTCTTTCTTCTTTATTTGTGCCAGAATAATAAAACAGACCCTTTGCACAAACAGATGCCACATCATTATTTCATAAGTTTGCTGAGTTCAGCACAGTAAATTATGTACACTTTGCTTTCTTGTACAAGACAGACATTTCCCTCTACATTAGTGTATATGCTGCCTAGAAGAGGGCAATGTCTGTATACTATATGCTGTGAAATGTATCAAACCCTAGAAGTGAGTAAAGCATGAAAGAGGGCTCAATTTAACTATCTGAGTTCACAAAAGTAATAGATAGTGGTAAGTGTAAATCTATGGATATACTCTATGCTCATACTCTGTTATCTTTAGTATGTTTGTCAGTGTATATATAGATAAAAGCTCTGTATAATAGTAGCTCGTTATCTTTAATTGCTCATGTTTTCTATTCACCAGTGCAATTCCCTTTTGCGTGTCTTAGGATGTTGATTCAAGTGTTTATTAACTCAATGCTGAGTTGGTAGAAGAAGAATCCTTTCTCTTCTTTATCATACCAGAATGGTAATGTCTGCTTTTCCCATCCTCTTTTGGCTCCTTGATGGTCTTTTAAGGTCTATTATTGACTGACTAGCCTGTAAAGAACTTAACTCTCCTCATTAGCAGTTGCAGTTCTCCTGCTATGTTGGCTCTGCGCAGTGCCTTTCCCTTTAGTGATTTCCATTGTTATTGGAGAGCTGGGGGCCTCACAGTGACAGATGGAGGCTGCTTTGTGACCCTTCTGTCCTCTCCTGATTGAATATCTAACTACTGGTTGCTCTCCTCACGTCAAACAACGCTGCTTTGTTATTTCAAGCCTCTCCCACTTGGCTCACTTGCAGCGATGGCAGTGTCAGATACCGAGAGCTGTTGTCATCTGCAGCTAGCACAGATGCCATTGAGGCTCGATGAATGGCACTTTTATGAAAGTAGTCAAAACTCTAACAGTTTGAATGAAGATATGAAAATGCATCTTATAAGACAGACAGAAGGGATGAATAAAATTTGCAATCAATTCCTGGTTTGCTTTGCTATTGGATGAGTAGTTTTTTTAGTTTGTTACAGAGGCCAATGCAACAAGCGTCAGACGTTTCAAACTATCTGGAAAGTTTTTTTTTCTCTCTGTTAGAGAACAGACACTTCTTCTTATGTAAAAACCTAATACACAAAATACACACAGAAATACTGCCAGAATGGCCAGGAAGAATAATCTGAACTGGCCACAGAAAAAAGGCACTGAACTAACAACATAACTAAATAGCTCTCCTAATGAGACAGAGCTGACTGGAACAGAGACAGCTCTACCAAGACTCCAGTCCAAGAGTCCAGGACTGAGGATAGGATGACTGACCTATGTATAAGAAGTACAGTACAGGAGTTATTCATGGTCTACCTTGTATAGACACTCTGAAACATCCTCAAAGTCCATAAAGTTGTGTACTTTAACCTCTTTTGAAATTAAGTGTGCTAGATTGTACAGAGCCAAAACAATGAAAACAAATCACTGTCCTACTACTTTCTGATAGCACTGTATTTATATATATTTTATGTAGCACACATACACAACATATTTACCTCTGATTTTGTATGTCTTTTGAAAATGAGTTTGGTATGTACTGTTAGATGCTAGTTTCCAGCTCCTCAACACCCAGTCATTGAAGTGGGAGTTTGTCTTGTCTATTTAGGATCGAGAGGCACCCACAGATGGAGTGTTCTGCATGGCAGTAAAGATGAACAGAGCAAAACTGTCATCTGAAACTGAGAGTAAATGTCTGTCCTACCTACAATAATCTGTTATTTATAGGGCTGAAACTAAGTTTAGTCAGAAAAAAAAGTTCAGCCCCAACTGTATCTAAATCGTGATTCATGCCACATATGACATTGCCAGCATGTTTATTGTTCTCTTCACCTGTCACCAAGTCCTATTGTGTCTTTACAGTAATATCAACCAAAAGAGTAATCACAAGAATTGATACTGAGTTCAGTGTTCCCAGGAACCTCTTTTCTCTCTAAAAAAAATGTCCAAAACACAGTATATGCACTCTGTATTTCAACTTAGAGGCGATTATCTGGTGCTATGTAATTGGCAGCATTAAAAGGAGGGAAAAAAATAATCAATATTCTCATATGAGTTCTCAGCGTATTTTGAAATAAGTTTCATTGATGCAGAAATGCCCTTTTTGTGTACTCTCAGGTATACAAGGTTGAATTCAAAAGAATCTGCAGACTTTTTGTGCTTGTTTGATTTTTTTTTTTATGCAATGCTCCTGCTTTTAGTTCCATAAAAAAAATCAAGCAAATACCAAGGGCATCCAAAGCACATACTAAAAATGCAAAACAGTTAATCTTCTCGAGATACAAGAAAAAAATAATAGGCCAACAAATGTATCTTTGAAACTATAAACCTACTTAAAACACCTTTAACCTAAGTATTTATTTAAATAAAAGTACATTTTCCAACAAATAAAATAATTACATTTGATCTTTTCATTTTTTGAACACTAAAATCTTCACCATAAAATGCAATTAAGGAATTTGAATCTCAGCAATCTATTACAATTTATATTCCTGCCTTTTTTGCCACAGACTGTGCATTGCTGTCTGTGATGATGAATTTTGTATTTAAGCCAGGATCAAGCTGTATCTTGGAAAAAATGCAGAAATATCAAGGGAATAGATAAATCACACATTCTCACACTCAGAAACAGTTCTTCCTCTTGTGTACTCAAAAATATTGTATTGCATTAGTTGTGTTCAATATTTCATATTTTTATAAGGTATATGGCATGTGAGTTTCTTCTGACAGTCACAATGACCATGTTTTGTGAATATGCCAAACATTTGCTATAAACACAGTTTCTCCCCTCTCTCTGCCTTCTTTAGGCAGATGTGCACAATTTTTTGTTCCTGTTTTTCCTTTTCCTTGTCATTTTCTCCACTAGTAGTTACCAGTAATCTTGTCTGGGATTTTATGTAAAATGTTCCTTTGTCATAGTTTTTCCAGACAGGAGAATACAGCAACATATAATATAAAATCACTATTCAGAAACAAAAGCCTTTTTTAATTTAATGAAACTACTACTACTACTACTGTACATTGACCAGTCAGGCCAACCTCACCCACCTGTTTGGTTGCCATCCATCCATCCATCCATTTTCTTAACCGCTTGTCCTCGTAAGGGTCATGGGGGGTGCTGGAGCCCATCCCAGCTGTCATCGGGCGAGAGGCGGGGTACACCCTGGACAGGTCGCCAATCCATCGC
>JAUMHL010000005.1:12137552-12157397 GCA_032362345.1 Sandelia bainsii
GGAACGCCATAACCAAGTGGCTGGCATAGTGTACAGGAACATCTGCGACGAGTATGGGCTGGAAGTCCCAAGGTCAAAATGGGAGCCACCTCCAAAGGTATATTCATTTTTACACAACACATTACTAATGCTTTAACTTAGGAAGTGTTCAGAAATCAATATTTGGTGGAATAACCCTGATTTGCAATCCCAGCTTTCATGCTGTGGTCTCTTAATTTTTTCCAGAGCTGTATAAATCATTTTTAGCACAAGAAAAAGAGAAATAATACAACAATGATACTGATACTGATATGATTTTGTCATTTGGCCTCTATACACCACCACGTTGAATTTGAAATGAAACACTCAATATGAGTAAAGTCAAGACTTCTGTGTATGAAAGTAGCGGTAATTCCTGAATAGTTTTGTCAGACCCTTTGTATGAAAGCTGAATGTCTTGTGTGTTTCATTGCAAATTGTTCCATTATTTACAAACCTGACTGTAGTTCTCCACTACAGCATTAAATCTCAGCATGACTGCTTCAAGAGTTTGAGTTGCACCATGAGAATTTATGAGAGAGTGTTAATTTTGTTTAAAAAATGTCAGGATATCTGTGGTACAATTTGTCACCTTGTACTTGCTCAAGGGTAATTTTTTTGGATTTTCTGTATCATTTTATACAGTTGTATATGTTTTCAATTAATTCTGTAAGGTCTTACAATGTAAAGTACCTTGAGGTTATCTTTGTTGTGATTTGGCACTATATACAGTAAATTAAATGAATTGAACTGAATTGAATTACAATGGCTACTGCTATAGTTACCAATGTTGTATTCTTATGCAACATTGATCAGCTACAGTGTACTGATATGTTCAGCATATACATATTTTTGAGTTGCCATTTACAGAAATTGAACATGTACATGTCATCATTATGTTAAAGTTAACTTCCTTATGAAAACATATTTGTGTTTGTACTTTAGTTGTATGGAAACATAATTTTTAGGAGACAGAGTGAGAGCCACATTAAGCCAACTACAAAAGTCAGTGGTTTAACTTTATTAGCATCTCACAACTCCTGGACATTGCCATATTGCTAGGATACAGCTTGTCAATAAATTACTTTTTAGTTTGATTCTAAGAAGTAAAGATGGGCAGAGGTTCACTAATCTGTGAAAATCTAGATCTAACAATTTCAGAATAATAGTGTCAAATTGCAAGGGCTTTAAATATATCATCATCTACAGTACATAATGACATCGAAACATTCTGAGAATCAGGAGATTTATTGGAGCGCTTTGTACCACATTTTTTTATAGAAAATTCAACTGCTACAATTCGTCTAATAGAATGTACTGTATTGACAACAGTGGTTTTAATCCCTACTGCACAAACAAGTTGTCTGAAGAGCTATTTCAGTCTGAGTTTTCATTTTGTCCTTTATTTTCTTTCTGTCTCACCTTCTTTCTTCTGCTTTATAAATTAATGCTTCCTCTTTATGTTTATGTGTACAGAAATATGCACAATAATGTGGTAATCATTTTTTTTTAAATGGTCAATAGTATCAATCAGAATTGAATTCTAGGATTGACTCACTATAAAGTTCCCTCCTTCCACCCAGGATCATTTTCTTCATAGTTCTTTTGAAGCTCCCAGCATTTACTTTTTAAACCTTCAAGTCTAGTCTGTAACATTGCCACTTAATCATCAACTAACAATGAGCAATACACATATTCACCCTAACTAGCTCATTGAACAAGAAATATGTTTGGTTGAGAAAAACACCTATTGATATTCATACAAAGCATTGTTACATTAAAATATGCAGAGCTGCCTCCTTTACAAATCCCACAATAAGATATGCTCTGGTCTTCACTATCCCTGGACAGAGAGTGTAGCTTCCCTGTGATATGTATAGATTTTGTATTCTACATCAAAGGAGCTGTTAGCCTTTGGTTATGCTTGTAAATCACCCAAATGACACTTGTGCAGGGATGTCTGACACTCGTCAGATGCTCGCGCTCAGCAAAGTCTATTTTCTTTTGTGAAGGAGTTCATTCTCTGTGTTTTGAAGCTGTCTCAAAAGGGTTGAAGTGCTTCAGCAACACAGCTACAGGATGTGTTGACAAATCACACAAAGAGCATACCTGCTTGAGGGAGATTAGACTCCTCAAACCTGAGCAAATACTAGAAGGGTGACTTTATGCAAACAAGAGGTAAACCTATTATTCTAACACCTACATAACAATATTTAGCTCTCACAAATTGGAAATATGGATGGGCATGACATGCAATAAATCATATCTAAAATGTCATATCAGTCATTGTATTTCACTTTTTAATCATCTGCAGGGAGTGGAAGGTATAAATGACAATATGGCTGCCACCACCAATGAATTTCAGTAATAATCGCCTTTCTGTTGCTTTGATTTATTCGTAATTGGAAACTGACTCCTCACATTAAGACATAATATCTCAAGAGTAAAGCTGGTAAAATGGCTAATGCCCTATACAACCAAACATTAGTCATGTTTTGTAAAAGTTGTGATGGATGTGTGTTTTCTGAATGCTGCCACTGTACCAATATTAATCCATCAGTTTCCCTGAAGCTTTCTAAATAGAAATTCTAGTCAGGAGATTGTGTGTAATGCAGTGCACGGCTTTGAGGGCCCTTAGAGGAATCACAACAGGAAAGCTGAGGGTTCTACACTGAATTAATCAGCTGGTACAATCTGTGAATGAACAGTCATTTTGGTTAGGAGGGGCCTCAAGCAGAATAAGCCCATTAAGAAACATTACATATCTTTTTTGGCAGTACTTTTGAATGCCTTGGCTAAATCTCAATAAAACATATCCTCCAAAACCCATCCATAAAACTGTTTCCCAAAGAGATAAAACTGTGCCTTTATGAGTGATATTTACCAGTCACCCAATTATTTTTAGCATGCTGTCGATGCATGCTATACACACCCACGTACAGGGAGATGGGGTTGCGGAGGGTGTTTGATTGCGGCCTTTATTCGAGAACCTTTGCGTCAGATGCAACAGCTGTCAAAGGAGCAGGTCCCTTCATTAGCAGTCCTACCATAGTGTTACAGCAGCTCTGCGCCAAAAGCCAAGAGTTGTGCTGGAAAATGCTCTAATCTTACAGCAAGGAATGATGGGGAGGGAGAAAGAAATAGAAGATTTGGAAAGGATTTAGGAAGGGAAAAGATTAGAAACCCATATCGGCCTTATCGTGCAGCCTCCACACTGGGGAGTTGAATGAAGCAGCTGTCAAATTTGAAACATACAAAAGCAGTAATCCTAAAGTAAACAGAATGCTGGGTTTTAAATACAGCAAAATCCAGAGAGAGAGGTACACACACATAGAGAGAGAGAGTAAGCAAAGAATCTATCAGCACCTAAACAGCCTGCCTACAGAGAGAGGACTCTGCTAGGGTCTTTCAGTGCATGGGCCTGACTGTCAGCCCTGGCAGTGGAGCGTCAGCCACATGGGGAGTGGGTGAAAGTGAGAGCGTGCGAAGATGCTGACAAAGTCTCCCACAGAACAGGGCATTTGGAGAGTATTGGTGTCTCATGTTGAAAGGCAGAAGGGTCTATGGTCAAGTGAAGGAGTGAGTTTTATGTGGCTCAAGAGTGGAGATTAGGATTGCACCTCCTGCTGTGTAAAGCTTGCATCTTTCTTTTTCTCCTTAAACTGAGAAAAGACAAGTATTAGCTGTGCGAAAAGAATGGAATAGGGGCCTCATCTTGAACTGAGGTAGCTGGCAGACAAAATGAGTTGGCCCTTGATGACTTACTGTTTTGATGTCTGAAGTGGCAATCAGCAACTGCCGTTGAAGATGTGTGCACGTGTGTTTTTTTTATTTATATATATATATATATGTATCCATTATGGGCAACCATAGCAATGTCACTTTGCTCATATGCTGTTGGCAGGAGACAGTAACTAAGAAAAAATGTGTTAAGTTAAGCTTAGTGGATATTTTCATCCTTCATAAATTGTTCGTTTCTCATCTTTAATTTTTCACACTATGTGTGACTCATTGGTCACAGATAATATCATCAGTGATTTTGCTGCACAGATATTAAAAGCATGGATATTAAAAACAAGCAAAAATATTCCCATTATCCTACATTATTTTAACTAGTCCTCAAGTTCCTGGCCTTGATCATCTTTGTATCTCTGGTTTAGTAAAAAGAGTATTGGAGTCAGCCGTAGAGACATTGAGTTGATAGGGAAACCTCACAGTGATGGAGAAAACATTTAAAAAATACATAATGTATGTTGTAGCCCTAAGAACAGTGCTATTGTGTTGAGATGCCCTCTGGCCACAAATGGCTTCACAAAAGAAACTAATTTAGTGCAAATCCACAAAGTGTCAGACATTTTAAATGATATTTTGAAGATAGCTATTTGTGTTCAGTAAAGGGACATTAACACATTCCCCATACAGGAATGGCATTACATGACAATATCCTTGAAAGCATTATTAAATCGCAAACTTTTAGGGAGTGCTTGCTGTATATTACAGAGAAACAAATACAGTTTGCGATATACTTGCACATATGCATAGTGTCTATACTAATATGTTATACTCACTGAAGAAATCTTGAAAAAACACTATTATCATAGAGAAACTTTTTTTTACCTCATTGCAGAGCCAACAACCAGGCAAGCAATCAAACCTAGCAAGCTAAATGCTATAGGCAATGAACTACTGCAGAGAAAGAATATTAAGTTGTAATCAGAGTTGGTGACCCTTTGAAGAAACAAACTCTACCTCATGCCTATGCAGAAATTAAAGCATTTTGCTCAGGGAACACAATCTGAGGTTACTCTGCTTGTGTACAGAAATGCCTCCAAACCACTGATTTGAAAGACATATTTGTGGGACTAATGGGGCTGTGGCCCAGCTGTGTAAAAACACCCCCCAGAAAAGTTGCGGTGTGGTTGTTCATGATTACTGAACAGGTCATATATATATATATATATATATATATATATATATGCATATTCAGCAGCTTGTTTGATATCCCTCTCAACTTCTTTGGCCTCTTGCTTTTAAAGCAGTCTTATACTGCTTGGTATGCAACCCACACAGGCTCTCCTTCAGGGCATCATCAGTGGAGGCTGAAGTCTGATGAGGAAAAAGAGAGGGTGAAAAAAAAAAAAGAGAGAATTCTTTACACAGCGTACCAGAAACAACACTGCATTTCCAAAAGGCATCCATGTTTTGACTGCAATGTTTTGATTTGATGAACCCTAGCTTAAAGGCTGCAGCTTCTTGGTCCCCCATCAAACCCATTCTGTCATCAATTGCAAAGTAACTTCTGCCACCAAACTTTCAACTCTTTGACTGGTACACAATTTGTTTCTGTGTTTTATAAAACCTCACCAAACAGTGAACTTGCAGACAGCGCCTGAAAATTAGTACCTTGGTTCCTTTATCCTTCCTAACTTCTCCTTATAACTCCTTTGGGAAATGAAGCAAGTTGATTTGCCATTCCTGAGCCAGGGCCTTAATTACGTACTAAGTCATGCCTGGCACAGAATTCTCATCTCCTTCTGCTGTATTTGGCTGACACTGTGTGCTCTGCGTGCAGATTGAGGATTGGATGCAGTGTGGGTGCAGTTTGGACTTGGCCCTTGATGGTTTGTCTCTCCCATCAGCCTTGATGAGAGAAATCTAAGGTCATTGTAATGCCCATTTTCAGTCTCTGTGCAATGCATACACCAATATATAGTAGAAAACACAGCATAGCTTCAAAGCTTATGCATGTATGCTATAATGGCATACTGAACTAATAAAGGGAGTCAATCTGTTTTGTAAATCCCACTTGTGCAATTCCAGAATTAAAGGAAAATTAGAGTGGAGGAATGAAGCAAGAAAAAAACAAGAAGGGGAAGAATGAAATGAGATTGCCTCCCATTGCCGAAAGCTTTCCAAAAGCCTTTCTTTCCCTCTCTTTCCTCATTCTCCCTCTCTGAGCTTATTGGTGTCTTATTAGATATGTCTCTGCCATACAAAGTTATTGTGCTGGGAGTCTTTTCAATGCCCAAATCCCAGCAAAGCCTGTAATAATCTGTCAGCTGAGGGAGATGCACCCACAGACAAGGGCCTCCTAATCCACACAGATCAATAGCAGACTGGCTGGCTTGCTCCCAAGCACCCTGTACCAGTGTCCATCCAGTGACAGCAGCTTCCTTTGTGGCTTGTGTCTCCCCTTCTGCTATGAATCACATTCTCAAAGTCCCAGCGGGCCATCATGAGGTTAATGAGTGAGATAATGGAGGCATATTATAGTCAATACCTGACCTTTGGATGTGGGTCAGCAAGAGTGACAGGAGAGGAACTGTACACCACAGCCAATCATCATCAATAGAACTAATATGTGCTTTACGGAATACAGACTTTGCAATTACCCTTCATGCTTGAACATACATTTGCATACCACTCATACCTACCTACTTGTCAAAACAAAGAGAATGTTCTATGAGATCGAACAAAAGTTTAAATTTTCTTATGTGGAGCGAAGTCTATCCCACAGGTGTCACATTTTTAATATAGATGAGAGTCTCTGGATTGACAGATTTGCAGCAGAGGGAGCTATAAATGAAACCAGAGCCATTGTCTCTCCTCCCTAAAAGAGGAAGGAAAATACTTTCTTTTTCCATCTCTATCCTTCTTTCTCTCTGACTTATCATCCTCTCAAAAACATGATCTCTTTGCCTGCCCTTCTCCCCTCATTTCCCTAAGCTTCAGGGCAGAGTAGACTGTATGCTATAAGGGATGGAGAGAACAGTGAATGATGGTGATTTGATTCATTAAACTGGTTGAGATCACTGCTAGATTATAAACTCAGACAACTGACTGTCATCTGCAAGACAGGGAGCCATTGGTATGTTGGTCCCCAGTACGCCTATCTCCAAGGATGTCCGAGCCAATCATGGCTCTAATGAGGGAGACAGTGAGGAGCCGTACAGGAAATTGTTCCTTCAGGCTGGTTAGTTTGCTTTATAAATCAGTTGCTTAGTGAATGAAGACACATGTCGAGTGCTCACAATGCTGTAGGTTAAAAAATGCTTTGTGACATATCCCATATTTTTATTCTGTATAAAGTCATAGCAGTACATGCATGAGACAGGTTTTGTCAAGGTTTTGTCAACATAATTTATTTTGTATATGTATACAATTAGGTTAAATAATGGAATGATTATAAGATTTAGGCATTTGTCCTCTGTACACCACCACAATGAATTTGAAATAAAACACACAAGATGTGAGCGAAGTAATCAATTTTAATTTAAAGGGTCTGGTAAAAGTGTGACATTAACATTCAGGAATTACAGCTATTTTCATATATGCACTACTACTTTTGGAGGCTCATAAATAATGGAACAAACTAACATACTTAAAAGCATAATAACTGCCTTCAGTACTTTGCAAAAAATATATGCATTAAGATTATGTGGTCAGTTTATTCAAAGAAAGCCTGTCTGTAAATTTGCTTTAGCATCTGTGCTGTCATGTGAGACTGGTGTTATGCTAGTTCTGCATACCTGCTGAGAATTGCATCCCCTAACCTTTAACCTGAATATATTATGTTACATGAAAAATGCTAACAGATATAAAGTCGTGTACTAAAAGATTTAAATGTTTTGGGGAAAATAGACTGAAAATTCATTCATTATTCAGCGTAATCTCGGCTAAAGGAAATGCCGAATATCATGTTGGAGGCTCCAATTGCTGAATATTTATTTCTTTGTTTGTTTAGTTTCAATGTATAAAGAAAATATACATTAACTAGAAACATTTTTCCTTCAAAACTGCATGTTTGGAGATAATTATAAAGCATTACAAACCTTTAATCAGTGTATTTGAAATCATCAGAATAATCTGAAATTATGTCTGAAGTTATGCCAAGTTTGCATTAATGTAATCCCTCCCTGCCCCTGTCTTGTGTGGAATGTACTGTATAGAGTCTGAGTGACGAGGCACACAAACACAGAATACACAATATCTGCTGTCTAGGGGAGAAATTAACAATGCAAATGTGAGTGACGTAGAGCTGCATTTTGCCTTAAGTGCCTCTATACTGAATCACCCTGCTCTAAGGACATATAGTCTTCTGTCATCCAACAGAGATAGCCTGTGTGTGTGCAAATACATGTGGATGTCCATTGATGTCTGAATGATTTAAACATGTGAATGTGTATATGTTTCCAAAGATGCAATATTATTTGTAAGACATAGATCATTTAAAACCCTCTATTCAATTACGCCTTCTGGCAAGCCAGTGTTACATTTCTGACTTGGTGTATATGTGCATTTGTAAAAAATGTTGAGATGTGAATTTTTGATTTGTGGCTTGAGGCAGTGGATTTCATATGCAAGTCTTGCTGCAGATTATTTTGGAATAATCACTCCATTACATGAACATGTCTCCAAGGCATGGTGTGTGGAGTGTGTGCTTCTTCAAAATAAATATATTTCTTTCACAGCAATAGTTGTTTCATCTGGGGTAAAATATAACACTGAAAAAAATAAAAGTTTTTGAAATGATAGAACTAGTAGAGGAAATACCCACAATAATTACAAACCCACAATATTGTGGGTTTTTGTTAAATCAAGGCTAGAGGACATTGTTTCACCAGTCATTTTTCAGTGTCTGTGAACAATAGATGAATGAAAGTAGATAACAAACAAACTAAACACACCACTATGATTATATAAATTATATAATAAATGACATTCAGGTAACATGATAACCATATGGTGACATTTCTTATACTTGATGATATATTTTACCCACTCACTTTACAGGTGTTGCATGAGCATTGTCTCACTATGTTTTGTCATTTCCAACACATACATACATACAGGAAAAATATGATTAAATAATAAACATTTGTCATTTGCAAATTTTGAAGATGGAAAGTTCTTTTTGTAATGCACCCGGGCAGTAGCAACAAATTATTAATCCAAACATGTAAGCAGTTGTCTTCAGCGAATAGCATCAAGCACGTGCAACTAAGCAACAGTACATGTACACTGCAGTAAAAAGACACTTTTTTAAAATTCATATTGCTGTTCCAAAACTCTCAATCACATTTTAATCCTTTCCACAATTCCCTATTTAGCATTTTAATCTCTTTTTTGATACTTCCATTTTACAAGAGGCTTAAGGCTTAATTTTAAGAATAATGTGTGAATGTTTTTTAGCATTGATTACATGATGCGTACATGATAATACTTTCTAAATTTTATAAAGATGCTCAGATCTGTGTTTTTATGCAAGAAAAAAAGATTGATGTTCAAATGTGATTAGCAGAGACTTGTCTGGAAATAGCCTCAAAGGTTCAGTGGGTGTAGGTTTAGTGGAGCTGCTTCAGAATATAACTAAACCTTATTTTATGCATTACAGCTGCATCTGCGATGTGTGCAGTTTAAGTGTCTAAGCAAAGCACAGAGATTTGCAGAGGCTCTGACAGGGGTCCATCATAGCTTCTGTGCATCAGCCCCAAATTGAAACTCTGCAGGGTCACAAAGACTGCACAAATCGCAATCACATAATGTCGTCAGTCCAATAGTTTGGGGAGGAGGTATCCCAGAAACTGGGTTAAAATTCACTGCAAACACCACAGGTACCTCAACCAAAATGCACAAACCCCACTGAGGCCACATCAAGCATAGCTGAGGCTTTAGTTTGTATGTAAAACAGGGCCATGCTGAAGAAGACGATGCATGATTACCCATTCCCTTAGGTACAAAAGTAAAACTAAAAATATGAGATACAGACAGAAAGGTCATGCAATATAGTTGCAACAAACAGTAAATTAGTATATTTAGATTAAGTGCTGCTGCCCAGTCCCAGCACAAGCAAACACAAGCATAATATTTCCCTTTTCATGAATTAAAACTTACACCTCTCTCACTCTCTCTGTTCCCACCCTGTGTCAAAGACTAGAAGATGAATTGGCCAAGTGTGAGCTTGCAACAGGAACTGCATTGTTCATGGACGATCGACCCTCACAGAAAAGTCCAGGGCAATGATGTGTTAGCACATCCTACTGAGATGAGTCACCCTGATGTCTTCTGACAGGCCTCATTCCACGAGTGAGAGAGGCTAACCACGAGTGCAGCTTTGCCCCAAACACATGCTCCAGGGCAGACTCCATCTGGCACAAATGAGACCAAGGGAAGGGAGGTTAAAAATAACCAACAGGGAAGGTATGACAGAAAGACAAGGCAGGGATGAAATGAAAGCATGCACACACAGTGATATACTGCCATTGAGGCAGAACTCTACAACAGCCTTGGATGGACAAACAAGCCTTATTGATTAATTTTGTTTTTCTCACAGAATAAGGTTTATATGAAAACTTAACAGTTAAGCCTATTGAAAAAAATACAAGGCACGATAATCTAAAAGTTAATCCACTGAACTAATGATGCTATACAGTTGACTTTTCACAATTCATCGCCGTATTACTTATTCAGTCAGCTCAGACAGTATCATCATGGTAGATGGATGTATGAATGGCATTTTCATAAAGCAACTTGGATTAATATCTAATCTTTCATTTTGAGAGGGATCAAAGACAGTCTCATCATTATGGCTGTCTTTGTTGGTGGTTAAAATGTTACCTTTCAAAGCACTTTTGTGGCTGAAATTAAAATACTGATTCCTTACTTGAAAAGGGGTAAAGGAATAGTAAATCCCTAGTATCATATAACTGAAATCCCTCACATTTGTTTTTGCTTTATTATTCATGGTAGGGAAGTAGATGCTTTTGTTGTGATCAGTTGAGACATTAGCTGAATCTGATGAAATGAAAAATTGTCCAAATTATCTTTCAGATAACATTTTGAAAGTAGCTTCTTGTTACACAAATGTGTTAATCCTGATTGCATTCATGGTCCCGTGTCAAAGTTGCTTTTTCAGTGAACCCAAACACTGCTCCTCCCCGCCCTTTTCTCTCTCCCATGAGTTCTTATCATCTCACCGGACTGTAGGCAGAAAGCGAACATCAGACAGAATCCCTCGTTTGAAGACGTACTCCCTGCCGTCACGCTTCATTGTGGAAAGATATCTGTTCATTTCCCGTTAAAGAGAAAAAAAGGTTTAATGTTCAGTAAGGATGCATGGCTCTCTGCCGCAAGTCTGGCATTACCCCCACACAGCTCTCTCTTTTTTTCACATTCTGGTATCTTCATGGATGGTTAACAGAACTTGGATGGGGGTAGTAGGAAGGGTGGGGGTAAGAGGTTTGGCTGGGGATGAACTGACAGGTTATTACTGGCTTTGTGGAGGGATTAGTCCATAAAAGCCCCTGCAGCCCCATGGCCAGCATGGCCAGAACTCCAGCAAATAAGATAAAATAATCTCTGTAAAAATGGACTGAGAGACTGACAGACAGAGAGGGAGACAGAGATACCCAAATACCCTAGTGCTCTTGAACAAGAAAAAAAAGCTTCAATCTGTCCTAATTTTTTTGTTTCCGATTTTTTTTTCTGAAAAATTGCGCCTGGAGATATGTCAGTTGGAATGAGATTAAACTCCCACAGTATAGAGATGGGAAAACAGAGTGGAACACATCTAAAATGCTTAGAGCTCCTGTTTAGAAAAGCTGTGTTCTCTCCTCTGGTTCAATAGATGAGGATCTGACTCATGTGGGCTGTTGCATAAGCAGGTACAATTATTATCAGGGACCTAGTTTGGTTGGACAACTCTGCTCTCCCAACACAGAATTTTTTATTTAAAATCATGTTCTTTAAGACATAATCATGCTTTTTATTTACCTGGTCTTGTAGGTCCTTGGTGTGACGGACGTATTTGTGAAATTATAAAATATGAACCATAAAAAAAATTAAATAAAAGATATTTATGCTAGAGGCCATTGTCCTCTGATTGAACAGACTACTTTCCACAATTATGGCCACAGCTGGTGGGTGGGACAAATGTATAGAGAATGGACAAAATAACAGAAACATGTTTGAATAAAACACAACATGGCACAAAGCCATAAACATTGGTGGCAAAAATACTGTAATTCACTGCAAATAAACTAATTACCATGGAATGGATTCAAATGTGTTTCCAGATAATAGAAAATGATCAATGCTGAAATAAAAATACACAAGTAATTTGAAGAGATTCATTTGTGTGGTTTTGTAAAATGTCCTCTTTCTTTAAATAGAGTTACCACCAATACTCTGACCAGAATGCTTGAGTCCTTGATATGTACAGTGTGATAAACATTCAGGACATAGATTAGTCATGCTCTAACTGTGTGTCCTCATCCATCTTTTAGTGAGCAATTAGATCTCCTGAGTCAGCAGATTTTTGGAACTATACTGTATTCTTAAAGTCAAATGAACTTTTTCTTACAAACTGCCAACAGCAATACAGAAATTCTCAAACTTCAGTCTGTGCTGATGGATGGGAGTGATAGCTAAGCATTTTCCTTTTATTACCAGTTCAACAGTATACAGTGGAAAACTGTAACATTATTTTTAAGCAGCTTTAAACCATTTTAATGCACAGCAAAAAGTCAATGTTGAGTTAACTCTCACAGAGTTCGACACTTTTTAAGGTTTTTTATGGGTCCACACTCTCCAGAGCTAAATTATTATTTCCAAATTACTCAATATGCTAGAGCTTACTGAACTCATAAAAAATGGTAAAAAAAAAAAAGTACTACAAGGGATTTGGAAAAATAACAATTTTCAGAGTTGCATGTGACTATTTAGGTAGTATTAGTTTTACTCCATACAGTGTCTTCATACAGCCTACAGTATCTGCACTGAAAATGTGTTAAATTTACTCCAATACTCAAAGTTATTCCTAGGAACAACTTGTTTGGTTTGTGCATTCTCCATTGCTGTCCATTATGGACAAATTCTACAGCTCTTCCGTCCTGGCACCCTCAAGGCTTTGTAAAGCATATTGTTCACACTGCTGCTGAAATCACAGTATCAATTAAAACATTCAGTTTAATTAAATTGAATTTCACTTACTTGTCATTTCACTAACTGTTTACACTGCATGACACTAGTGCAGACACGTTCAACTGAAGAACTGAAATGCATGGGTGGAGTCTAATTACATTACACAGGAGTTGAAGTAAAAAATAACTCCCAACACTGAGCAACATTTACCCTGATTGTGTTAAAATTACTTTTATGGAGTTAAAATAAAATTTCAACATTTTAATTTGTGCTTTATTGAAGCCAATGTGTACATACTGTAAATATTAAGAGGAAAAGTTGTAGGCTGTTAATTTAATAAATGTGGACTAAACTAATGAGATGACATTATTAGCAACAATGGCAGTTATTTTTAAAAGTACATTGTAAAAGTCAAATTATTTCATGTTTTATTTTACACTAAATGTTTGTGATCAAATTTTAGTGGTTGTAAATGCTTCCTCAACCTCCAAATGAGTAGGACCCATATTAGGTGTAGGTGTATTAGATGTATGTTTCTCATTGTCCTTTGTGTTCCAAATGAATACCAAACTTATGAATATAAGTAAACCACCAGCGTTGTCTCCTAAAAATTACATTCGTATGTGACGAAACTGCAATCCAGATTAAGTTTTAGTAGTTTTTTATGAATGAATGATGTTCTACTGTTATTAACATGAAGTGATTTGCAAGGAGGTGGTTGGGGTAGATGGAGGGCGTTCACTGTGCAGGACTGACATGCCGGAGACCTGAGTTTGACACCAAAGTCCCCTGTGAGGTTGGGTTTAGGCAAGAAAAGTACTGAGGTTAGGTTTTGAAAAAAGATTGTGTTTTTGTTTCATTTTTATTGCAGACGTGTGAAGTGACATTTTTGTCCATTAACCCAGCCCACAGTCTTTCCCTAACCCACTGCTGTGATGCCTGATCCCAACCATAAAACACTTTAATATCGCTACACTTACATATCTGGATGTGGAAATGAAGTGCAGTTTTACTTTATTTAGACTGGCAGTTCATCTGCATATAGATACATACTGTATATAGCATCTGTGAAAATACTGCTGCCTGTAAATCCCCTCTCAGGTGTGCATTGGTGACATATGACAGATGTTACATTTAGCATACATTTGGAGTAAGTTTTAAGATTGAATTTGACTTTAAATAACTATTAAATACATATTAAATATGCTAATACTGTATGTAAAAATATAAACTTTGGAGGAATAGATTTATGATAAGAGCATTATTTCAGTCTGCATATTCAGTCCAATATCACAATAACTGAAGACTATACTCAATAGCTTTCAGATTTAATGGGTGATAATTTTGTCTGATATAAAATCCCTTATCATTTACTTAGTAATTTAATGGAGATTAATGCAAATCACATTAATATTTATTGCTGGCATACAGTTATTAGCTCATATTATTCTTTTTCATAAGACACATTATGTATTTTATGAAGAACAAACCATGACAAGCTGCCTCCCAGTTATGAATATTACTGAGAAGAAAGAGGGATGAGACTTGATTAAATATCCTTGAAGTGAATGTCACTTTACAGGTATGCATCATTATTACAATTCATTAATCTTGGATCTGCGAGCTTGTGATAAGACTGTTCATTAATGAATGCAATATTAATTCCAGTGGCTAATTTCAGAAGGACTGACCATCGGGGTCCCCAGATCACCAGCACTAAGGATTACATCATAATGCAGCTTTTAAAAGGGCTAAATCTTCTATAAACATGAACAAACATTGCTGAACCTCTAAACTGATATTTCTATTATATTTTAAAGTTTAATTACTTTCTTTTCCCCTTTCAAAAAATATGACAAAGTTGACAGATTTTGAATATAAACTCTCAATGGCACAAACCCTTCAAAGTGGAATTTTCTACTCTCTAAATTAAGATTAAAAGTTTCAGTGACAGTCTCAGTGAGGTGAAAATTGTCCAATTGAAACAAAGTAGTTGGAGAAACAAAGTTTGCAGGGTGATGATCAGACCAGCAATTGTGCTAAAAGACTATTAAATACTGCATTCACTCCAGGTAATGTGTCTGCATGTGAAGGTGGATTTGAATAACTTTTTTATAATTTGTGGCAAATGTCTATTAATATTTTTAGGTCTTAAGTCTTTCAACTTAAAGTCTGTATATATCCTGCTTGTACTAGTAGGCTTGTTTGCCTGCCTTTCCTTTTTCCAGACCAATATGGAGTTTTAACTGACCCGTTCTTCTGACCCAGAGGGGAAAAGCATTTGGAAAATCATCTCACCTTGTGCTGGCTGAATGACTGACAGAGTTATCAAAGAAACAGAAAAGAGAAAAACAGCTGCCCGGAGTAACACTGTGATCGCTTATCGAAAGGCTGCTGAAGGTGAGGTCTGATGTCCGTGACAGGCCTGAAATAGCAAGCAGCCATTGTCAAGCTTCACCATCTGAGATATAGTGCCACAGAATGGGTGACATTTCCAAGCAATACTGTTCTTGGGCAAAGTTTGTGCAACACAATAGAAATCTTAGTTGTAGCTTTAGGCTAATAGTCACCTGTAGCACAATTCAAGACTCTTGTTTTGGAAGTCTGAAATAAAGCAGATGAAGGTGGTGCTGTAAACATCTTTTCTCTCTCAGGCATGGTGTTAACTCCAACTGCATATTTCATTGTATGAAATAGAGGTGTGTGCAATTAACAGGTATGTATTTAGTCTTGTTGACAGTGATTGAAGACTAAAATTATTTTTTGCTGTTTTGTTTTAAGTAAGCTGGCTATGATGATTGGCAGCTTAGTCAAGCAGGGCAAATATGTAGGAGGCAAGTAGCTGCATAACTTAATTTACTGTTTAGAGAACAAAGTCAGCACAAACTTCTCTACATCAGACTTTGAGGACTAATAGTTGCCATGGAAAAGGGGAGGTTTTATGAAACTGAAAAGGCTAATGTTGTTTATCACTCTATTGTATAACGTTACCATTAATGTATGTACTGTTTTTGTGTGCGTAGAGCTTTTTTCTCTGTTTCCAAAATAACATTAATCAGCTAAATGAACAAAGTGTGATATTCATGTTTTTGTCCTTGATGAACTTCCACTGTTCAGCAGCGTAGGGTAATTTTTAGCTCTTTGCTGCTTAAGCAAGCACTAGAAGTAGCCCTGTCAATGACTCTTGCTGTACCAAAGTACTTATCAGGTGAATTGACATATGTAAATGCTGACCATTATCTTTTAATTAGGCCAGTGAATTAGGACTGTCCCTTGATGGTTGCCTAAGATTGGGATGAGTCAGTGATGGATGAGAGACAGAAATTGCCATACAAACTACGGATGCCAAATTGAGTTGACAACGAATAAGTATAAATGAGATGGCTGCACACTGAATCATGTCTTATTAGCATTCAATTTAATCTCCTTTGTTCTTTGCTGCAAATAAGGGAAATGTTATAAATGTGTGTCTTGGTCCTATATATGTCAGGGCATATTGAACTGGGGTTAATTTGTGAAAATTTTGTTTTTCTTTTCACTTCATGAATTTTTGGCCTGAATTACTTTGATTCTTGTTCTTCTCACTGTTGAAAGTGCAGCAGTATCATATGCTTGTTGTGGATGACACTTTAAATAGTGTGCGTTTTTGAGAAATTTGCTTTCTCAAAGAAAATGCTTCAACTCATAGTACTGTCCAGCCACAATGATGCGAAATCCAGAGAGACACAGGTCCCACTGGGGCACCCATTGATCATCTACACCCTATACTCCCCCAACAAAGAGAATAAAAAGAAAGAAAAACTCAACTGCGCTTTGTAAGATAAAGATCTGTAAGTATAAAAAAAAAACATGATAGATTTTACTCTCACTTTACTTTCTAGAAAAGAAAGCGAGATCTATTTAAATGGTGAACTAAATGACAATGGCTGTATTAATGAAAACTGGATGCTGAATTCTAAGATGGCATCCAGTGACTTGGATTAAAATTGCTCACCTGGCGCATGAGCAAAAAAGTACTCTCTAGCTTCTAGGTTTGCCTCTGCGTTGTACAGCCCACTGCACATGCACATTAGTGTTTCATATCCTGTCCCAGTCCACACACTCTCACTCAGCCCATAGACTTTACTGTGATAATATCACAAAAATAAGGCTTAATTTTTAAGGCTTAGGGTGAGTTTTGAAAATATAAAACATCCATGGATTAAAAAATAATTACAGAAAGAGTGATAATCAACTTTGTTTGCAGTTAGAGGTATCTTGTAGACAGTTCAACAGACCTCTCTTTTATAATTTTCATCAATGGAGAAAATGCTTATCGGGTCACAGGCGAACTCTGCGACCTAAACTACTGGGAAAAACTGGCTCTTAATACATCCATGAGTAAACGGCTGGTGCCAGCATTTCTGCTGGATTGATGAAGTTATAATCCTTATTATCTCAATCCTGGTTGATTTAAACTCAGGGTATGAATGGTGGACTTCACTACTAACTGTATAGATAGAAGTACTACAGAATGTAAATACATTTAAATACTATTGCTGAATTAAATACCAGCCATACATTAAGATTTTCATTAAATCCTCAAATTTCAGTCACAAAATCTCAAAAATGGGAGGACATGGTACCATCATCTTTATAGCATCCCTTCACTTTTTTTTTATCTGTCATATTATCTGTCATTTAGGACAGCCACAAAGCAAACATCTGTTTTAGGGTGACAATATATTAATTTAACTTGAATTTTGAGTGGCCTGTTAATTGTAAAGGCTATATTTTATTACTTCCATTTTGCATAAAAAATAGTATCTGGGTTATCTAGCTTTAAGTTCATTATCTATTGGTTTCTCTATGGCAGGTGTCCTGTGGCACAGTCTTTGTGTTGGATACAGTTGGTGGTTTGGGATCCTGATTTGCTCTAAGCTCTTGGGGCACAAGTGTGCTTTTTAAAGTAGATCTGTGCTGGCAGCAAAATAAGACTAACTCTTGCTTTACAAAAGGTAGCTGGCCAAAGGAGTGCGACAAAAAGTTAAAGATTAGTTAAATGGGTTAAGTGGATGACCATAACTGGAACACTGCTAATTTGAATCCCCAGAACAGAACAGGAAACTCTTGGCAGAGAAATTAACCAGTAATATGAGGCACCCCTACCTAATGCACTTCATTCTCAGCTGTTACAGTCAAGATGTTCAGCAGCCAACATCAGAAATGTAAGAAGTTGCAGTTGATGTGGGACAGCATTATTGTATGCTCATGCATGCTCAGTAAACCATATTGCATTGATGGAGGTTCTATTTGGCACAAGCTCTGGCCCCACATAGAACTTTATAGGCTTGGCAACATGTCTTTACATATCCACACACTGTCAGTGTACACTGTCCCTTGTACTTAATGGGCTGTCACTATTAAAGGGCAGCCTTCAATCCATTTCTCAATAACATTTATTAGACAACAGCAAACAACAAGTTACCCTGGAATGGCTGAAAGTGCTTTATGTCCCTTATGGTGATCATTCTGCTTCTAGAGCCCCAAACAGTTGGCTTTATTTCAAAATATATTTTCAAATTTCTGTGTAAGGGTTGTGTTGTGGTGCTTTCCTGTGTGGCACAGCAGCAAGATGGTCCTAAAAAGCAGAGTTAAACGCTATGGCTATTCCCCATGTCCCCCCATATTTGCCAAGTCAGCAAACCAGCCAAGAACAAAAATCTACCCTGCAGTGTCTGCAGGTCATCAATCAGGTGAGGACAAGAAAAGGGTGTTGTAGTTGAGCTCTTGCTACTGTTTCCTTCAGGGGATAAAGTTACAATACTGTTGGTTTAGAAATTTCTCACACTAATATGCATGCCTGTGACCTCCCATGAGTAGAGTGCAAAGACCACTGTGCCAACTTTTTTTTTTGTTATGGTCCATTTTCCTGACAGGAGATAACATGAGACAAACTCATGCTACTTTGGATAAGAAGGGGGCCCTTCTTATGTGGGCCCCCTTCTTATCCAAAGTAGCATGAATTTGGAAATGTGATGCTTCCATTCTGGGTAGGCTTAATGGCCTTTTGAGTCTATACTACCTCTCTTCCAGAGTAAAAGATTCACATTCTGCAGTCCCCCATTAATATCATTGTGCAGTAGACATGCTTGATTGGGCACAACATACTATTCAGGTCTAAACTTTCTCATATTAAAACCATTAATATTACTATTTAGAGGTGTGCCGGTTTAACCAGTCATTTTCATTGATTAATTTGAACGTGCAAATCCTCCTCGTGTATCTTTCTCATCTTTCGCATGGGTCCAGTTTTGCACTTTTCCACAACACATACCTGTAGCGTATGCTAACTTTAGTTAAACATATACACCAATCAACCACAATATTAGCACTACCTGGTGGTTTTAATTTAGCAGTGGACCGGTGTCAGCATGGGCACTTTCACAGGTCTAAAGCTACGCAGCCTCATTTGCAGCAGGTGTGATACACTGTGTTGTTGTTCTGATGCCTGTTGATCAGCATTAAAATTAAACCACAAGACTGAACCACCACTTTGTGTTATTGTCTAATAAACTCTAAAAACTGTGGCTGTTTATGCTCTAAGTCAAACTTGCAGAATGACTTGTCTCATGATACTGTCCCAGCCAGATTCAATTAAATTAAATTAAACTTTATTTATATAGCACCAAATTACAACAAAAGTCGCCTCAAGGCACTTTACATTGTAAAGTTTTAAGACCTTACACAATATAAGTATATACACTACCAGTCAACAGTTTGGACACATGTCCAATGACCATGTTTGTGAAAGAAAAGCAGATTTCATAACATCAGATTGATCAAAATGAATGTGTAGACATTGTTCATATTGTAAATGACTATTGGAGCTGAAAACAACTGTTTTTTAAAAGGAATATTTACATA
>JAUMHL010000005.1:12157497-12172504 GCA_032362345.1 Sandelia bainsii
CAGTCAGAACTCTGGCTGCAGCATTTTGGATTAACTGGAGGCTTTTTAATGCGTTATTGGGACATCCTATCAGTAATGAATTGCAGTAGTCCAGCCTAGAAGTAAAAAAATGAATGGACTAGTTTTTCAGCATCTCTTTGAGACAGGATGCTCCTGGTTTTAGAAATATTGCTCAGGTGGAAGAAGGAAGTTCTAGATATTTATTTTATGTAGGAGGTAAAGAATATATCTTGGTCAAAGGTAACTCCAAGATTCCTCACAGTAATACTTGAGGCCAATGCAAAGTCATCTAGCCTTCATTAAAGCTTCACAAAGTTCATGACAGCATAAAGTTAACCTATGACGAAAACACAGACTAAAACATGACTAAAATTAAAACTAAGTTTCACTGACTAAATCTTGACTGAGACTAAGAGAAAAGAAATGAGTAAAATGTGACTGAAACAAACTACAGTTTTCAGGAAATGCCAATGCCTAAAAATAAATTCCTGTCAAAATTAACACTGGAGTAGAGGTAGCGGCATTCGAAAACTTAAACTCCAACAATCAGCTTTGACGACATCTGATTGATAAATTTGATGCACCTAAAGAAAGAATATTAGAAAAAGAAGGAGTGGCAATGTAAGGGCAAATGAAAAATACAGACCCAACTTTCTTCACCTCACAGGCTCACATAAAAATAAATTTCTGTTCTCATACATTCTCATTCAAAACATATTCCTTCCAAGCTTCCAAGAGACCTGATGTCAGACTCTGCAAATTGCTTGTCATTAATTTCAGTCACCAGTCAGCAATTTGACTGACCTTGAGCTGCAAATGTGCACATCTAGTTCACTCAATTCTTCTTAAAGATTTTCTACATACACTATTTGCAAAATTGAAAATGTGGTATAACTCATAATTTAATATAACAAAGTTCAGAAACTCAGGAATGCCTGAAACCCTGTAAAAAGAAAATTGATTAGATATGTCTTGTTGACAAACCTTTGAAGAAGAATAAATCATTCATGAGTCAAAGAGTTAATTTAGACTGATCTGTGAATTCCGACATCAAGGATTAGATGTGGGGAAAGGTACAATAAAGAAGGGAAGCCTGGCCAAGGATGTGTGCATCATTGTTAATCCCTTATTCCTGCTTTTAGGGGTTCTATTTAATTGTGTGGTAGAAACTGAGCAGTAATCTTCAAAGCAGTGCCTTTTTAATTCCAGCTTCATGTTTTATGACCAGCACCTAAATGATTGGTAGTTTTGTCTTGGCCAACACCAATCTTTCCCACCTCTCCTTCCTAAAATTTCTATTCCCCTTTGTAACACAGACACATACACACAATTCCCCTTGTTTCACCTCCCTCCTACAGTCAATCCCATCTCCCTTGTTCAACATCACTCTCACTCCCACTCGTACTTATTTGCGGCCTAGCTTTCTTTATAGCAATTTCTTTCAGGTGTCATCTATATTCAATTGAATATTTTTTAAAGAGCATTTTCTGTTTCACTGGAGTCTTATCATGTCATTACCTTAAAAAGAAGAAAAAAACCCAGATGAATAATACATTTGACTATGAGACATCCCTGGAAACCTCTCATAAAACTCGACTGGTGAGATGAGAGGGAAGAGACAAGGTGCTTTTGTTTAACAGGACTCAATTTCTAACTAATTAATGACTCATGGCTGCTCTTAAATCAATCTGAAGGACAGCTGACAGATATGAAGCAGAGAGAGTGAATCAAAATTGTGTAGTGCTCACAACTGCAATACAACTGTTTTATTTTTTCCCAGAGCTAAAAGAGTCTTCTTTTAGATCTGTGTGATGTCACTTCACACCCCAGCAGGGCTTGTGAGTGGGCTAAAGTGAGCGCAAGCCCCCCATTGGTTCTTTGTAGCTCCCAAGGCTAACACGCCCTGCCAGTTTCTCTCCATACACAGCACTCTCAGCTCCGTCAGCTTAATTGGCTCGCCTCCCATCAGCAAGATACCCAAACCCCATCGTAATTGGCTCCCTTTTAGCCAATGCTATTGTTCAGGTACACAGTGTGTCGCTATGGATGCAGTGATCACTCACACATGAATTCTATGACAAAAGGCCCATGGGCTGTCTCTCAACCAGTTTCCTGAACTGTGGCTGTTTCTGCCAACAACCACAATGCACTTAAAAATGCCTCTCTTTAAGCCAATACCCTACTGCCCTCTTTGGTAAAAGGTAATTTATTTACACTCTGCAGTTTCTCTGCATGATGTAGGACCCCATGTCAGCAGCTGTGCCAGCAGAGCCTCATGTAGTTACGTTCATCCTGTGTGATGTTTACATAGCAAGATCATAGTGCTCTACTGAATGCCAGTCAACCTGCAGAGACAGAAATGAGAGATAATAATTGAGAAAGAACAAGAGCGCAACAGTGTGTATGAGAGAGATGACACTTAACTCACACACCACATGGATTGAAGCCAAGTCTGGTTCTGTCTGGGTAAAGGTAGTCAATGTTACCCTGATGAGTGCCATTTTGGCCCAGGCTGGGTCAGTTTCCTGCCAGTGTGTAATGAGCCCCAATGAGGGTTAACTCCCTGTTCCCCAGACTGTCTTCACTAATGAGCTTCTGAATAAATCACTGTTGGTGCACCCCCCCATCTCCTGGTCCATCCTCTTTCCCTTTTCAGTTCACCCCCCACACACCTCTCTACACTCTTACCTGTCACCTAGCCCTGTCACCCTACCCCATAATGAGCCCTCAAGAACACCTTATATCCCCTTCCCACATCCTCTGTCTCCTAATTGTGACTATTTGTTTGTGAGATAGTCTGCCTTTCCCATTTTTGAAGACTGATATTGAAATCTCTTCATGTTTGATTGTGACAGTGGCTGATGCCCAGAACTGAGACTGTGTCTGTGTTAGGAAAACTGAATGATGCTCTTGAGCTTTTTTTCCCTTGCTTCTTTCTGATCATTACCAGCTTTATTAGGGTAATACAGAAATATAAGTACACCTTGCTCCTGTACACCCCATTAGTCTGGCCCCAATTTTGGGTTCTGTTGGAGCATGGGAGAGTAAATGTCTGTATTTGGCATTTGGAAGTCAGACTTAGGCTGCTTCATAAGAGGTGATGATGAATATCGCCAGAGATGGACCATGAACCTACCCACACTTCCCCATAAATAGTCTCAAACAGTTGGATTCTGACTGGTCAGGGCTGTGTGTGAAATAACCAGGGGATATTTCACATGCACAGCCTGATAAAGTAGGCCACAGCTTCTGGTTTTAGTTATGAAGTCATACATAGCAGGCTGAGTCATTGTAAACACTGGGAATTCAATTTAGAATATGAAAATAATAGCAAATAGATAAAAAGGCATTTGGTTTGTGAGACATGGTGGTAATCCCTATTGAGAATCTAATACATTCATTCCTTGGTCTGAAAATTAACAAACACATGTTAAGTTTTAAGTAAAAATCTGGATGCCCGCATTATGGTGGTATTTCAGTAGAGACATAATGCAAGGAAATAAAATGTGTCAGTTACAACTTATTGGGAAAACGAAAACCAAAAGTAAGCTTGAGGTAAAAACTGTTACTTTACAGTACAGTCAGCATTGTTGTTCCCCACAGATTGCCTTTCCAAGGTGACTGACCCCTGAGCAAATGTTACTAGTCAAAGTATTGGCTGCCATGCATTGGGTTCCAACATTGTTTTTCTTTCACCTCAACTGGTCCGTTTCTTCACAGATTGCCTATCCCAGAAAACTTATCAGTTGACTTGGGGAAATCAATCATGGGGTGACACTATTCCAGACCAGAGTGTTGTTTGCGAATCTGTTGTCTGTGATGCCCGCAAAACCCCGGCTGTGATTGCCAAGCCTCTCAATGTGTTGGTTTTGGAGTTGTTTTTCATTGTAGGCCTTTTTTGTCTGCTTGGCTCTGATTATCTGTATCCCTCTCACTCCTCTATTCCTAACATTCCCCCTACCCCAGCTTCCACCCTTCCCCCCTCTCATTTACGCCTCTCAATACAAACCTTGGAGAGTATTGATGTAAGAAGTGCCTGTGCTGTTTTTGGAGATGCTAACAAATAATCTTGCCCCACAAAAGTGACTGCCAAGCAGGGATTAATGTAAAACAGAAAATGCAAGTGTTCAGACCCAGATTTCAGCAAAGAAAAATAACCTAGTCAAACAGTCTTTCCCCCTCATCAAGTAAGTTATCTTTCTTTTCTTTCCTTTCCTTTCTTTTTTCTTTCCTGTGGAATCTCTACTCTGTTTCATGTTATGTTGTGTTTCTTTTTTGGATACAGTACAATGGACTGACATACAAATTTATACCAACAACATTGGTCCTGTATGAATGTATATTGTATTTTGTATGTATGGAAATTGAATACATTACCACTAAATCCACACCCCAAAATACATCGGGGTTGAAACTGAAAGCACATATATAATATGATTCACTAGGAGACTTCAGTGCTGTATTTCACCTTCCTGTTAACACTTCTCAACTCAAGAACTAGTCTGCACATATCTGTGTTATGAACTGTCAGTGTCTTGTATTACAGCTCTTTAATATTTCTATGTAAACCTCACACTGTAAAAACAAATTTCCTCTTGCAAGCCAATAAAGGATTTATCTTACCTATCTTAACTTTTTTCAAAACTGTGTCTTAGACAAACAATAACAATCTAATCTTTAATGGAGAAGACAAGGGGAGTAGTGATCCAGGCATAATTAAAGACAAAATGGCAGCCTTCATGATGTGCATAATTTAAAAGCAGAAGAGCGTGGATGTATTTTAAGGCCATAGTTGGTGCGTCATCACTCCACTCACAACAATATTTGACAAGGAATAATGGCTGTTAAATTTCACCTAGGTGCCTTACATATGTGTATGCAATAAGAAGAGATGCTTAACTGATGTTGAATAAGTTCCAACTTGGCATCATTCCATTTCAAGGATATGAGACTGTTAATTGTAAATTATTGACTTAAAAAATGATTCCATATTACATTGCTCTTTCTGATTAATTAGAATGAGAGAATAATTACATAGAAGGTAAAGTAATTAACTGTTATTATCGGTAGCTCTGCAGAAGTGGCTTATAAATGCCATCTAAATGAATTAATTTCCTTTTAATTACAGTAACAGAAGATGTTGCCTATTTAAAGACAAAAGAAAAGTGCGTGTGAGTTGTTTTTTCAACCATGTTTTTATCCATATGAAAGTCATGGAAATCATTTCACACTATCCACTGTATACATTTTTTTCAAACTCTCTCTGTGTCTATTATGTACAGCTTTAAAATCTAATTAAATCTAACACAGCAGCTCTGCCATGAACTGTACTAGAGTACATTACATTAAGAGGTGTTTCTAATATTTTGGTCACCCTATTTACAATAACTACAGCATGGACAATAACCATTTTCTGTTTCTTCTGTGTCAGTTTACAGTGTAAATGGGTTCAGCCACAGAAATAAACTCATCCATATTTAATTCAGTTTACGTGACTGCTACTGCTAAACACTATTGACCTGTCAGGGGTAGTCCAAGAAATGTTCAAATCCTTTATGAGGGTTTAAAAATATAAAATAGATATAGATTTATTTCATAGTTCACAATTACCATTTCTTCTTTTCACAAAAAATAAAAACAGCACAACACAGCCCACGTCCCATATAATTTAACTAATATAATTAAATATAATAATTTAACTGTTTACTTGTTGCTTAGAAGTTTTCATAGCAAAACTGGCATTTATTGCACATCATTGATCTAGGAAGTGGCCAAATACTTTCCAGTACCTTGACATATACCTTAGTTTAGCAACGTCTTTCCTTGTTAGTTGAAACAAACTGCATTCTTCTGCATTCATCCTAGAATATGCTTTCAGTGTTTGAAGACATTTTCCTTATCTAACAATTAGATAGAAAAACTGGGACACCGTGATACAAAATTTCCATGTCTCAGCAGGGTCACAAAGATCATTACACTGTAAGCATCTATTACATATAGTCCCTATTCTCGTTTTGTAAGATTAATAGCAAAATGTTTGCTGAACTGCACAAATCATGATGGCATGGGTATTCACACCAAGAAGATGACACACAAGATGAAATGTATTAGTCTACATCTCAGCTGACTGACCAGATGGAGAGCCCTTGCTGAGGGTGACTCACTCCCCCACTGCAGTACTCCTACTGCCACTACTTTCATCTCTCGTCCTTTTCTATGCTCTCCACTCCACCTACCCTAACTGCCACTGCTACCACTACTGCTGCTTCCACCTTTTGGATTGCTATATTTGTGACTGTGCTCACTGATGTGGAAAAAGCCATCATCTGGGCCAGTAGATCTGGAAATAGAGTACTCGTTGAGGTCGGCCAGAGACAAGCTTTGTTCCGTGAGAGCTCACCCAGCCAAGGGTGTAGGGGGCAATGAGTTCCAACTTGGGAGAGCTTGAGGTCTCTGCTGGCTATTTTCTTGACATTCACTTTGGGGTCTGTAGTGTTCTGAAGCTAAGACAACACTTCCCACTGACTGAGGGCTGTTCAGGCCTTTGGGTGCCTGTATCACTATAGTGCTGTGAGACATGTTCAGAAACTGTGTGTTAGATTCCGCCTTCTGCCTGAAAATTTGAATTTCTAAATGATTAGGTGCATTAAAAGCTGGAGGCATGAATCAATAATGCCGGCTAGATGCAGGGCAGCCCAGCCAATTAGCCCAGCTGGGGGATTTTGACAAATAATGTGAAGGCTTAAAAGGAAACCAAATAAGAAAGGTGTGGATGGCAGTGTGGTTTATTGGTAATCATGCTACATGATCATATTGAGTGAAAATTGCAGTACTCAGTATTATTAAAGCATGTGCACCTTTAGTTCTGCACTGTTTGTTGGAATCGAATATAAGTAAGCCGTACAGGATATTATACACAATGCATTTAGATTGTAGAAGTATATAAAAATTATAGCCAACCCTAGCATTTAGGAATAGAAGATGATGGTGGTGAAAACTTGTCTTTAAATCCTTTATTAGTCAGGTATTTTTTCCTGCTTTTCTTTCTTCACTTTCTCCCAATTCTCATAATTCTAGGTGTGTTTTAATCCAGGAGATTCATCAGCACAGCACTCCAAGAGGTGTGAGCTAAACCCTATCCTCCATCTCACTCTAAAATGGCTCATAGGCCTTAACTGTAGCATAGTTAATGGAGCATGCCTACATGAATTATTTACACTGTTTACATTCCCTTTATACTTGCAATCCTATCGATATTCAATCCTTTGCATACCCATGAGTATGTGGGTGAATTTTTGCACATTAGGATGGATTGTTCTTTTCACATACATGTTTTCCCTCTCAGAGAAATATCTCTTATAATATAGAATGAGCTTTGTTTAGTGTTTAATAAAACATTTGACTTGCAAGAAAATAAAATACAATAAATATGTCTTTGCCACAGTTGCAGTCAACAGACTTAAATTTAAATGCTCATGACAACAGTGAATTGTAAGAATACAGCACTCTCAGTCCTGCGGTTCTTTGGGTTTATACTGCAGGGACACCTTGAGCTGTACATTATTAAAGCATACTTGGATTTATAACATCATCTTCCGTGGGGAGTAATCCAAGAGGTAAAATCAATGGCAAAAAAAAAGCATCCACAAACTATAAAACAGCACCTCTCTTGCAAAGTGCTTGTAAACCTTTTTGAGCTATCATCACTGGACTTGGTAGGAAAACTCCGGGGAGATTCACATAAGCAAAAAAAGAAGGAAAAGCAAACTCCTTGAATTTGTGTAAGGGACACAAGAGAGTCATAAGAGAGCTTTTACAGTGGTATGGTCAGATCTATGACTAGATTGTTGGTGTGGACCCAGATTCTAGGAGCGTGTTTTCTACAGTTAATCATTCTTGTAGCTCAGCTATTGATTTATTTGAGTATGTGTAAGGAGGGAGTTATGTGTTCAAATGATATAGAGACTCCAATGCAGATGGCAACTCATTTACTACAGGGAAACGAGAGAGAAAGCCTCTAAGCCATTTCATGTAAACAGTCAGCCTGTAAACAGTCATGAATTAGGGTATTTCTGGAGGTGCCAAAGACAACTTGAATTATGTAACTCATGGAAGAGCAGTGCAGAGGTTTCAATCATCTATATCAGATTTTGTTATGTCCAATCTAAATTTATATTCACCAGTTTTGCAGTTGTTTTAACAGAAACAGGTTGTAGGCAAAATAAAAACTAAATAAGTATAGTCACTGTACCTATAAACTAACCAAGACAACACAGAAATATTTTTTTTGCAAAATAACATTGCAATTATTTGCTTGTAGCATGGTGATAAAGTAACTATCAAGGCTTTAATAGCAGCTTCAAAGTGATGAATTTGTGAAAATGTGTAGTATTAAAAAGTATTTAAGCTTTTTTCTTTTTCCCACAGTCCACTTGTTCTCTGTTTCTCCGTTTGTTGTATTTATCTTTCATTTCTATTTTTTTTCTCCACCCCACTCCTACCCTACCCTGCTGCCATCCCAAACAGTCTTGCCTTTATACTGCCAGCCAATGTTTTCTCTCTTTCTGACTCAGTCGACTCATCTTACCCCCAAGGGCTCTGGGCATGCAGGTCCTTGGCCTCCTTAGCCTCTGTGGCTCCCTGTTTTACTGGATGAAAATGAATTTAAATTGTTTGTTAATAGACTGCCTGCTTTTATACATCTCATAACTCTTTGCCACCATGAGCCCACAATTAAAGTATTGGTCTTAGCACCAACCCCTTAAAACAAGAGATGGTATTTTCTTCCTCATCAATTCTAACACACTCTGCCTTATTGTACTTGAGTTATTGGGAAGTTGATTGTTTCACTGGGCACTCCCAGTTACATCTATAAAAAGTTTCTCCACTATATGAGCTTAAAGGTAACAAAAAAGTAGTTGCATTATTGCTTCGATTGTTGTAGTTCTACCTCAGAGTCAAATTATATTGTATTTGGTATTGGCATGAAGTAACTCTTACCAACTTACCTAGAAGATATAATAGATATAATAAATAATATAAATAAATAATACATAAAAGATAAAGACTATACTGAAGCACATATATGGTTGACTACACAGCAGTCACTAGGTAACTTAGTGCATATTTGACCTCTAGCGCGTTTAGAGGACAGTGTTAATAAACATTGATAGGTCAGGAGGCTCTGGACATATGGCACTGAGTGCTTAAACACAGCAATCTAAGATGTCACCCTCAGGGTCTTTTTTTTGCACAGGGCTCTTCTGAATTACAGTCCTCTACAGACAACTTGTGTATGTAATCCTTTACTGTTTGAACAACTGTACCAAATAAATTCTAATGAGATGGTAAAAAAAAAAAGTGATACTACGCACCACTATTAACATTCTTCTTGATGAGCCATTGGAATATAAAATTCTGTTTTGGTACTTGGAAGTGGGTGAGGGAGCGATTACATTAGAAGAATGTGTGGTTTTCCCTTTCTCAAGAGCATAAACTTATTTTTGTGGCCCAAACTATTCTTAACTCTGTGCCCAGCAGGGCACATTTGAGCTATTTCTGTTCTTATGCTAATTTGGCAGTAATTGTTAAAGCCGTACACCGACACAATAATTCATGTGTCCATATTAATGTGCCCTTACAGTAACAATTTCTATTTTCAATGTGTCAGCACCTCTTGGCAGGGATGGTATCTTTAAAAAGACCCTCTTACACTCATTACAGCACACAGAGACACTGAAGTAGAACATCTTTTTTGTGCAGCCAAAAGCAACTTATATAATGGCAAAGGTCTTTCAATGCGCTGAAATATTGACACTGTGTAGAAAAATGCTCTGCAAAGTAAACTTCTTTTGTCCTGTGTAATTCTGAATGGATCTGACAATCAGCAGACTAAAATCGGAGATCACACTGACTATTACAAAAGGATTCAATGAAAAGTTTTACACTATGAGTTGTAAAATCAATGTGAACCAAAACATCTTTAAAGTTCTTCATTGGCTCAAAGTGCAAGCTGAGAGTGCAGGCCTTTTCTGGTATACTTAGTATGTAAAAATATTCCTCTGCCAACCATTGGTTTGTGATTTTACAAGTCGGTTTTAAAAAATAATGTTGATGTATATGTGCATATGTACAATATATGATTGCTGCTCTCCACACTGCCCCTGACATTTTTCACCTGGAATGTTTCCATATTTAGCCTTAGATCCTGTCTCTCTTTTAAAACACACATTGATACTTCAGCAAGGTGACCAAATATCACTGTCCCGAGTCAAGGTAGTCAGTCAACTGCTGATGCCTTAGGTTTTCATCAAGTGGTCATTTTCAAGTTACAGCATACACGCATAATGACATATAATTCAAGTCTGAATTATGGGGTCAAGTTTTGGCACAATCAGATATTATGAAAAATTGGAGTAATCTGAAAGCCTATCTATGCACAGGTATGGTATTTTAAAGTCTTTGGTATATGAAATTAACTTACTATAGTACTCTAGTTCTATTGGATCAAATCACGGTCACAATGATTTTGTGCTCGTATTTTAGGTTTGTACTTGTAGAGAGGATTTGTACTTCTAAAACAATGTTTGTCTGTCTGTAAATACGACTTGTACTTGTAATGAACATGTTTGTGCATCTGTAAAACAGATTTGTGCTTGTACAAAAGATTTGTACAGCTTGTGCGTGTGTAGAATAGATTTGTGTTCGTACAAATCAGTGCTTCACTTTCCTACAGAGTGTACAACACCGAAGTTACAGCACGGAATTCTGACCCTGTCTTTGACGCTTGAATCTGATTGGTCAGTCATACCCAATCACAGGGCAGATTGTCCCTGTTGCACAGAAGGTCCTGAAAGGTACAACGGCATTTTAGTGCAACAGTATTTAAAGTAAATAAATAAAGCCAGAATATTGCTAACCCTAACACTTTCACCTACCCCTCTTTCTCATTCACACTCTTACTCTCTCTCTCTCTCAGTGTCAGTGACAGGGTCTGTTACATGAACAGACTGCCAGCGTATTTGGTGCCAACTTCTCCCAGCTCTGGGGATGTGGTGAGCAGCCCTTTATCTCCAGGAAACAGACGCGTCCGATCACCTCCTCAGGGGGCTGGTGTGAGCAGGGGCAGCGAGGAATGGGAAGAGACCAGCAGGTTTTTTTCCCCCTCCATCTATTCCAAAGTCAGAATCACCGAAAAATCCATGCACATAAGCACACACATGTACATGAATGAACACATGGGTGCACACACAGAGAATGAAGCTCTTGTTCCCCAGTCTAAGGAATGGTGATAATTTTTGATTTATATACTAATTAACATACCTCACAATATCCCTAACAGTAGTGATGCTGTACTATTAGAATACCTCTCCCTTTTCTCCTTATGCCTTTTTTTTCCCCTTGGCAACTAATACAATATGAATCGTAGCCATTCTGACCTGTGTGATATTTGCAGAAGAAAACTCTGTCTTTGTTTCAAAGTCTGTCTCCTTTCATTTGTGCTCAGTCATTCATCTGACTGAAATAGGCTCTCCATCTCAGAAGATGATAGAAATATATTTTCGCAGTAGATGACTCTTGTTTGCTCTAGGCCAAGCTCTGTTTGTGTTGTTTTACCAAGTGTGAGAAAGCTCCAGTGCATCTACCAGCTACAACACTGGTCAAAGGTACTGAGTACTGGCATGTTTACTTACAGAATTTACTAGGATGTCTTTAAAGTCAAATTCTGTTAGGTTACGACATTCATCAAATACACATGTACTAAGCCCTACAAATCCTCAGTATTTATTTGCACTAACCTGAAACCTGTTGGAAAAGAATGGATGATTCATGTGCCGCCCGGTATTTGTTGATCACTATGCAACATGCATTTGCAGCAGTTTTCTTTTTCCAACAGTCCGCTTAATCATGACCTGAGGCTTTTACTACCTGCTTTTCATTCCCCTACTGCCATCTGGCAGCAGTGGCTCTGCTTACAGCATCAATTTCTCCCGGTTAAATGTTTTCATTGGTATCCAAAGACTTGTCTGGTAGGGTTGTCATGAAAAACACCACAAGGTTCTGTGTTTCCCTGAGCTATGGTAATGAATGTATCAAACACATCTGTTAATCTCTGGAACTGACAGTGCGCAGAGGAAAATTCTATTAAGAGACCCACTAAAACTCCCTCTTCATTGTCTTTCAGTGGCAACGTAGAAATATGGTGGCAATTAAGCTACATCTCTGAATATGGTGTATTCCAACAGAGTGATAGAAGAGTAATGTGCTCAACACAAAGTTAATAAAATTTCTGCAGGTACTAGTCCAATGGGGGCATACTGATTAATAACTCATTTTTTATGTGTATTCGTTATGAATTATTATTGTAATATGGTGTGATTAGGATAGTGCTGTGTCCTTTAATACAGTATGCCCTCTTTAGTTTTTGTAGGGGCATTGCTAACACTGAACATCTCAGGAGCTATCACCTAAAAGAGACTTATGACCAATCTGAAGGGCAGTATCCCCACAGAGTGGGTGTTTTTTTTAGTTCTAGCACCTACACTATATTGCAAAAAGTATTGGGACGCTTACCTTTACAATCACATTAACTTTAATGGCTTCAACTCTCCTGGGAAGGCTGTCCACAAGGTTTAGAAGTGTGTTTATGGGAATATTTGCCCATTCTTCCAAGACAGCATTTGTGAAATCAGGTACTGATGTTGGACAAGGATGCCTGGCTTGCAATGTCCACCCTAATTCATCCCAAAGGTTAAGGTCAGGACTCTGCGACAGAGTGACAATGTCCGGGAATAAGTGGTGAAAATATGGACAAATACATTAAAGAATGGGAGAAAGAGAGAAAGAGAGCGCAGTGATAGACTGGTTCCGACCTCAAAGACATTCTGCAGATTTATCAAGTGTGAAATATGAGCTCAACATGCAGATTTAATACAGCAGATCTAACAGACCTGATGGTGAAGTTATTCAAAGTTTATATTGCGAGATCTGACAACACTGATCACAACTAGATAATAATTAATCATGTTGAACACATCAAGTCTCTGTCTGCTGCAGCTACATGTTTTACGTGTACTGCACAGTAATAGGTAACTCTACTCTACATCTTTAAATAAATATATATATATATATATGTATATATATTCAGTACGTTAACTTTCATGGTGTATTTCAAGTGTTATTGTAAAATCCATTTGAGACTGAGGTTGCACGCTATCATTATCAGATCTATAAATCCATTGTGATTCAGACAAAACAGTTTGGTTTCCTTACTTTCCAGCTGATAAGAATTAACCCTTTTTCACAGTGGATTGCTAATGCTGTTAGACTTTGTGTTACTGCAGATTTTCATTCCATCACTTTACCTACCAACAAACACATATAATATAATATATTTTAGACTCCATCTGAAAGTCCCTTATTTCTAGAGAATGCTGTTGCAGACTTCAATAACTAACTGTTAACCACACTGACACTGACATCACCAGTTTTAGCCATCTCCCTGCCCACATTTCTCAAGCCAATCAGGCTTCAGTTTCCAGTGTCTGTGTTTCTGTCATTCTCTCTTTCAGCTGTATGATGGCACAACCCACCTCCTCTCCATTCATCCCAATTTTAATCACCTTGTCTTTTAAATTTGATAAATATTTTAAACATCTTCAAAGACCACCTCTTCATTTTTGCTTTCAATATTATGCCTGACAATAATACAGAATACATCCATTGTCCTCTCAAGGGTCATGGGAGTGCTGGAGCCTATTCCAGCTGACATTGGAAAACAATATGAGACCAGTGGACACACACACAAAAAATAACAATAAATTGATTGATATTTGTATGTTAAATAGTAAATCAGTAATACAATAAAAATATTTAAAATACACAGATAAAAGATGATAAATGAAATACAGTATGTTGGAGGGAATATACATTTAAGCATAAATAACAGCATAAATTATGGTGTAAAAACACAGTTAAGTTTGCATTTTTTTTAAATGCACTCTTTCAGCTGTTCTCATATCTTCATGTGCCTGTGGCCTTGTGGCATGACTTCGTTACAGCCACACTGATATTCAGTACAACAGTACTGTCTCTCATGTGTTATTGCTTTTAAACACTACAAGCTCTAATTATTACTTGAGAGTAATAAGTGACAACAGATTATGATTTGTTTGTTTATTTAATCAGTTATTCAATTTCCCAACACAAATAGATCTGCAACTGCACCAGTGTTTGGCTGTTGCTAAGCAACACAAACATATTCCTGCACAATAGCTTACATTACACGTTACAGCAATTGATGGTCCGCTACTTTGATTTGCGTACATTTATCTGTATGTTTCCATTTATCATTCAACTAGAGGAAAAATGTCTGTTGAGAGTCGTTTTAGTGGCATGTGTGAATCCGATGTGTTAATAGCCTGATTTGACAGTACACTGCTTCATTATTTGCAGCTTTTAGTGAATGGTCTCGTCTCCAGTAACTTTTTAGTGAGCTTTCAGACTTGCAAAACAAAACTTTTTTTTTGTTTTAGCTGTATTTTCTATGTTCCTCCATACATTATAAATCACCATGCTATAAAGTATCCCACCTGTGCCCACTCACTGAGGTCAGACGATGTCATACAGTACTAAGCACACTGTGAGATGTGCACAGTATCCTGGCTTCTTTCCTTCTCTTCGTCCTCTCCTGACGACCATTCATAATTTAACTTAAATGTTATTTCTGGGAAAATATCCCTCTTTTATGGTGTATTTTCTAACCCTGTCTCCTAAAAATTACGTTCGTATAGGACGAAACTGCATTCCTGATTACGCTTTGTTACAGGACGTATTTGCGACCCGATTACGTTTTTGATCTGATCACCTGGGAAACCAGTGACTGCTGCGAAAGGGCAGCTGACAACTAGGGAAAGACCTTGTGACGGCATGGAAAGACAGCTGACAGGAGGGAATAGACCCCAGAGGGGCTTCCATGGGCTAGCTACCCGTGGGAGCAGGATCCAGC
>JAUMHL010000005.1:12200817-12299101 GCA_032362345.1 Sandelia bainsii
ATGTGCAATGATGGTAACACAACTGAAGACATGTATCTTTTCATGAAAAACATGGTAATTCCTATGTGTGTCCCAACTTTTGACTGGTAGTGTACTTGGCTGCATATTTAGTGTATACATTACAACTAGTATGAACTGATATGAAAAGTGATGTTATAATCATTACAGAGACAAATTTTAAACAAATAGTTATCCTTGGTATGTCTCTGTCACAGCTATTTTCAGGAACTTAATGCATGTGCATGTGCTTATATTATTATTACTGGATTCAATGTTTGCAAATATGACAAATATCAGGATGTTATGTTTTTTTGTGCAGAAACATGCTGCATGCTGTCTTGAAAACCACTCACTTGCATAATTTTGTCTTTACCCCCTTTTCTGTCTTTTACAAAATACATTTTACTGAAATTCACATCTCCATTTTGGTAAAACAAACAAACAAAACAAATAAAAATGTGTTTATTCAGATGCTTACCTTGTGACAACACACCCTCCCTGTAAGGCTAAGGGTATACTTGCTGTTACCGTTTCATTTGTAACTCTGAATGATTGGCCAGAGTAACAACTGTTGACACCTCATAAGGATCTCACACATCTGAAAGCTTGTGTGTGCTGCATTGCATTTTGAAAATACATTTAAATTAAATTCAACTTTCCCTGTATACCATGTTCTTATCCGCTTCACACTTATGTGTGAGGTTAAAGGCTTGGCTTTAGGTATCAGGGATGCTCAGATGTTGCAGCTTATTCTGGGAAAACACTTACATTAGGTTAACTGAACATTTCTTAGTTTAGGCAAATGGGCTGTGTCAGCATATTTTGTCTTTTTTTTTTCTTTTCTGCACAACATCAGCATTTTTTTTTTTTAAGAAATGCTTCATTCCCAGTTCAGCGCAATATAATGGTCCACTTGGATATCTCCGTTGGAGATGCATCCCCGAGCATTTAACAGTTACGATTTTTAAGTAAAAATATGGTCTAGTTTCACTTTCACAAAATGTGGTAAAAAAAATTCTAAGGAATTTTAATGAACAATGGAATGTAAAGACTTAATTATTATTGTTATGTTCCTTTATGTAATTCATATTAATTTCCCATGGTTATGATTCATATTCTGAAGACATTCACTTTCCAGCATTTGACTTTTTTATTCCCCAAGTTAAGACTATGGCAGCTCAATGAACTCTGTTTACACTGATTTACAAAATATGATTTTATATGATGATGAACAGTCTGTGGATACATCCATAGGTCAATAAGCTGGTCTTATGTACCATGCACTATCAACAAGGAGAAGCACCAGGGATAATACATGCAATGAAGATGTCAATGGTCAATATCACCAAGTGGTCAATATGTAAAACAGCATATACCCACTGCCCTATCAAGAAAGGAATCCAGCTTGACTTATGGAAAGGTCTGTGACCCCTGAGAAGCTTCAAGCCTCGAGATGAACACCCTATTACCTATTTCAAGATAAGCACAGTAAACAAAACTATACCACTGTTTTGCGTATCATGTAAAAACCTAATTTCCACAGTGCAATGATGATGAAATTCAAATGGGGCAGAGGCAAATGACCCAGCCGCCTTGCAGCAGTGTGAACTTGACTGAGTCAGAGAAGAGCTCTAGGCTTAACTGAGCTGTATACTTGCTTTGAAAACAATATTTTCTCAGTTTATATGAACAAAAGAACATGTTTGAACAGACATGCTGCACTGACTTTGATGCAAATGGGCTTGCCATATGTGACAGTGAGATTCTTAGCACAGCAGTTTCCAGTTTGTGACCAAAATGTAGTTAACAAAATATTATATTTTTCATTGTGTCTGATGGTATAAAAACAGGATTTCATTATTTGGACATTACATGATGTGGAATCATGCCAACAATGGAGTTACATACTATAATTTGACAAACAATACAAACCTACTGCATGCAGAGTCAAATAGAGTGTTTATAAGTGTTTAAATGTGTGTCAGAGTATGCATGAATTAGGAAAAATGATAATAACCAAGAGTGGACACATGGAAATGTGTATACATAATTATTCTCCCACTAGTTTAAATGAAGGTTGGGGAAATTTGTGTGCTTGTTTGCATTGTGTGAAATTGAGATATTGTCACTCTTCTTGCTTCCTTGCAGCTCATTGCCATAGTGTTAATTCTATTCATTGCTCTGCCACTTTACAGACTTGATTAGAATGAGAATCTGAGGCATCAGGGCTAGAGATTTAGTATCTCTGGGGAATCATCTGACTTACAAAGATTGAGTGGATGTCCTTCCTTGAAAGACAACTGGTTGATTTGCTAATTTCAAAACACAAATTGATGGTAACACACACTTAACGTAGACATGCACACTGGGAGACACACACGTCCACGGATAGCAGTTGTCACTTTCTATTAAGCTCAAAAACAGTGTGCCTGTCCATCATCTTAATGTGTCAGTTTTTGGGTATGAGAGTGAGACTTTGCATTTCCTTTGCACTAGGGATAGGGAGGAGGCTAAAGAGTTCATGGATAGAATGAAACAAAAAAGGCAACGTTTATTTAACAATTAATGTTTTAACTTAATGATAATTATAGTTTGGTTATTTTCATTTGTGCCAAGTTCACTGAACATAAATCATGTCCAGCAAATTGCACTGACCTGCTCTTAGTTTTCAATTGCTTCTCAATCTGTTCCTAGTCATTTTAAGCCTTTAAGTTTCAAAGGTCACTTTGTAACACAACCTAATTAATTAAATTACTTAGTAGCTGCTGTTTTGCTGTGCCGTGCAAGAGGTGCTCCTTGAGCTTTGACATGCAGACTTGAGAAAGTACTGGAGAGTACTGGAAATGAGATTTATTGCCATTTCTCACTTGAGAGGAAACTGCTAGCTTCCCTAAATAATTCTGTATTTTTAAAGTCAGACTAACATGAAAATCAATCCCTTATCCTTGTATTACAACACTCAGGTATAAGCATAAGTATTGTTAAGCATGGACGTGTATTTCTTCACATTTCTATTTGAAAGGTGTAGCTTTATGGCAGATTAAACCTTGTGAAACTAAAACTAGGCGATATACTAGGTGGTACTTATTCCTACTTATTTTTTGTGTTATAGACATTGTGTACATGTGGTGCACACATACATTGTGTACACATGCTGCACATACACTAATCAGAAATGAATTTCAATCACATATGGTTAGTTTGATTGTGCAGAAAAGTAATCTCTCATAAATGTATTAGACTATCGTTTTGGTTCACATAATAGGAAGGTTTTAGACTTTGTTTTTGGGGTGTGTGTGTATTTGTGTGAACATGTGTGCATTTCCATTTTGTCTGATAATGAAGAAACTAGTTTGAATAGGCTATTTGTTGCTAATAAAAAAAGAAAATTAACCTATTAATGTCCATCAGTCTTCTGCAGCAGCAGAGAGGACAGAGTGGAGCAACTAGTTTCACTCTCTTTATTAGTAAGCAAATGACTGCTTTTGTTCAGGTTTTGATCCCATACGAATGATCTGATTTGTCTGTATTTGTTGCTGTTGACAGGTTTTGAGGATCAAGATTTGTAATAGCAGAAAACTTAAGTTAAGATCAGAGATAGCTGGATAAATCACTAATCTCACTGTGATACAGGCCCCAGGTGTGGTGGTTCAACCCATAATGGACTGAATTATGCATTACATTATCTGTCAAGGCCGATACTGGTTAACTTGCTTGGAGACTCAAGACAGTTCAACACAACATTTCAAAAAGCTTCCCTTGACACTCCAGACATTCTTCCCAGGTAAGCCCAACAAGCCAATGAGAATGTATCTTACTGTAATTGGTGAACAGCTCATTGGTGAAGAGTTCATGGATGATCTCTCTATACGTAGACACTTAACAGATAAATCTGTTGTTAAAGAGAAGATGAGAGAAATCTATGAGTACGGACAAAGGCTGGTTCATGACCAGTATGCAACATCTTCAGTCTTAGATGTCTTGCAGCTTTTGACCCAGAGGCTGAGAATAACTGTGATGAAACAGCTTTCCAGTGTTCAGAATACACTCATTTTCTTGTTTAATAAGTTTAGTATGCACAACTGATTCATCTCTGTGATCATTTTGGATATTCTTTCACTACAGCTTCAAATTTCATAAGATGAGTTACTTTTTGTAATAACAAAAGTATGATTTTTTGAGTACTACAGTTGTACTGTGAAGCGTAAAATTCATAAAATATAAATTTGTGTCATTCAGACTACAGGAGGGTGTTAGCCTCAGTACATTCCTGGACATTCCTGATGAAACACTTCCTTTCCTCCTCTGCATTGGTCAGATGAAGAGAATCCAAAAGTTCTTCATTGTTGTGGACCAGAAAGCTATTCCATGCAATTCTCAGACATTTATGGCTACTGTGTTTAAAGCTCCCTATGACTTCAGTCTTTTCTATAATGACGCTCGTGACAATTTCTAAATATTTATTCAAACCACAGTGTATGATCAGTATTGAAATCGCAATGGAAAGATCATGAGTCAGGGAACTGAGCATGAGTGCTGCTAGACCATGAGCAAAATGCCACCAGTTCATTAAGTTCAGCACAGCTGAAGCTGTACAGTGAACTAAGTATGTTCACGTTTTGTTTGTAAATTGCATCACAAAACAAAAATGTTCAATTCTTTGTCAACATTTAAAATTTTATCATGCTTTAACTTGCATTTGAAATGTGCAAAAGCGATGATGTCTTTCACCTTTTTAATTGTACAGTGACCTCAGAAAGCATTTTGGCACAGATTATAGGCATTGTCATAATGAACAGGTCAATATTAACAAGGAGGTGGAACACACTCTGCATCCATGCTTCAGAGACCCCCCAAAGTTAATTAACTTGGTTGATTGACGTCACCAACAGTACATCTTGCAGCTCTTCTTAATAACAGAAGATTTAAAGCTATATGATTTTGAGGAAATGCTAATTGATGATGTTAAGACCTGAAAGGAAGTCAACTTGCATTTATTTAACACTCATTGTTGGGCTCTGTAATTACAGTCACAGGAGATAATCATGCTTGTAATAGCTTGTTAAAGTTTTGTTGAATCTTTCAGTGGAACACTAAGTTTTATTTGACGAATAATAAATTTAATCTGTATTTGCTCGCAATAATCCCAGACTTATTCTGTGCTCCAATAAAACTTCATATTGAACATTGTAAGTTAAGTTAAGTGAGGTTCCTGCTCTATCCACCATTTGGTGTTGAGAAATGTATGCTCAGTAATTAGAATATTTTTATAGCACTGGCAATTATGCAGTTGATATAATATATGATTTGCTGGGGGGTGTTGTACATTATGAGCTTAGGCTATTTTTCACTACCTTGTTATAAATGGCTACATCTCTATGAATGCAGTGGCAGAAGGATACATAGTTTTAATTATGGTTAAACAGAACATAAAAATAAACCAACTTTAAAAATAAGTCATAACAACAAGCATTTAGGTTTAAAGCCATTCAGCAATAGCATGTTTTTATCAATGCCCCACTGATCTGTGGCAACATCGCTGAAAGGGTCAATAATCACTGGAACTTTGTGCTCCGCTTGTTAAATACACCCTGTTAATCTAATGATCTGCATCTTCATCTGACAGTGTTACTTTGGATATGCTACTTTTGCAATGTGTATTGTTTTTAACCTGTTGTGAGTGACATCCAATAGTAAATGTATGATTTAAGTGTAACTCTGAAAGATTTATATAGATATAAAAGTTATATCAACATTGTTTTAGCTCACTTTCACTCTTTTTTGTCTTGCACATGAGGAAATGCACAGAGCTCAGCATATGAGACCAGTGTATCTCTGATTTGTCTATTGTATCTATTTTCTTGCTGCATGTGTAAGGACATTAAAATACAAAAAAATGCTGTTGATGTTGTGTTTTCTGTTTTCCTTGTCTATTTTTGTGTGTAAAGATTTACTAGACTGAATTGTTTTGAATGAATGAATGATTTATTTATTTTTTGCTTTTTGGGTGGATGCCTCATTGTATTTCATAACAACAAACAAAGTGGCATCACTTCAGCTCATCATTCTCAAATGTGTCCAAATATTTCAGCAACTTAAAAAAAAAAATCCATGCTAAGGATTTATTGTAATAAGTAAAGGATTGTGGATATTGGACATACACATTTGTTTTTTGCCTGTTTACCTCATTTACCCTCGTTGTTCACCCTTCTAGCACATAAGCTCTATTGTTATTCTTTGCCCCTACTCATCATGTTCTTAGGCAGAATGCAAATCTGTTATCCTCTGGTTCGGCCACAGTGGGGTTGTTTTTGTGTGTAGCTGTTAGTTGCACTGATGAAAAGACCACCTGTCATCCTTCGGCCCTTTGATTAGATTAGGAGGTCAGAGGGATGGATTAAATTGATATGAAGTAGACTAGGCTCTGATGCAGTGCTTATTGTGTCATTATTAGAGCTCTGATTTGGAGCTACTGGGCATTACTGTACACTTTATATTAATAGAGGGTCTGTCCCTCTAGTCCAGATTTTAATGTCATTTTTGACATAAATTGCAATTCATCCCTTGTTAATTTTCTGCAGTTGCTGCATGTAGCTCTGGCAAACCTTACAAAAGTTGTTGTGATACTTCACTCAAAATTACAAATGTGAACAGCTTGGTGGCAGTAGGTGGAAAGTCAGAGATCATCAAAGTCATTAGGAAACACTGACTTGGAACCAAGAATGTTTGTAAATGTAGTGCCAATTCATTTAGCGCATGTGGAGATATTTCACTGGATAAGAAAAAAACGACCTGTTGGTGGAGTTAGGAAATCCTAGTTATTTTTAATCAAAATAACTAGGATTCTTTACCTGATGAAAATCAATGAAGTATAGTTGCAATCAATTCACTAGGTAACTAGTTAGCCAACCAAACCAAAGTGATAGATCAGAACCATGTGGCTAAAAACTCAGTTGATTTATAAAATTTACTTTATACTGAACACATACCACAACAGCCCCAAACCTAATAAACTACTGCTACAATAATTAACGCTATTGATTTGGCAAAATTAATTACAGCAAGTCATTTGAAGACCTAATTTGTTATAATTGATCATTAATTGTAGTAAATTCAGTATCTCAATGATATAAATTTAGTCAAGATAAATATGGTGCTTTAATTGTTATTGTATTGGTATAAATTACTTTTTTGTACATGAAACCTTTGGCTGTAATACCTGTCAGTAGACTGCTTTTACAGTACAATACATATTGGGTTCTCTATTTTATGTGAATCTATTGCCCTGGAACATAATAAAATAAGATATAAATGTCCCTTTTAAATATTTAACAGGCATAACCAGGAACATTTGTTAGTAAGCATTTGGTGCATATGAGTATTTTATGACATCTTGCATCATGGTTCCTTCAGTGAGTGACTGTGAATCAAAATCACCTCTGAGAAAAAACTGAATACCAATGAATATACACTTTGGTTTTGAATGCTAATATGGTCTTTATCCATTTTCAAGTCTGTTCACAGATTGTAAAATTCAGTGTTGTCTGAAGAATAATAAAAAAAAGAAAGTATCCTAACTGGGAGGAGGGGTGAACCTGCATTTTTATTTTGTGGATGTCTGTGTTATTTGTAGCAGTAGAGGCCCAGTCGCTCCTATTCTCATTATAATTAGAATTGCACCCTCTCTGTTTCTCCCATGGCAGTTCTCGTTCCCAGAGTGAAGACCCAAGCCTCCCAGACTCACACTCAGCCACAGCCACCCAGACAGCCAGGCTCAGCGACAGCAAGAGAAAGAGAGGGAGATGGAGGGAGGAGTCTAGTTGTGGAGCTCTATCCCCTGACTGTGTCTGCTATGTGAGTGGAAGAACAAGGGAGAGAGCATGAGAGAGAAAGAGAAGGGGGGGGGGCAAGTGGGGACTGAAGAGACTGAGAATAGATGGGCAATGAGAAACCGTGTGAGCGAGAGAGAAAGAGTAAGCGTGTGTATGGTCAGAGTCAGCAGCGAAGACACAAAGTCTACAAGCTCACATCAACAAGAGAGCGTGTGAAGCAGATCTGACCACCGGCAACTCCAAAGAGTGACACATTCAGAGAAAAGACACAAAGAAAGCGACTGAAAAGAAGAAGAGGAAGAAGAATCAGCAGAAAAAGAGAAGGACCGAAGACAGACTACCAGCCTTCCTCTGGTAAAAGGAGACACCACTGAGGGACTGTAGCATCCGTCCCCCACCAGCAGCACAGAGGAGCACTGTCTCATCTCGTGCATGTGTTTGTGCCTGCCAACTTCTTTTTTACATTCGCCTACTGTTTTTCGTAGGTTTTGCCCTGTCCACTCCCCAGTCATGATCCCTTGGGTCCTTATACTCTTGTGGATATCGGGACATGGTAAGTTTTCCAGATTAAGTTGCTTATTCATCACATCTTGCGTGCTTGTGATTACTATGTTACTTGCTTGCTGGGAACTGTGCCTCTGAATTCATCTCTTGCTGTGATGTCTGAGCTTGTGCTACCCTTTGTGTTTTTAACTGCTTATAATATAGCAGTCCCATGTGCACTGTTATGTCTGATGCAAAAGAGAAAGGAGGAAATTAAAGGACAGTGACAGTGTGTCTGTCCTGAGGTTAACGAGCTGTGAATAGTTGTAGTCTGCACATTTTTCCATCTCTAGTTAAATACCTCCTATGGGGGCTTGATATTCCTGTCACACACAGAGACGTGCACAAACAAAGCCCTCTAACCCTACTCCAGTGCAGTCAAGCATTCACTCCCGAGTCACATTGTTTTGAACTGACAGCCCTTCTCCATTGAGTCCAACTACGGGGGGTCTGGTCAAAAGAAAAGAGGGAGAAAAAGTTAACAGTGAAGTGCTTCAGAGGGCAGACTCATGGGTATAGATTGGCAACTCCAGCCCTATGGACAGTTTTTTTTTGTTTGTGTTTTTTTTATAGAGAGTCTTTTTGTGGACAGAATGAGGATGGATTAGTTATTTCCTCAGCTTGCCACCAGGTGGTTGTCTTTGGAAAACAATATAAGTGAGTAAAGTACAGCAGAACTCTATCTCTGTGGTGTCGGTGTGATGTACGGACATGCACAGAGCTGAATGAGACAGTGAGTGTTTGTCATGTCTGACCCACAGCGAGCACCCTGGTTCAAGCTTCACAGGGTTGGGGTCAATGACACAGTCTCACCTCTTTTCCCAGTCTGACCGCGTCATGCTGGACTACATTTTATGAAGGGGACTGACTGAATGAATGTGTGTGTTTCTGTTCTTATGTACAGTATGTGTGTATAGTTGTTTGCCCAGAGGGTGTTGTAACCTTATGTTGAAAAACAGCACAGAAGAGACAAAATCTAGTCTTCGTGAATCTGATATCTCTGTTGGCTGACACGTCGACGTATTGAAATTGACAGCTCAAAGTTGGTAAAATGGTGCCAACACAGAGGCAACAAATGAAACTTGGTAAACAAGATTATTTTCAACAGCACTGAATTTAGCTGTTCCACAACTTATAACAGAGAGAAAATAAAATAAAAACGCTACTCATCAAATACAACAATTTACTGTGATTATGATTTTCTGCTGACTCGTTTTTCGTTTATAAACCAAAAATAATAATAATCAGGACAGACCAATTTGAAACTGACTAGAGTGATGACGCTTTTAATTCCTCTCAGTATTGCCTGCACTTTAAAGAGTCTCGATGTCTTTCAGAGGAGCTCTCAGCTTTACTGTCTCTTTTCTTTGACTATGTTTGACCTGGGACAGTGATTGTGTAAGTCGACCCATGAGAGTGGACGTAGTAAGGGCAGTGGTAGTTTTCTGTCGAGTTCACTGCTTATGGGGCAACTATAGTGCATCAGATTTGGTATATGTAGTGCATGGTATATGTTTCTGATGTTGTTGTATTCAGTTCCTCTGCTTCCACTGTCAAATCTTTCTGTACCATCTGTGCTTAATGTGATACAGAATTACATGATCAGTTCTTAGTTTCTTCTCTGCCACTCTGCTAAATATTACTTTTATTTTTATTTTTATCCACTACAGTTCTACTGCATTTCTGTAGAGGTTGAATAATATCTTACTAATATTACAGATTAAAATTGCAAATAGGGTTTAATTTATTGACATGCTGCACATTTTGTTTTGGTTTTGTGTTTTATTCCTTAACCATCACATTTTCATTCACACACCATCACAGGCTTAGCCCCAGTTCTGGGAACAACTAACATCGTATTTCAGATAGTACCAGCTGGAATGAAGTGAGTGCTACAGCTGGAATGAGATGGGCTTGCTGTGTATTTCAGCAGAGTTTGTTATTACCATAATATAAAATAAAGCTTTTTCTGCCAGGTAAACAGGGGATAACAACCTACCTTCTCTATGCATGCCTCTGGGGGAAAAAATGTGCTTCCCTGTAGCTTACTGTTGTTGTACAAATTACGACTCTGTTTATGTGCCGAGTTGGTGTCAGCAGAAAGCTGTGGAAAACAATCTCATTTTTATGAACAGGGGACAGCGGGGAGTTGTGGCCATATCAGTCATATACTTAGCTATCCTGTGAGAGGGCAAGGAACAAAGGAGAAGATGGAAATGAGAGACTGGGCAGTTTTTTGTCTCAATTTTGAGAAACAAGCAGTCCAGAGCGAGACAGAGAGGGAGAATAAGGAGAAGGAAAGCTATCACGAGATTCTCTTCATCCTGACTGTGCTGTTACCACATCTAGGGCAGCTTTTCTTTCATTGTCACCTCTCCTGCCAGTGACAGATGACACCAGTCAGGAAGATCCAGGAGACAATCTCCAGGTACACATTCACCTCAGGCCAAATGTGTCCAGGACCTTGTCCATCTCCTCGCACCAGCTCTTTGCCATTCTTCAGCCCAGTCTATACAGTCACTCTCACAACATTGTTCACTTGGTTCTTGGTCTCTTGATTACACTTTTCTCGGTGACTCTTTTGCTCCCTGTTTCTCGTCTGCCTTTGTTTTTTCTCTCTCTCCCTTTTGCTGTGAGATGCAGTGTGATTGAGTACCTTAGCCTGTGTTGAGTAAAGGGTGAAATATGTGAGGGCATGATGTCCCTATGGAGGACGGGCAGTTTAAGAATTGTATGTGCCAGACTCTGAAGAAAATGTGTTAGAGAGAAAAATCACATCTTGTCAATGCTAACTGTGTGTCACTTTCTCTGTGCTTCTTTTCTTCTTTTTCTTATTCTCTGTTTTTCTTTCTCAGAATGATACCATGTGAAATTAATATACAAGGCTACTAGGCTGCTCTTGACCCAAGGTTTGACCACTAGGGGCAGTACTGCCGCACAGGAACAAAATCTTCTTAAAATTCTCCTGCCTCTTCCCTACCCCCAGTTTCCTTCATTATCTCCCACCCTCTCACATATCTCGTGTCGCAACTGCTGATTCCACTTTGCCAGACTAAGCTGTTTCTTAGTCCTGGAAAGCACGTATTAATGCCCCCAATAACCCCTATTTCATTTACTGCTCTCCACTAACTGCTGTCTGACGACTCTAAATCTGTGTTTTCTTTGCATATTCGTCAAACTTATGCGACTCGGATCATTAAACTAATTTTAAAATTACACAGAGATAACCCGAGTAAATACAAAATTCAGTTTTTAAATGATAACTTTATTTTTTAAAGTAAAAAAGTTCCAAATATGCCTGGCCCTACGTAAAAAAGTCATTTCCCCCTAAACCTAATAACTGTTTGTGCCATCCTTGACAGCAACAACCACAATCAAGCATTTCTGATAACAGGCCATGAGTCTTTCACATCGCTGTGGATACATTTTGGTCCACTCTTCTTTGCAGAATTGTTTTAACTCAGCCACAATGGACGGTTTTTGAACATGAACTACCCGTTTAAGGTCATGCCACAGCATCTCAATCAGATTTAAGTCTGGAATTTGACTAGGTCACTCGAAAAGTTTTTTTTTTTTTTTATCCATTCAAGTAGACAGGCTGGTGTGTTCTGAAACATTGTCCTGCTGCAGAACCCAAGTGCGCCTCCACTTGAGGTCACTAACTGATGGCTGGACATTCTCCTTCAGGATTTTCTGGTAGAGCGCAGAATTCATTGTTCCATTAATTATGGTAAGTTGTCCTAGTCCTGAAGATTGAAGATTCAAAATAGCCCCGGACCAGACAGATTACTTTTTACCTTTCACCTTTTTACCCATGAAAGCATTATTTAAAAATCACATTTTGCATTTACTCTGGTTATCTTTGTGTGACATTAAAATTTCTTTGATGAATCATTTAGGTGTGACAAATATGCAAATAAATAAATAAATAAAATCAAGAAGGGGCAAAATAGTTTTTCACAGCACTGTGAATGTCTTTCCAATGCCATGTTTAGATGTGTGGGTTTTATAGACTGAGAACTTCTCCAAAGGGGAAAAAACTAATAAATATAACCCTTTATATTGCACAACACTTTTCAAACAAAAATACCAATTTTCACCATTGTTATTATGAATAGTCATTTGTAAGCAAGACACACTACTGTCTAATACATGGAATTATGATTTATGCCTATTCTATCTGAATGTTAAGACCAATATGCATATTGTCATAAGCTGTGATGCTCCACTAGTCATATTTTCAGTACAAGATTCAAGATTCTTTATTTGTCACATGCATAGCTATACAAGTACAACACGCAGTGAAATGCACCCTGAACCGCTTCCTTTTTTATGACTGTGCAAAACTAAGTACAAAGAAAGTTTAAACCCTGGATCTAAATAAAGTAAAAATAAATACAACTTAAACAAAGAGCACAAGTTAAAGGTAAAAATGCAATCTAAATTAGAGTTGTTGTTTTTTTTACAAGTTGTACTAATAACCATAGAATAAGTGAGTGAACTTTTTGTGAGCATTGTCTATATTCTGATGGGAGTATAACACGGGATAGTTGATATACATGGTTAAAAATAATGAAAGTGACCTTGTCCTGTGTTTATATGACTTTATCAATCACTATATGACAGTTGGCTTGAGTAATCCTAACCAACACCCCATGAATACACAGTGACAGATATGTCATCAGTTCATGATGGAGCCCAGTGGCATGTAGTTTATTTTCTTGTTTGTGCTGCATGTCCCATTAAGGCTATCCAGCATAAGTCACCTCAGCCACTGTGACCCCTGCTCATTTCTGTGCCACGATAGATTAAGTGCACTGTAATCCCTCTGAGCTGAGTGTCCTGTTGGATATTTATGGTAATAAGTAAACATATGAATAAATAATTTAGGGGACTGATGCTGGACATCTGAAATTTGTAAATCCCAATATTTGCTAATAGTTGTGGCATTACAGAAAAATGCTGTCTGCAAGAAATATCAGTTATATACTTATATTTGGATGATGCTATATTTTTTTAACCTTATATATGTAACAACATGTGTGTTGTTATATGTTTTATAATAGGAAAATTGCCTTCCAAATATTTATTATAATCTTAACATAAAAATGCCAAATGTAAGTATAGTATATCCCCTAACTGCAGTTCGGATAAAAGCTTCATTTAGAATCTATCAGGATTCAGGTCAGCTAGAGAAGGGAGTGTGATTAGTTTGTAGCCTTCTTGGAAAACCAGGCAATGATCTATTTCCCCTCATGCAGTCAGTCAGCCAGTCAACAAAATCAAGCTGTTTACTGTTGGGATTCATTATCCATCTAGAAGACCGTCTTCCCAGGCCCAACAGTTTTCTTAGCACCAACCAATCAACCCCCCAAGTCCCTCATCGCCTCTCTCTCTCTCTCTCTCTCTCTCTCTCTCTCTCTCACTCTCTATCTCTGAGACTGCTGGATCTCATTCCTCGGGGATGAATTTATCCAGATTGGAGCACTCAGCAAAAGGGCATTATCCCGGATTACATGTCTGTTGGGCGGCAGTGTTAAGTAATTCAACCAGATGCTGTTGTGATCACTGGGTCACCTGTGAAGGCAGAGTTAGCAGCTGTACTTCTTCATTCAGCTCTTTATTGTCACACCTTCGTCTATCTGAGACTTTATGCTCGGATGACAGCTAAAGAGATAATTGGAGCTGGTCAATTTTTAAAGAGAGCTACATACAAATAATGTTGTTGTGTACGAAAAACCCTCTCTGAACCAGTTAGGGTTTTATTTGATGAAAGATTATGGGATGGATTAATGTCTCCTAAATTGCAGTTAAATGCACAGGAATCAACAGACTATGTTTTTCCTGCTAAAGCAAAGACAGGCGGCTCCACAGGACTGTGTGCTCACTTGTGGGGGTGCTGAAAGTAGAGTAGTGCTGGATCATACTGTGTTATTTTTCCTTTGAGTGGGGAGGTGTGGTCGTGCAGTCACATACTTAGCTATCAAGTGAGAGAGTGAGAGGAGCAGCTGGGTTGAAAGAAAAATTGTGTTTTTAAGCTTGACGGTGTCTTTTCTCAGCTAATCTCTTTTGAACTAGCTGAGATTTTCGTAGATAGAACATTTTTTCTCTGCTATTAGGATCTGTGATTGCTTGTAGAACACAGACGCTTTATGAGGTGGGTTCAAACATGTAACTATAAAATGGATTTTTTTTCTTTTTTTTTGGAACTAATATGACTTTTGTTCATGATGTTCACATTGAGACTCAATAAAATTTTTATTTTGTCTTACATTTAGCCACATCAGTCTTAAAAATGGAATTAACCATTTTTAAAACTGATGTTTTCATTAAAGGGGTGATTATTTTTTTCATTTCAAATACAGTTTTGCCTGTACCATAAAGCAGCAGTAAGTAAAAAGGCACTTAAATCCCATGTCTAGAACTCAAAATTGTCCATAAACACATATAGATATATATTTTTTAGAAACACAGTGTTCCTTGTTTACTGTGCAAGGGTGACACCACTGTGCCTGACTCAATATCTGCCATGGAAACAAGAACATAAGGTTATGTGGGTAAAAATGTAAAATATGGACAAAAGGTAAAATTACATTATACATTGCTGGTATACAAATAACATTGTTTGTTTTCTGTTCATTTTCAACATTTTTAGCTTAAGCTAAAATCTAAAATAAATTATAGACTAAAGATTTTTAGTAAATGTATACATGCTCTGCTAATGAGAAATCTAAATTAAGGTTTAATGGCCATACATGTTTCTGTAGCTTTTCAGTATCAACTGGACAGTTTAGTTTAGTTAGTAACAAGAGGTTGTTTGTATGTGCAGAAAGGTACAGACTGATTTAATATGAATACTAAGTGGAAGCAAGGTAGGGTTTTGCTAATAAAAAAAAAAGCTTTAATTTTTCAGTTAGTCACACTTCACATTTTACACTTGAGTCACCTGAGCATGAAGATTAAGGTTAAATTTAGCCAAGTAGTGTGCAAAATACATAACTCATTTTAAAATCTGAGCACCTCTCCATGTTGTCACATCTCCAAAAAGGCAGATGCATGTCCAACAGTGCACATGTAACCTACACAGAGTGGTTTGGTCACCTACAGAAACTTGTGTGCCATCCCAAGCAGACTAGTTTGCATTCTTCTGACCTGATATTTTCTGTCACAATTCTTGTTAGAATGGCACTATCTGTGCAGATCTATATAAGCTCTAAGTAAATTACATGCAAGCTTCACCACTGCACAGTACTGCAGCCTATGTTATGTTATATGTCCCACATTGCTCAAAACATTTGTAAACAAACCAGCCACCTAATGCATTGATATGACTGTGCAAAGCTGAGTTAGGAAAGAGCCTAGAAGATGCATGTTGTGCTTCAGCACAGGAGGCACTTGAGGAATTGGGTTGCTGATCTGATAATGACTTCCTAGTGTTGGGAAGGAAGTTTCTGGGACAGCTCAACATTACACCTGGATGAACTCACCTATGTCCTCTGTCCCAATGTCTTCTAATCCCTCTCTGCTTCTGTCCTAACTTTCACGTGCCAAAGATTCATAGAAATTGACTCATGGAAAAGGTTTTCATAATGCACACTTCTTGTGCATTGTGTGTGTGTTTATACATGTATGTGTGATGTCTGTGCATTTGCTACTGTGCCACGACAATTACAGCTGCAAGCCTTGAATGGCAATATAAATGCAAATCAGCCTTTTAACTTGTACAAGCAGAATCTGGGGAGGGAGAAGCTTCTCACCTGTGGAAGAATCTGTAGTGTCTCTACCTGCCATTACAACCTATGTGCATGTTTTGAAAACAACAATGGAAATAGATCACATTTATATGTATTTCTATTTGTAAGCAAACCTTAGGCTATTGTATGTGTTTGGACTCTGGTATAAATCACTCTTGGGAAAACTTGTAGAACATTTGGGACAATCTCACATTGTGATCTGCCTCCAGCATGGCAGCATCTACTTGTGTGCTTCCATTTTACTAGATGCATCCAAATTATGCTCAGCAGTGCTAAATGGAAAGGCTTGGTAGCTTTTATTTAATAAAGTGATAGGAAAACAGTTCTCTCTGTCGCACCAGACACCGATGGTGAGAGGCAAGGTTTTTTTTTAAAGGCTATTTGATCTGGCATTGATGCCAAAAGATGTTTTATTCAGCAAAACACATCAGACACAATAACAGCACAAACTTGCTCTTGATCTAAGCCGAAACTTTTCACATCTGCCAAGGGGGAATGTGTAGCTTTGAGAAAAATGTCTAATAGTGCCACCTTACCCCAACTCTCCCATACTGCATAGACTGCTTTTTTTCAGATGCCAGATTTCCGTGTGTTTGTTGAGGGAAATGTATGAGCGTTTGACACCAGTCTTAGGAATTCTGTGACATGAGGTGCTTGGTTTGCATGTTGATAGAAAATCCCTCTATTGGGCTCCAAAAGAATTCAGCTTGAGGCCTGTGGTTCTGTGTTATTATAGTTGTTTAAGAGGCAAAGCTTCATCTGGCACAACCACCATACAGACAGACATGCACTAAAAGACACACATACACTCAAATTCTAGACCTTCACAAGACAAATTTGCTAAAGCACAATAACAGATGAGAAACCCTGGAGTATGTGAGCCATGTAGGCTGAATAGAATTGGTATCTTCTATATCATGCTATGAATAAAGGATTGTATCGATCTTCAAACATTATTTTTATCCTAATATAAGAAAATAGCTGTATTGATTGTAAGCCTGTGCCTCTGATGTTTCTTTAATATGGTACTGCCGGGATTCACTCTGCCCACTTTAATACGTAGTCTATTTTTATACGCAATAATAATGTGGTGTCAAAAGCAGGATCAGCTAAAGGCAAGCCACACTGCACCTTTCAGTGCCTTGGCACTTCTTTATCTTACGCTGTTTCTTTATTAGCTGGGCTCCTCAAGTGGATGTCAGAAACCTGAAAGAGTAAACAAAGTGAATTAAAGTATAATTAATTTTTAGTGGCCACTCCAATATTCACTTTTCTGATTTGGAGGTTGAAAAGCTCTCTTTGATTTTATTTTATTGTATTTTATTAAGTGCAATTTAATATTGTGGAGGCTGGCCTGGGCACTGAAAAAATGCTAATGCACATTGGGAAGTTTAAATGATTTGCTATCCTTTCAAATCTGTTGGCAGGGGTTTCAATCTGGCTGGCATCCTGGGGGAATTCACAGTGGTCATTGCTCAATCCCTGGGGGACATTAGTGCAAATCACAAAGGAGTACAGAAGTCAGTTCAGTTTTCCACTTTCCTTTGGCCATTGCCCAACACTAAATGGCAGAAAACTTGCTCACAATACTGGCCCAGACAAACCCCTTGCCTCCCCCGATTTCTAACCTTTTAAACCTGATTTAATCAAATCAGAGTACCACATTGCAGATCCATTTGAGACAACCTAAAGACAAACAGTTGAAGAGGAACCAAAAGGCCTTGGGTGAACCAAGGGCAAGGCCATCCATTACATCCTGTGCAATGAAGAGCACAGGGACACAGAAAATGCCTTTGGTGCACGATGATGAACAGACTCCACATCAGAGATTGGATTAGAGTGGCAAGAGAGAGAACCCTAAAAGCCATACACAGTTTATTGAAGCCTTATCTAAAGCGATAATGTTACTAGAGAAAGGCCCATGTAATGATGGATGAGTGGACAGTGCCCTGTAAAGAACTAACATCAGGCGAGATGCGTATGGTAGATAGGCAAGTCTACATTGGTCAACTCTTCTTTTTTTTTAAGAGCAGGAAGCAGGACCAGTGGATAGTTATGATAAAATGGACCGTCAATTGCTGGCACCCTGGTTACCCTACAGTGTCATCATCACAGGTGTATCTAGTTTAGAGAGGCTCAGAGATCCAGTCCACTGCAATTTAGATCCCATTTCATCACAGATACCCATGAGGCATTTTGAGGAAAATGGTAGCAGTGTTATTGGTGAGATTTGTATTCTCTCTGAAGGCTCTTATCTCTCTAGTAGTTAGGTTTATGATATATGAAATCTATGTTTAACCATGTCTTGTCTTTATACATTTTATTTCTAAGGGGGTGTGCAGTGGAATGGTCACTACTAATGCACACAGAATATAGGAATATAAATAATATGAAAATCTAAAGTATATTTGAAAGCTTTCATAGAGTGTCTGGGGGAAATCAAAGTAGCATTTAGGTCAAAGTCCTGTTTTCATTTTGTTTCAGGATGTCTAGAGGATTTTCTTCCTGCTGAAAGGCAATGTTATCTAACAGTAGACAGATGATGGCAACACAATGTCTTCCAAGATAAACAAAAAAATATCTAGCACTTGGGAAAGAAAGTGAAAGGACAACAAAGGGAGAAAAAGAAAGAAAGAACTCTCAAAAGGAAGAGCATTCTTGTCACAAATTAAAAAACATATCTGCGTCTTGCAGTCCTAATCCTGAATGCCAGTGTATTTGTTGTCTGAGTAGAGTATTTGTGCCTACATGCAAACAAGCACAAATGAGATTATTCCTCACTTTCGTTGTATGCTAATTTTATTACTTCACACTGTTTCCCTATCTTCTTCTTAACAGCTTTGGTTCAAACTAAATATTAATGGTTTTTCAAAGGACATTGTGCTGTGTGTTTTCAGCAGAATAGCAGAAAAAACATAACCGATTTTTTATATTATTATCAAAAATATCCTATGACTTTTAGCTTATGTGGCATTGTGATTTAGTTGACAAGTCGATGCCACTCTCCCAATGCTGTGTGACACTGACACAGCAGAACATTAAAAATGCAGAAGGGCATCTAAAGAATATCGTGGCAACACACAGTGGGATGTTCAGAGGTGTCACCAGTCCCCCATCACCTCCAGTGCATGGCTCTTAAACTTTGCCCAGGTAATGGGCATTAATAATTAACTAGGCTTTCATTAAAACATGCAATTTGTTCAGACCCAGCTGTACAAACAGCCTCATTTGAAACATGGAGAAAGTATCTCATAAATTTATGTTGGATCTCCTGCAGCCCAAAGAGTCTCCTCCAGATGTGTGTGCTCCACACTGAGTGGAGAGTTAATGACTTGGTGTCTGCTGTCAGTCTTCATCTGCAGGCTCTCTGTAACTGTGTAATGCTTTGATATTTTTCCACTAGTTTTGCCTGGAGATGTGTAGAATAAGTTTAACGAATTGCTTAACTATATGACACATTGGATCTGATTTATTATTTAAATGTAGCAAAATTCATCAACATACACACACATTTTTAAAATACAGAAACAGTGATATGTCTACTCTGTGCCATTAACTGAAGGACAGTCATTAAAAGAGAGCCTTCTTTGGATCTGGGGATTGGTACTTGTGTTGTTTACTCTAAAGCAGACATCCTTTAGCTTCTCCCTCAGCTCTGATCCTTTTGATCACCACCTCCATATTGGATATAAAATGGAGAATGAACAACTCTGCAATACAAGTGACTTTCAGAGTTCTGTGACTCTTTGAAGACTGCCAAACAAGTGTCTTTCATCTCAAAAAACCAGCAGCGCCTTGTACCAAAAGAGAACAGGACAAAATGAGAGAGGAAGGCAGTATATACAGGGGTAGGAAATGAAAAAAGTGAAGATTGTGGGGTCTCTTTGTGATCGCATTTCCTCTAAGGATTCCTGTGAGGGAAATGTACTACATACAGTGTTAATGGCTGGACATCTGTCAAACATCTAGAGCCTGAACAAGGGTGAGAACAAAAAAGCTTGACTCTATTTAGCAGGCCAAGCATATGCACATGTAATTCCTTGTATCCTTAATGAGGTTACAAACCAAACAGGCCCAACAGATAATACAGAAAGCTTGGGGTGAATTGATGCAGAAATTTGAGATTTGATACATTCATCTTTGCACCAAGAGGCATTATATACTTCCTCTGTGGCAATATACAAATGGCTACTATAAGTTGAAGATCTGGTATTGCTGGGTTCCTAATGCACAACATACAATAGATTTGAAAAACAAAGATCCTGACCATTAGTATGGAGTACAGAACAGGAAGTGAATTGAGCAAAATTATAATGAACAAATGAGCGAGTTCTGTTGTGTAGCAGACTACAATGGAAAGAAAAAAGATGGAGGAAGAGGCACATATTTCCAGAATCTGTTATCCTTGAATTAATGATGGAACAGGAGAAGCAATGTTTCCCTACTGAGACGTGAACCAGATTTCAACCCGGAGCTCCCTGGAGGTGAGAGCCAGCATCTCTCTGACAGGACATCTGGTCCCTGAGCATGGCCACCAGGGGGTCAGTGTCACCACCTTAATTGTAATGTCTCCCTCTTCCTTCCTGTGCAAAACTAGGGCAGCTTTCCCTAAAAGGAGAGGAGGAAGAGGGGAGTGACTATTTGCTGGGCCATGTCGGCATGCCACATCATTTAAGCTGACAGCTCTAATAAATTACAGCAACAGATTGCTGTGAACAAATAAAGCTTAATGGGAATAAAGTGAGAATTATCAGAAAAAGAAAGAAATGAGTGGAAAGAGAGTAGATGAAAGGATGTCAGGCCTGCATAACATTGGCATTAAATTAGCAAATTGCCACTTTGAGAGATAGGAAATGTTCTGTTCTCATCATTGCTTCTGTTGAAAATGGAGAATAATGAGCGAATCCCTGAACAGACCTAACATATGTCTTTTATCTGAGTTCTCAAAATCTTCCCCCACCATTGCTTGCTTCTTCTCCCTTTCTCCTTGTTTTGCCTTCCAGAATAGATTATTCTGCTCTGTAGGACCCTTGCTCCATTGATTCAGGCCAGAGAAAGCCTGTAAGCCTATGTCGTTAAAATGCTTAGCCATGTGGAAGAGAAGGACAAGATGGGAGGAGGTGAAATGGTCAGGGGAAACATTTGTCAGGTGCCATCAGTCTGAAAGCTGTCCATCTACAGACCTTTGAAAGAAAGGCATGTCAGAGAGGGTCTAAATTTATGATATTGACTTGAGAAAAAAGCCAAATGCAGTGTGATGAACAGACAGACAAAATGTGCTATATAATGAGCCCAAAAATATGCACCCCCATTAACATGAACTGCCAGGTGCATAGTAAGTGTTGGCGTTTTAACTTAATTTAAAAAAATAAAAGCTCCCAGCTTGATGAATTGAACACACTTCCTCTGAGAACAGACAGGAATCAGAGTCTGAGTCACGAATGAGTCATATCCATTTGATCGAATACAGGTAAGCTAAATTGAAGCAACCTTTGGTGACTTCAGTAATTTGGCTCCATGGGGAGTAGAGGTCAATTACAGAGGTTTTATTCTGTTCCGTGCCAACTTTCTTTTCCATGTGACAGTTATGTAAGTGAAAATCATCAGGCATTTCTGGGCCACCTTTTGATTTCAGTCATTGATTCAATGTTACATGTGCCATAAGATACATGATCAATGATAACAACATACTTTATTGATGCCCTTGGGGGACTGTTGTTGCATAGCTGCCAGACAGTACATGTGCTACTATTGGGTTTTGGTGTCTTGTCCAAGGACACCTTGACTTGTAGCCAGGAGGAACTGAGAATCTAACCACTCATCCTGGGGTTCCACCCACTTAGCTACTTGTAAAATACAGTCTTAACTTAAACTTGTAAAATTGTTATTTTACTTTGACATAAGATTAAATAATCACAATTAGATTGTAGCATTTCAACTGATAAACTTTTAGGAAATACTTTCGGCCCAAGTTTAATCAGGTTCCAAAACATGAATGACTGAGGTAGGGAAAATACCATTTGGCTTTTCCAGAAAAAATAAAAATCAGTTTTAGTTCTCAGATTAAGTGGAGTGGTTGAAGATACCACAGGGGTGCTGTTGTGTTGCTGAATTAAATAGTGAAGCATCTAAGCCCTGCGGGGAGGTCCTTAACCACAGGCTGAAGTTTTCTCTAGACTACTTTGTTAGCCAGAATGTATTGGACACAATCCAAGGTTAGTCGGCACCATGGATGTAGAATCCCATTGCTTTTATAATGAGCTCTGCAATAGAACTCAAGAGGTCAGACACCACAAGACTCAGATGAAAACTAATTGAGAATGTCACTCAATAACAATAAACCAATAAGCCAAACTGCTACCTCCTTATGCATGAATGCTGTTTGAGCAACCACTTAAAGTAGAACAGTAAGGGTATCTAGGGGAGAGGGGTGTGAAGCATAATTTGTGTGCCGGGGGGATTATTGTGTGTCCTGCTTTTTAACCACATTCTGTGTACATTTGTGTTTCTGCATATTCTTGTGTTTGTGTGTATGCCTGCATGCACCTGTGCATGCTTTGTGTGAGCATGCACTATATAGAGTTTGTGCACTTAATATTGGTGTGTATGCATGTGTGAGTGTGAAGAGACCATAGAGGGCCGTCCAACAGAGAGCACAGCATTTCGAAAGGTGCCAGAATGAGTTTGTCACAGAGAGCGTAAACTTGAGGAGAAAGGGGACTGTGGAGAGAGAGAGACTTTCCCCAGGCACCCAGAGTCTGTCAGACTGATTAAGTCACACGGCTGGAGTGAGAGTTGGGAAACTGAACCAGAGCATGCTAGGGGAGCATGGTATGACAGCAAAGAAATAAAGAAATAAATAGCAACATGTAAGTATTAACATGACTGCATGTCACATGTGCACTTACTTATACCTGACCCTAGAGACTCATGCTGGGACACAACACACCAGCTTGCATCCCATCCTCCCACCCTGCAGCCTCCTCACCCTCCGGCGACATAAAGCAGGTCAGGGGCATCTTAAAGTTCACCAAATGCAACATGACAGGACAACTCTAACATATGCCTGTGTGACAGTGAAGCAAATAGATGACTGATGGCATAGCACTTATGGGGAACAGAGAAAACAAAGTATGAGGAACACTGACTTCTCTCCCTTACTGTAGCTGATTTAGTTTATTCTCAGACACCTAAGAAAAAAGGGCCACAAGCTGCAAGTTTTAACTTGATAATGTAAGCCTCTATACTTATTTGTGAAACATAAACACGAAATATCAGCCCACTCGAAGGCCTGACCTGTCTGTCAATGCTGCTGTATGTGGCAGAAAGGCCAAGGACCTTCGAACCCTCTAGAAAGAATGGCAGACTACCACGTCCCGTAGCCCTATCATCCACCAGACTAAAAGATGAACTCTTGCTCTTTGTTCAGGGAACCACGGGTTTTCTGAGATGCCCTACTTAGTCTATATCTCTCTCTACTATACCTCTCTCTATCTGCCTCTCTCTCACACTGAGAAGCACTGCAGAGTTGTTGGTATATAGCAGAAAGGCAGCATCATCAACAATGCTGAAGGCTGCCCACATACAAAACATATGACATTAATTGCAAATGAGACAAGAGTTAGAGAATAGCTTCCAGTAATGGCCTCAGTAAAGCCAGGTACATGGTAGATAGGGCTCACTAGCAGGAAATGTAAAAACTTTGTCCTCTCATGACTGGCCACCCCCATACTGAAATTTACACTCATCCTCTCTTCCACAGGCTCTATAGCTTTTCCAGCTTCAAATGCTAATTGTTCCATATTCAAAGAGAGAAAAGGGCTCCCTGAATTAGGAGTCATTTAGAGAGAGACCAGCTTCAGCACAGTATTGTGATACCTAGGGGCTAATTTCTCTGCTATCTTGCATAGATCTCTCAAATTGTAGTGGAGAGTGAAATCCTGCTCTCTGCACATTATAATGCAAATTCAAACCTGTGCTTAGCTTAGCAAGTAATTACTATGGCAGAACAAAACAGCACATTTAATAGGTTCAAAGTATTTCATCAAACAAGAAACAAGAAAATATGGCTTTTGTCTGTGTTCAGGGCCCAAAATCAATGTGTACTAAACAGCACTTTGGTCTTTGCACAGATTTTAATTTGTCAGACAAGAACTTGATTCAGCTGTGTTTCTTTCAAAGGGCATAGAAACAAATAGATTTCTCAGTATTGAGAAGCACTCCAGGAAGTAGTTTTTCCCTGTGTACACTAGTGAAAACAATGGGGGCAGTGTGAGCTTTTGATCAAAGATGCTTCTGTGTTGATGACAATGAGAAATCTGCAGGCTGTCCCAAGAGTGTTGTAACCCTACCTTTAAAGTACTTGTTTTTGCTTCTTGACATCCTCTCTTCTGCCACTTTCTTCACTATGTTGACTGGATTTATTTGCCAAGATCAGTCAACAACACCAACAAAGCATCAGAGAAGAGATGTGATGTTGATAGCATTTTGGTCCTACAAACAATGCAAATAGACGAAAAACATAGAAGTGAGTTCATAAGTGTTTTTTACTTAATATTTTATCTTGAAAGTTGTTTAATACATTCATTATTCTATTTTTTTCTCATTACTGTGGTCAGAGTGTACATGGTGTCATATTTCAATGTATATCTATATGTGTGCATGTGTTTTTGATTCAAATGTGATCGGCTTGAGAAGCCAGATTCTCTAGCTGGTCCATTTTTCCTTGGGCCATCCACTGCCACTTCGTTGTGCCTTCTGTCTGAACTAGACAGACATAAAGAGCACTACTCTATAGCTGGGGTTGACCCCAGTTCTGTGGCTGGGTAAAGGTCTGGGCCAGTAGCACCAGCTGGGTCCCTCTGCCACTTGCGATATATACTTGGATAACATCATACAATTGCAGACAGCAAGTGGGGGTCACAGTGACAGTTGCTGTAAGATCACTGTGCTGGTGTCACTGCATTCAGATCTATTTAGATATATGTCTCTCTATTTAATTAGAAATCACCTTGATTCAACTGCCAATAACCTGATCACTCCAATTAGGCATATACTTGTAATGTGTATCGGTGCACTTGTCTTACAATTGAGCCTTGTGTTTTTAACGTATAGAGTCTTAATTAGAAGTCTTTCCAATGGACCAGTCTTAAATAAAGCATTAATTAAGACTCCCATTAGGCACTAAGAGCTTAGGAATTAATAGTACCTTAAATACATGGATATAGGTATATTCTGGACACACAGCCATTGTGATGGGAGGTACCTTAATACATTAGTAAGTTAACAAAATAGAGAAGGTTTTTAATGTACAATGAATCAATAGACACAAAACCAAACATAAAATAAATAAATAAATAAAATAATATATATATATATATATATATACATATATATACACATAGACAACTGGCATTGGGAAAATGTAAACCCTTTCTAATAAAACATTAAGACACGTTTCACAATTGTTGGTATTTAAAATAAAACTTACTTGACAATTTGATGTAGTATGCTAAATTGGGTTTTTGGAAATCTCTGACAGGCACCATACTGTATATTTACATGTTCAGTCTCACTGTCAGCTGGTCAATAAAACAATAAAACACAACAGTGTAATGGAAAGCATGCCCACTGAGCCAGACACAGAGCCATAGAGCCAGTTCAGACTCTTTAATCCAGACACCCCTTTTGCTTTCACTTCTTCTTGCAGAGTGCTCTGAACCTGCTGCGAAATTGAATTTTCCACCACTGTGTGTATGTGAACCAACCAAGCACTGCATTGTCAGAGTACTCAATTAGCTCCCAAGGCGGAAGCCAAAATGTTTTCCAACAGCAAATGTATTCTTCACAGGGCAAGCTCTTATTAGCATAATGCTTCTATTCCTATAGCACAGAGTTAAAGTGCCTGCCCAAGGTTGAAAACAAAACCGACAACAACAGCCTCAAGCTTTAATATCAATGTCCCTCTATGCCATATCATATCACATTTAGGCCTTCAGTGGCTTCAGTGAAGAGAAATGTTAACCAATGCTTAAAATATCTCATTAGCATTAGTGAAAATCCTTCCTGGTGTGTGAAGCATGTAGCAGAAAGAACTGCACTTACTCCTATTCCAAGTATTGATATGTATTTTATATATATATATATAGTCATGTTTACTGAATGTCATTAATCAAAGTATCTGGCTGAAGCATTAAAGTAATCTGCACTGACAAGTAGCTGAACAGTTGTCATAGAAAGTGACATTGAAATCAACATTGAAACTATAAAAACTTGTTTTTTTCCCAACTGAATGCCTGAAAAGATGTAAGAGAAAAGAAAAATATGAAGACAAAACCATGTCTTAACAACTGGCAACTACTCTTACTTGGAACCCACACACTTTCTTTGACTAAAGTCGCACTGTAGTAGTAATGCAGTAGATGCAGCACAGACGGCCAAAAAGTCAGGGGGTTGTAATCTTGCCTGCCAGTGCACTATAGTGCCTGCTCACTCTCATTATTAAGGTGCCATCAAGTCCAAATTTAGAGCTCCTGTGTTTGTCACCTGCCCTGGGCCTTGTATATCAGACCCAACACACACACACACGACAGCTTCCATCACAAATACAAGGCATGAATATCAAATGGGATGTGGGTTGAGGTTTGTTAATGGTTTGTGGTAGTGGGAGACTCACACACACACCCCATACTGGTGTAAATTTTGCCATCAGTCTTTTTCACAGAAGGTCCTATCACAAAGATTGGGTAGATGCCAAAAGTGAGACAAAGTGTCAGTCTGCCAAAGCAGCTCAGTGTAGAACTAAAAGCGAGATGAGGTGACATGAGTAACTGAGTTCTGTGTATGTAATTTTTCTTTTTTTAATTGAACCTTATCTTTCAATGATAATTTGAACATCACTTTTTCTTCAAATGTATTTCAAAGAAATTTAATAATGAATGTGCCAGTAGGTATAAAATGAAGCATCAGTTTTATTTTTCATGCTGTATGATTGCTGATGAAATTATTTGATGTGCTTACCACAAAGTGTGAAATAAAATAAAGCACTGCTAATAAGTTGATTTACGTACATAGTCCTGTAGCTATTCAATTTGAAGCTGAAGTAATTAGAGAGAGAAGAAATTGTAAGAATGAATGGAACTGGCTGCTTTTTTCCCTCAGTGGAAATCAGGGTTGCAAGGACATACTCTGTATCAACTTTGAGATGTTAACATAAAGAACAAAATTGGAAAAATATTACCATTTTCTTTGGTTTGCATCCCTGAAGGCCAAAATGTTACTCGTTATGTAGACATAGGTGTATATGTAATTGGATGTGTGTGTAGGCATGTCTTTCAACGTGTCTGCTGTTAAGTGTCTGAGTTAACCTTCCTGAGGCTTTTAATGGAGCACTCAGATTAGTGCACCCTCTATAAGGCAGAGACAGCACCAGGATTAACCTTGTTTTAAATGTGCCGTGTGAGAAAGATTGGTTGACCTTATAGTGACATAGGCTTTGGACAAACCATCGCGCTTGATAGAAACTGGCTGTTAATGGACTTCACAGTGCCAAGAAACACCCCGACGACATATGCTCATTTTTGAGATTAATATTATTTGCCTTCCACTCTCAGTACTTGCTACAGCTTCAAATATTATAATTTCCTTCTTTGGCACGTCATTTTGGCCCCTGTCCTTTGGCAGACCTTCTCTGGAGCATTTTTTCTCCTCAGAAAGACTATGATCTAATTTTGTGATTTGCTCTGATCTCACCTGCTCTATCCAGGAACAGTCAAAATCTCTAAGGCCAGGAGTTTCAGAAGGAACAGTTTCTGTACCACTTGTGTAAAGGCTTTTCTATTTTAACTATTTTAAAAACGTGGTGGAAAGTGGTACAGTATACACAAACCAAGAAACACAAGTAAATTCCATCCTTCTAGTTGAACAAAGAGGCTTGCATGTCAAATATTCGATTATGTTGACGATAAATGATTTTTAGATCAAAGATGGTCCTCATAAGGTCAGGAGAGAAACAGAGTAACTGCAGAAACAGTGGAAGAGGTATTATTAATCCTCACCATTAACATCGGCCATTGCCTGGGATTGGGGCAGTTGGATTCTGTGTCTGAGATGAGCTGCACTTCCTGAGAAAATGAAACAGGATGATGGAGATCAGTGACAATACCGGCTGGATAATCATGCCCAAATCACAGCCATCTGCTCTCAATCTCCAGCCTGATCTACACGCACTGCCGTCAATCCCTCCCTACCAAATCCCTAAATCCAGACAATCTGTAGCACTCAGTTTAGGACCTCTGTTAATCCACCTAGCAAGCCCACATTACTGGACGGGAAGGTACAAGACCCTGTGGACCCTTTCTCCCTCTAGAAACCAAATGTATCCTTTATGTCTCATTTTTATAGGATGGTCCTTTGCTGTTTGATGGATTCCTCTTGAAGTGAGCAGGTGTACACGAAAATGCAGGAAGTAAAATAAATATGCAAAGATAGTTTTAGTCTTTAGTGTCTATTAATTCAACAGGAATATTATTTTAAATACCAGAAATGCAGAGTGGAAATGCAAAATAAGAGGTATTACTGCTTACTGGGAGATGCCTTGACAGCAAGCTTGATGTGGGTGGAATATGTTATGTTTATAAAAAGATATATATATTTTATTTTTTGGATGGAGTGATTCAGACATAGTTCCACCACAGATAATGGGATGCACTGTGTTGATGTACCTTTTACCAGTAACAGACTAAATAATTATAAAAAAAAATTACACCAGAAAGTATTGTGTGTCTTGGGCACTGCTGGAAGCAAAGGCTCCCAGCCTTGTGGCTAAAGGGCAATTTCAGGAACCTGAAATACCAATTGGCTCACTGTTGAGTTTGATAGGATGAGGAATCTTGATAAATGAAACGTACCTTGACTTTTCCTGATGAATCCGCTCAGCTGTAAACCTCAGCTGCACTCACTGTTTGAGATTGGTGTGACTGCCAGAGAGGTCAGCAACCAATACTTTTCTCCTAAGCATTGATACAGAACATTTTGAAAAGCAAACAACAGACTCAAACCCACTAAAAATAATGTAGAAAAATGAAGCACTTTCTCCTTGACACCCACACTCAGTACACATTCTGACAGATAAACAGTGCATTGTTAAATGGGCAAAACCTCTTGTTTTGTTTTTCTTGAACATAATGAAAAATATATTTTTAATCTCTGAAATATTGTATTTGTTTATGCCAACTTTTCTTATGATGTTTTTGGTTAATGCTTCTGCTGTTATCTGTTTACACAGTAAATCTGTGCTCATGAAATAGTAGGCTGACTGCAGCATTCTGTAGCTTTATCTTTCCTCCAGGGGCCATGTGAAGGTCTTTCTGGTCCTATACATGCCACGGTAAAGGAGGGTTTTCCTCCATTACCCTTAATATATCTTCCTTCAAATAATCATTGAAGAACAGTGCAAAGGAGTTCTTGCCACATCATTGATATTTTCAGAAAGAGAGGATTAATCTTTGTTTACTATATAACAAACAATGTTTGGTCCTGATGGTCTCAGTTTACTTTCTGTAGTTTATGGATTTTTGTATTCTGGTGATTTGGACAGATGGGTTGAAAGCCATAGGATGTAACATGTGTATGAACTTGCCAGCCAGTATGACTCCAATGTGCAATGAATTTTAAAAATGTCAGTATCAAGGTTCAGGTAAATGGTATCTGATTTCAGAACCCTTCGACCAAGTGCTTTAACTATGTGTGCATTTTTATGCTTCAAAGCAGTCATACTTCTTTGTCTGGATGGACAAAAAAGTTGGACTGATAGAATAGAACGGGAGTAGAGCTAGAAATAGTATACAATTTCATCTTTGCATTTTTTTGTGACTGGCTTGTCAGTCTTCCATGCATGCTCAGTAGGAGAAGAAAGACCTGTTTTTCCATCGATGCATTTTTTTAATGTGTAGGGAGGTTAATGCAAAAATGACCTGAAACACCTATTGTTGACGCATGCTTTTTAGTAAAAGAATTTACTCAGCTTAATGTAGACATATTCTCAGTTCCAACATTTAAAAAACAGTTCATTTCAAACCTTTTATCACAGATACATTACAAATGTTTGCTTTTCATCATAATTTAATGGTCAAAAAAGGAGGCAACCTCATTCTCAGCTATTAAGTTCTCATTTAATGAGTTTTGATGTGCATCCACAAATTCTCCTCTCTCCTTTGGGATTTTTCATTTACACTAATAAATAGTTGTGCACTGTTTCATTTCATTTATTGCCCTGTTTGTTTGGATTAACTTCAAATACACACAGCCAAGCTCAAGTGTTGACTGTAGCCCTACTGGAGACAGATGAGTTCTTGTCCTTGCTTAACATAAATACTGACCATCTCATTGAGGGGAGCTTATATTCTTCACATATTCTTTTGAGATAGTGGGGTCTCAGATAAAATGGAAAGCACCTCTGGTTTACTTTCATCATAAGTACCCCAAGAGCATTGAACTTAAGCTGTATTAAACTGCAAAATCAGTCACAATTGTTTTTGTACCTCGTTTCTTTCCAATGAATTTATGCTTTCTCCAGTATGAGGTTATAGGTTAGAGTTAATTTATTTTGTATGTGCAAAAGCAGAATAAACGTTATAAAACACATTATAAACATTATAAAATGAACATTTCATTGGCTGTTGGGAATATAACTAGTTTTTTTCAAATCTCATTTATGCAAGAAGATATCATATGTGAATCTTATTGCACAGATGTTACTATCAGCTTTTAGTAATGACAAATACAGTATGTAATGTCATGCTAAAACAGCTAACTAAAGTTTTTATATTTGATCAAGACCTCTGATCAGATTGAATGGGTTAATATTTAAACATTTCCAGATCATCAGTACTGAACAGATTCACACTCTGATTGACAGCAAGTATAAGTGTATATTTGTATAAGTATTTGTCTTGTCAATTATAGTCTGTTGCTTAACTGAAAATGTTAAATGCCACCATATAATAATAATGTCCTCATCATCCTTTTGGAGTCGCTCAACTCCATCTTGTGTGCTTCACAACTTAAAGTGCAACAGCGCTAACTGTACCTATTGATCATTCGCTACATTTCACTACATTTATTCAGTTAATGTTCAGTTAGTGTACCCAAAAATATCATCTGTAACATCTGTTCCATTCGTAAACAAACAGCAGCTGCCCGCGACTGTGGTGGCCCAAATGCAGCATGAGATGATGTTTCTTTTTAAGTTCTGTAACTATTTGACTGTGCATATTAACTCTGTGATAGATAGAGAGAACATGAAAAAGCTGGGATTTCCATATATAATTGTTTTATAAAGAAAAAGTAGATTTTATTTTTCTAAAGCATTTACTAGATATTCATTCAGTCTCATTTGGCAGAACACTTACAGAGACTCAGACTATATACAGTTCCAAGGTTCACCGAGTTCTGTGTAAACAAGAGACAATGAGAGCTTGATGCACACAGTTCTTTTTAGTTATGTCATAAGATAAATGCTTAGTTTTGCTCAGTAAATGTTCATATGCTTATAGAGCAGCTATGGAACCAGAAAGCATGGACTAAGGGATTTTAATGTGTAGTCTGCTTTGAACAGTAAAAGCAAAGAACATGTCAAGAACATGCTAAATTGAGCCCCCCCCATTTAGCACAGGTTGGATTAGGTGGTCATACATATGCAGCCCTCCCCATTTGATGGTACTCAGGCGGAAAAGCTGACAGCAGAAATATTACTAATTCTATTAGTCTATTGTAATTGTGAAGTTCTTCACTAACTCTAATAAGGACTATGAGCATTTTAAATAGACATGTAGACTCATGCAAATGATCAGGTGAATATTGTTACTGTTCATATATTTAGAACAGTAAATAAACACCTACTTTATGTGCCTCTGGTTGAACTGTCCAGTTCTTAAAATGTGAAGCACAACAATTGGAATCAAGTATCTATGACCATAGTATAACAATTATTTTAATACCTTCAAAAACACAATAAAAGTTGTTAAAAGCCCATGCCTCACATAAAATATTCAGAATAAACACTGATTTATTCCCCTGTATTATGAAAAAACTGAAATAATGAACCCTATTTATAGCTAGTGCTGCTCTAAACCTTGCTTATAAATACAGCTTAGTCAAAAGCTGCATTTAATCAAATATTAATCCAAATGAAATATTTCATTTTCCTGTCATGTTTGTTCGGAGACCAAGTATTTCTAATCCATATACAAATATTCAGGGTACAGAAAGCATCTATATCTGAATTTGTTTCGCTAATTGACTTTTATATTAACTGTTATATGCAACATATTGTAGTATAGTTACAAAGTCAAGGTGAGCATTTGAAGTAGTGGAACACCAATGACTGTTCTTGGGTGAAGATTATCTACAGTCAGCCCAAGAGCCATCCATTTAAGTGACTTTATCATTAACAGGCATAGAGTATGGGTCCACACACTGAAATTGAAAAGCTGGGAAACTAATGGCACTTGACAGATACTGGTGTGAGATAGCATGCTTATCTTTGTAGAATGTGAAAAGAAGCCATTTTCCCAGACCACAGTGTGTGTGGTGGAATGTGGGGTAGTTATGGTTGGATGGTTGTTTGGTATAAAGAAGACAGGATGGTAAGAAGAAAGGTATAACATAATGGAACAACCTAGTCTGTCATGTTCAAAACAATAATTTGTAGTGGCTGGTTAAATGTAACTTGCCTTTTTAAGTTTTTCTTAGATGAAACATGTAATTTACAGAAAATATTAGTTTTGCAATAAATCTATATTACATTGCCAACTTTTCAGTTGAAAGCAGTAAAACCACCACCATGACACTTCCCAGAGTAATAAATGTGTCTTTGTAATACTACAGTGTGAACATAGCAGACTAGCTTTTAAATGTACAGAAAATTAAGATGGAGTTCACAGTTTCACATAACAGCAATATTTCCTATGTTTTTTTTATGGGTGGGTTTTCTATAATCATATGTTACAGTTGTTTTAATCTGAGATCAGTCTTTCTTTCTAAACCAATAAGTGCTGTATGCATTATTATTCCCGCTGTATGCATATGGTAAGATGACTAATTCCTTTTCTATCTGAAAGTGGGACCCACTTGGCAAGAATTAAAAGTGACAGCAGGATTCTGGCCCTTTCCAACAGTTCACATAGTGCTCTCTACAAGGTGGGTAGCTGCACCCTCCTAATGCTAATTACAATTAGTTGCAATTCGATTACACAAGATCAGCAACTAAATCAATCCTTGACATGCACGTCTTTTTGTCCTGCTATTGAATGAGGGGTAACACTCAACATGCATAGATCAGTATTTTATTTCCGTAGCATCTGAATTACCATCTGAAAATCACCACATCCGACTGTCATAAACAGAAGCAGTGAGATGCAAGTAAAACATAGGCTTTCCTCTAAACGTCACCTCATGGGTTAGCCACCTTCTCAGGAATGATTGATTTGAGGGAGAGAGGTTTGCCATATTCTGTCTGTTTTTCTTTTCTTTTTGCACTGATCTAAAGACCTGAATGAGCAGCACCGAAGATTGCATTACCTCCCCAGTGGCTGCTTACAAAGCCTAACTGATAAGAGAAATGACTTAGTAAATAACTAAGGCGTCCCTGTAAGCTCTCTTCATCCATGTGGGGTGTGTGCATGTGTTTGATACACTCATCTACTAAACTGCTCTCAATTAACTGGGTGATTGTTTTCACCAGATTGGCCCCAGTGATTAGAAAGTGTGTCCTGATCCTGAGTGTATTTGCCTGTATGTGTGCATGTTTGTGCATGAGTTTGAAGGTTACTCGGATGAAGGTTGTCCTCGAGATAGCCTGATTATACTTGTATAAGAAGATATATAACATATCACTATCTGTTCCCACTGATGCTGTCAGTGTTGCCTACTGAACACCGTCATTAAGGGGAAATATGTTTTGATTCAATAAACTGTTTACTGAGGCATACTGATCTGACTTGGATATTGCTGATTATGGACTAAAAAAGCTCATAAATCTTACATCGCTCTATAAGATGAGGTCATTTAAATGCATGGCAGGAAATACTACTAAACATTCTTACAAATAATGATTCAGGCTCTCAACGTATGTGATGCACAATGCAATTTCCACTATTACTGCAACCATATGTTATTGGTCCTCCTATTCAAAGGTACCAGGACTCACCCAAAGTTTCCAGAGCACTTTTATTTAAACTTAGCCTTGCGCAGTGCTTTTATTTCCTCTGCAGTAATTGGCATCCATTATGAGTCTCTTTGCTATCATGCAATGATTTTCAATATGCCATATAGTTAAAGCTTTGTATATCACAGAATAGTATAGAAAAGTCCCACCCATCATTTACTAGTTCCACCAGTTCCAGTTCTTTTACACTTAACAAGCAGTTCTGTAACACAGCCCAAAATCAAAGTTCACCCACTTCTCCTTGCTGCACAGATTAATCTGAGGCACTCAGCATGAAATTAAGAATTGATTATTGTAAGACGATTCTGCTTGGTTAACTTGATTCAGTAGCATTCGCTCATGCAGACTGAAACACCATCCCCTTCACCGTCCCCTAGGCCCTGGCATTAATTCTTTTAAATCTGTGCAGGTGACCTCACTGTTTAAAGATTTACACTGGTGAGAATTTTCTCCCAGTGTCTTTGACAATTAAAGCATTGCAGCTCACTAGTGACAGCCATAGTTCTTGTAGTATGAACAGAAGAAATCAGGCCATTCAGTCTCTCATACATCTCTTCTACAATTATGGTTCTGTTCCCCACCATGAACTCTTTATTGTCCATCACAATTTTGTTAAAGGTTTGCTCCAGTCATGGGTGCTAGAGAAGAATAAACACCTGAGTGCTGAGAGGCACTGCATTGTGGAGGCAGCCAGTCAGTGACAGGTATGACACCAATGTTCTTACAAGTAAAATTTTCAGGACAAAGCTATTGTGCCTTTGATAAATTGTGGTTCCTCTCTCACTGATGTGGCACTTTGAATTTCTCAATAAGGCAGATGCCTCTGCTGTGATGAATGACTGCAATCAACACTGGGGTTTTTTTCCACCCAAAGTACAGCTAAACTTTGCCTGGCAAAAGTGCATCCAGTACATGTCACTATGTGTCTACAGTGGAACATCTCTGACACAACAAAGTAAAACTTTCCCCACAGAAATTCACAGAAAGTGTGCACACACCATGTGGGTAAGCCACTCAGTGATGACTCTGTACTGTATATAAGTGAGACTATGTGTGTGCATGCCTGTCTGCCTGACTGTCTCCCTTGCCTGATATGTCTATTGGAAAAAGATCATCCTCACACCTTGGTAGTAATCCTGCACAACATGTGGTCCAGACAGGGGCTAAAATCTTGAGATAAGTCTATGGGGTTTACGGACACACACAGAGATCCATCTGGGGAGCCTGACTGGTATCCCTCTCCTGCCTCTGTCCCCATTTCCTTATCCAACATAGCCTTTCTTTAAATAACTGTCTTTGAACTAATCTTAGGAAAATCTGTCCCATAGATGATGATAATCAGGTTCTACCCTTTAATAAGGCAAAACACACAAATGCTGTCGTGCAGATAACTAAAAGAGCCAGGCAGGATTTTATATACTGGGATAAGGCTGAAAGTTATGATGTTATTATTTTTCTGTTGTGCTTTATATTAGTAAATATATTTTATTGGATACATTTTCATCTCTCCTTAGTGCTATGCTAAAAACAAACCATAGCTAAGTGTGACACTGAACACACAGGTACACCAACTTTCCACACTTTCCACGCCTACATGTTGTCAACCAATATTCAGCACAAATAAAAGAAATAAAAGTTTTGGTAGTTTAGGCTGGGCCTGTTGGCCAGGTCTAAGAAGGATTCAACCCATGATTTTCTTTTGTTCCTTATGTTTTTCTCTCCCTTTTTAAGGTAAATAGTGGGTGGGGGTTAGATTGTCTCGCAGAACAGTCACAGATGATCAATAGTAGCTAAAAGTGGAAAGCTCAATGATGCTTTTCTGTTCTTTATAGTCTTCTACACCACATGATGGCAATATATAGTGATTTCTTTTTCTATCCACTGTATGATTTTTTCACTGTCCAACCTTTTGTTTGTAGTCCCTCCAGTCCTTGTTCTCACTGTCTAGGTTCTTCGGGTCCTCGTCTTAGTGTTTCCTACAGTATATTCAGGTGCTGGTTCTCCTGTGGCCAAATGACCACCCACTCACTATCGCCTCTGATACAATAATTCTACCCCATGGACTGCCCTGATATTTGTTAGCTTAAGGCCTATGAGGGTACTCTGTCTGTCATTTAGCATGACAGCAGTGCATACTTATTTGCCATTCTATTTTGAGGCTTGATTGACGGGCCAACTGCCTTGACATTCTTGCAGCAGTTGTGGAGCCTGTTATTATGCATACATTAACATTCTGATAAACACATGGTCGGCCATTGAAGAAATAATTACATGCCATCACTCTACTGTCTGGAAAGAGTGCGCTTTGTTGTGTGCGTATGCACGCACACATTCATCTGCATGTTTCATCCCATAAATATGATCTCTGTTCCTCTTGTTCCTCCCTGTATTTTAATGAGTTCAACAGCAGCCCCTCTCATTTGGAAAGCACTCTGTTGAAGCTCATGTTATACTCAGATTTCTTAGAATCCCCACAAAAACTATAATTGTTTTTCCACATGGTAAACATACTTCCCAGGAAGATTTGAGATTTTAACTGTGCAAATTGTTCACTCTCTCGTGTCTGATGCCCTTTGTACTGTATCTTGAACAGGGCTGTGGAGAAACAGCATGCAGGCTTGTTTATGACATTTTGGAGACTAAACTGTCTCCTGCAGTTTAGTGAAAAAAGAATATATGCATTGAAGTTTATTAATAGATTGTTTCTGGAGTAACTGTGTCATAACAGTTTTTGCATTCAGTCCTTAAGATAAGCTCAGCTAATGACGGGGTCATGGAAAGTTTGTCAACAACTAATAACACCATGTTTTCATAGAAAAACAAAAATCAGTTATAGTATTTTTAAAAAGGCTTTTTTTAACAGTCACAATGAATAGTAAAGCACATGATGTAATACTTTATAATGTCATTAAGTAAAATATTTTCTTGTCTAAAACATACAAAGTTCATCTTTGTAAAACCATCACTTTTCAGAACTGACATTCATATTAACATTGACAATTGACTCACAATGTTACCTTGCCCCAACACAAAAGACCCAGTGGGCTAATTATAGTTTGGCAAGCAACATATTGACTAACATCCCAGTGGCTCTCAGTCACCACCTAAATCGAATTCTGTTCACAGCACAATAACACATAGTATCAATCAAGCAGCCTGTATCTCCTGACATCTGAGAATTATTGATGGGTCATGGTAGTGAATGATCGTCACAGTGTCGGTGGGTTGCCCTGCCTAATCTGCAGAACTCTGACATTAACTTCTAAAAATGTGTATAAAAACACCTAATTTCATATAAATAGCAGGAGTACTGAAGTGTTTTGTGGTGCATTAGACCAATATTATGTGTCATAGTTATTACAGTCCTTTCCAAACAACCAACCACCCTACACCTTGATCTGCAGCCCTGACACTTTGTGAAATATACATGTGTCAGCAAATGCAGTATATGCAGTTCCCAGAGCACTCCTAAAATACCTTTATAAAACCATGAAGCAAACAATAAAAAAGGCTAAGAGTTGCAAGTCTGGCAGAGGGTGTCAGATTATGCTATAGTCAGCCAAGCTAATTTAGCAGTAACTCCTGAAATTGTCTGAGCACTTGCACCTGGTTCCATACATGTGCATGCATGTTTACATAGTCACAGTTTAGCTTGGGTTCAGATGACCCTTTGGCCCAGAATTTGTATTCCTGTGAAACCTGTTACACCCAGAAATTCACACTCCATCGTCATGCTGCTTCTGTCTAAGAGGACCCACAGGAGGCCCCAAAGGGAGGAAGATCCCCTTTGTAAAAGTGCAAATGGCAACATGAAGTATGTCAAGCTGACAAGTAGGACCCACAAGTCCTAAGGGAGCCGTGTCGGTTAACTGCTGTCTACCAAGCCCAGTATTTGGTGCAGTTTGACTCCCAAGCTCCTTTAATCCTATGGGACCCCCATCAGTAAATCAAAGACTGCAAACACTATCTCCTCTTTGTACCTGGAATAGAGCTCAGGCACTCATGGGAGAAACAGGGCTTACGTGAAAGAATACCTAATGCCTGTGTGCCAATGGGGGCTGCCCAGCACTAGAGCGGAAACCGACTGGAAAAGTGAAAGCAATGTGATGTGATCGTTGGGCTCTTTTAACACGTAGTCCTAGCGAGAGAGGGGCTTTCAATTATTCAACCTTTTTCTTTGCCCTTGAAGTGTACATTAGTCTTGTTTCATTCTCTCTGTGTTAACAAGCAACGTCTGGCCTGCTCTGGCAAGGATGTTGCTGTCACCACCATTTCACTTCATTGTTTTTTTGGTCCGGGTGGATCAAAGGTAAAGTAGCGTGTTGTCGTCAAGCATCAGCTAAAAGCAGCTATGGTGACAAATAAATGGATTTGTTTTGTTTTTTTAACACAGCCTTCCAAATAATAATAACAGACACCTGAATATGCAGACTCTTGAGGATAGAAACAATGGCCATGTGTGATGATAATGGATTTAGCAGGCAGAGTGTTTGTGCACAGATGTAAATCTCTCCTAAAGCACACAACCATGGCAACTGAGATGTTGTAGACATTTGGATCTCAAATTTGTTATGAACATTATTACTTTACTTCTGAGTAAAATGTTATATTCCATCTGATGAATTGTGAACGTAAACACATTACTAAGAAAAAATATGTACTGCTGCAGTATATCTGTAATTTTAGCCATATTACTTATTGTCAAATTGATTTGTAAAGCCATTACTGAGCAGTTTCATAATATCACATTCAGTCAGTTATTATTATACATTATGTGAAACTCAAAAGAGTACACAGGTAGGGTAGAAACAAGAAAAATTTGGACTAATGCCACACTTCAATTTGAATGAAATGCAACTATAACAAAGAAGACAGTGACCATCAAGATGTAGAATTAAAAATATAGTAGAGCTACAGCAGCAAGCAAGCCAGTTCAAATTCAACAGTACATTTTCCAACTCATCAAATCAGATGAATTCTACATGTGTTTCTATATATTAATAATTTAATTTCAATGTAACAAAAACATGCACCTTGTTAGGGAAAGCAATCTGCATCTCAAGTTATTTATTTATATATTATTTAGAGTGCAGCACATATATATATATATCAGATATCTTACAGAATGTACATACAGTATTGCCTACTGTTAGAAACAACACACAACATATAGTTTACAGCAAAGCTAATTCCTTCTGACCTGGATTTCAACAATGTCTCAAGGCTGGGTCTTCAGCATGTGCCAGCCAGCACAGCTTGAGTGCTTATATATAGACAAAACTACCGTCTGCCCCAAAATTACTCATGCTGTGCCTCTCCTGGGATTCCTGTTAGCTCATCTACTGCTTCTTTCTTCAAAAAGGCAAGGGGGCTGTGACCTTTCCTCGCTGCCTGTGGTGTTTGTCCTTTGCATGGTGCTATACCTTGACCTTTTCAGTCTTTTTAGATTCCAGCAGGTAATCAATTAGCTGCTACTTAGATTATCACAGTCAAAGGTGAATAAGACTGCGGCAGTAGGGACTGTATGAAATATTGTTTTTAATGATTTCTCAGCCACCCTGGTCCCTTGGGTATGTGAGATGAACTGAGGTATTAAGTGTGTACCTGTAACTTTCTCTTTGTGTATTGGATGTAGTTATGGTGTTCTGATGGGATTTGTCCTTGAAGGCAACGAAAGGACATGAGAAAATGCCAACACTGTTTTCTAGATTGTTAACGCACAAGCTTGGTACTTACTGTCTTTGCTACATTTTGAGAGAATGAATCAAGTAGAAAAGGTCTAGGGGAATGATGGACATATAGCTGAGATTGAGCTGTGCTGCTTTAATTAACTGAGTACACTATCAAAGTCTGATAATTCAGTGTGTCAAGCCTTATCTAATGAGCCCATTTTTCCACCTTGTGTAGAAAGACTATATTTGGAATGCTTGATTGGATTGTTTTTTGTTTCTCCCCCTGACAATCTCTTTCTTAATGAGTCTGTGATGTGATTTTAGGGCAAAGAACCCCAGCTTTTCTACAGGATTAAAACGTGCCCTTGAATTGGTGTAGTGGGTGTCCCTGGTGACAACAAAGCCTTTATGGTGGAGCATTGACCTTCAACCTGTAAAGGAGCCCAGAACTCTATTGGGACAGCAGATCATAGCTGCCTCCTCTTGAGTGGGTGGACTGGGTTAAGGATTTGTCATTGTTTACAGTCAAGTACGAACAAAAGTTATTTGGCATAAATAATAGTGGACTCTTGCTTGGGGGAGGAGGAAGCTCTGAGTGAGTCATAAAGATTCAGGTTTGGCAGGAGGTAAAACAAAAGCACTGCTGGAGTTGATCAGAGATGACAGGTAGGTGGAAACTTCAAGAGCAAACCAGCCTGTTGCTGTCTAAAATCATACAGATAAAATAGGGAGCCTGTTCACCTGAAAACTGTTGTGAGGTGAAACAACAGCAGGGGTCTTGGGTAATGGTCTGGACCATTAGATGTGGCTTTGCACGTGATGTGCTTGGGACCAGTGACAGGTTGATCGTAGCGAGACTCTAAGGAGGGCAGAGTTGGTCTGTCCATCAGTCCATCATTTTGATCAAGGGTGATACTGTTTCAGCTATGAGTTGCCATAAAAATCTGAACAGGTGTTTTATGGTCAGTGTCCGTATGTCAGCATGCGTCTGTGGAAATAGAACATAATGGCAACTAGTAGACTATTCTTGAGATATTAGATACACTTGTGGCAGCAGATGTATCTTAAAATAGCATCATACTAGTGGCTAGTAATTTTTTTGCCAATGAAACAATATACAAATGTCATGTACAGAAAAGTTTCTAACACGCAATAAAAACTAAAATGTGTAATTAGTTAATTCATTTAAACCATTACATATCTGATGAAAGTGCAAAGAAAATATTAGTATTAAAATCTGAAACCTGTTTTAGAGTATTAAAACCTGAAAACCATAAGTCACTGTGCCCATACATTTCCACATAATTAATGAATGTTTTTTTGGCCAAAGTCTTTATAATAAAGTAACATACATAGTCACTGGCACAAGCAGTTCCCCTAAAGCACATTCGTTCATTGTACACTATTACAGATGGAATGTTCCTATAAACTCAAGCTTCAAGTTTCAAGGTTCAGCACAAACAAGTTCACACATTCCATCAAACACACACACCTGCACACACATTTTCACTATTCACATTCTTAATGTCAGGCAAGGTCCACTTTCCCTCTCATTTCATGTTTTTCTCTATTCTGTCACTCTCTTTCTGTCTCTGCTTCTCTCACTTTCCTTTCCTTCCCAAGGCTTTCTTTAAGGAGTATACACACCACTTTATCATACTGATGAATCAGGTGGGCTTCTCAAGGAGAGGCCATCCGCCCGTAATGCAAAGACAAATGCCCCCTATCCCCATCAGCCGCTTCTTATGTTTAAAGTGATGCAGAGAGACAGGTTGATTAAAAGAAGGTTAAGAGAGGCTCTGTGTCGTCACTCAGCTATCATGACGGATTGGTGACAAGCAGGTCAAGGGTACTGTAGCCCAGAAATGGTAGTGGAAGAATGGAAATGATCCCCCAAGAAACCCCCTCACCTACTCGTCGAAAATACACACACATACACACAAACCTTCCTCTCCTTCTTTCCCCTTTTCTCCTTCTTTGTTCTCACTTTGCCACCAGAGTTCAACTGGATTTACGATCGTACAGGTGCTCACAGACAGACGTCCCAGTCATGTTTTAATTAAGTCAGACATTTACTTAAGAACACTGGCAAAGTCACATAGAGGAGAATGGGATCTGAAGGAATGAAGACGATGACCTTTTCACGCTTTGTCTTACTGGATAATTGAAATTCACAGTGTTCCTTAATTCATGCTAAATTGTGTTGTATTTTCCTGCAGATCAAGGATTACTGTACATGTGTAAGAGAAAAAAATATTTATTCCAGAATAGATTTTAGGCAGGCAAAGGTGTTTTTCTTTTATACAAGGTTGTGTACCCAGCACACAGATAACAGTAAAACAGAATGTAGCAAAATGAGAAAATAAGTATAAACAGGTAAAGATGCTTTGCTATTTTACTGAGGACTATGACTGTTTCTCAGTTTATATGTCCTTGAACATACCTGAGCTCTGGAAACTAGCCTTGTTGAAACGAGGAGGAAGTGATTCCCCTGCAGCAGTTAACTATATGTGGACCAGAGATCCATGATGTCATTGCAGAATTATGTCACACATTAAGTCACACATTAAGCACACAAACTTGGATACATACTATATGGGCATGCACTCACACATTCATCACATAACTGTCAGCTGGAAAGACAGTTGAGAGCAGGATGAATGCCTGGTGAAGTGCCATATCTCAAATAGGCATATTCTGAAAGCTTGAGGAAATAAATTGGTGTGATTATTTTCAGACAAGTGATTAAATATCAGGTTTAATTATGCTCAGCTTGAGTAAAACCAGACAAAGTAAAAGAAACATCTAAAATTAATCTTCTTCTCACAGAACATGATGAAGCCTTCTGAATATTAACAAGCTTATCTTTACTGATGAGCATATTATAACTGTAGCACTAGTTCTGCAAAATGTTCTTGCTAATTGTTAGAAAAGGGTCAACATGTCATTCTGGCATTATCTTACCATGGAATGACACACACTGTGTATAGCATACTGTAGCACTGCTTGACATACACAGCTAAGTGCACCGTACTGTTGCTGGAGGCCTGTGCACTTACAAGGAAATACTCAAATAAAAAACCTCCAGTATGCAAAGTTAAACACTAAACCAAGGCTACAGTCACAGTGTGTTGTTTTTTCGCTGTTATTATTGCTGCTGATGTTGTGCAGCTGTTTTCTTTCTGTCTTCATAATGCATGAGCTAGACTATGTGCCTGCTATTATTTTGGAAGTGTTGGCCTTGCAACATCAAACACAGCGACTTAAGGGAGGAAGTAGGCACCACATCCAACTAATATAATCTCTGCAACCATCTGTCTGTCGCCAGGCCTCAGGAGGGAAGAATCAAACCTGAAAAAGATTGATTCCTACTTTTCTGGATTCCAATTCTGTGATGTGACTGTACACACACTCATAGCCTTGTTTAGCACCTAAGAATTACACAGCAAATCCGCCTTATTGACTGAGGAGAGTTTATCTAAGATTCCCATCACTTTTTTCCCCACTCTAATTTTATTTGCTACAGAGTTTTGCTCAAGGATAATGCCTGAAGTTAAATTCAGAACAAAGCTGAACAAAGAAGACTATATGTGTGTGGGATTAAAGAGGCACTCCCTCTCTCAACCTCTCTCAAATGACCACAATATCATGTGATCCTTGAGCCTGGTTCTGTCCAGATAACATATAACTGACTGTCTGTGAATTTATTACTGTGGGAGAAGTTCTCCCTTCATTTTATTCTGAAATAAGGAAAGATGATGAGCTGATCCATCTTTCTATTATTTTTCCCCTCTCCCACTGGCATCTGAGGTATGCTTATCTGAAGCAGCAGGTGCACAGAGCTCATGGAACCTCATCAGAAAGGCTCTGTGAAGGCATATGTGCTACCGGTGAACCGTTACCACCATTCCTCCTCCACCCTTTTGAGCCTCCTAACCCCTAGCCTTCAGGCTGAGGGACAGGCACACCAATTACTTAAACCTGGAAGGAAGCTAATGTCATATGTATTGGGGTGACAACTTGCCTCATATGGCAAAGGTCCCATTTACTCTCAATAAGTTTTTCCCCACGAGCAAATGCATAGCAAGTGATGGCTCAAGAGAACTGACAGAATACTGGGTAGGGAAGAGAAATTGAGATATTAAGTGGTGCTGTGGAGCACTGCTTCAGGAAATGATTGCTTAAATACCACCCACTTGTATACAACCCCAAACTACATGAAGCAGTAGTTTTAGTTAATTACTTTGTCCTTTGAAGGGAGCAAGTTTATCTGTTTTGTCTCACAATACAGGCCCTTTGTTGGGGGAGGTACTGAGGAACTTTACAGTGTATTACATTTAAATGTAGAATTTGTAATGCATGAAGAACTGCAAATATTTTAAAATGTACACTTTCCCATCATATCGTATTAGACTTAAACAAAACCCCAAATATGGGTTAAAATGCTTTGGTAGGCATGTTGCTGCATGCTGCTGAATTCTAGTGCCAGGGAGGTCATAGCTAAATAAGCACACCAATCTGCTCAAAAACACAGCGATAAGGCAGCATAATCGGTTTTATTTTCTTTTTTTTGGAAGAGAAACTTTGGAGCATTCACCAACTACAAGATATAAAAGAGATACATTAGGGATAAACGTCATTGTTTGCACAGGATTATTTTGATGGCCTTGAAATGCCATTCACAGTGTGCTGTACTTATAACAACACATTTTGTAAGATTAATTATTAGTGAATGTATGGGCATTGAGTGTTTATGTTTGAGCACTGTTATATAAAGAGGACAGATCTCCCTTGTAAATTGTGCGGTAAATGACCGTCAACCATAAAGTGGTGAGAAGACTCACAAGGTTAATTTTAGCCTGCATGCGAAAAGGAATTGCACACACATCAGGTCTAAACAAATTCTAGTGTTTGCACTGTGTGTGTGTCTGTGAGACACATTTGTGGCTGTGTCCTTGAACATTTGCATGTTTTATTTAATTTCTTAATTGCTTTACATACTGAACATGTGCCATGTACTGAAACAAAATTCAAAATTAACTCATCACTTACATTTCCAGATTTCATCTCAGTTTACCTGCTGTATAATCTTCTTCTCCTTTGGGTTTGCATTTTTAATTATTAAAACAAATCTGATCTCCATACTTCCTGGTCTTGTTGTGACAGGGAAACAGTGGCTTTTCCCCATTACAAACATTATCACTCTGGCAACTATTGTGTTCAGTAAATCTCTGAAATCTCTCTTCCCTTTATCAGCAAACTGCAGGTATGCAGTTCACACTGTACATCAACACAGGCCAGACAGTCTCTAAATGCTCAGGGGGGAAAATGTGTTTGCTGCAATTATCCAGTGTTTCTGCTGGAGTTGTCCACCCTCAGCCCTCAGCTACTGAAGGTGCAGCATAAGGGTGGTTGTTTAAAGGCAACTAACTTTTGTCCATCCTACTTTCTCATAACAAAATCAACCACATTTGAACAAAAATAATGGCTATGAAAACCAGGCATTAGAGAATAAAATAAAGGAAATATCATGTTCATGTGACACAAAATTACCTTTGCCATTCTTTTACTGATAACATAAAACTTAAATGATTGTATGAAAAAGTGGGTTCCATGAGTTAAAAAATTTCCAGTATTTTGTTGGAAATTTGTAGTGTTTCTACCTTCTGAGTGAGCATCCACCACTCAGCAAAACATCAGATTCATACCTGTTAAACTGATTTGCCAAATTTATTGTAGGCCTGTGTGTAGCTCTAGTGGAGCATTTCAGGGTTTAGTGTCCTGCTCCTGCTTTTCACTGTAAGTTAGTCATTTTTAATAAATTCAATATTACTGATTCACTTTCCCTGCCCAGTTGTTCTTTTTTTCCATTTCTTTTATATAAGTCAATACAATTTGAACCAGTGAACTTTTTGTTAAAAACCTCTTACCTTTACCACAGAACCAAAATGAGCTTCTGATGAACATACATGTTAGAGAGACAGAGACAAGACAGGCGATAACACAACATTGTTGTTGGGACCAGAAGATGGCAAGGTAACATGTGAATGGACCAGGTCTGTAGACACTTAGATTAGAACACCAGAGAGGTGTTGAAACATCTGTACTAGGTATTGTTTCCCTCTTGTGTGTGTACAGTATGTGTAATTGTTTCCTATAGTACAAGCATAAGTCATAATTGTAGAAAATGCACAGAGAGTTTTTTTTAGACATTATGCCCCTTTGACAGATTCCACCAGATTTTTAGTTATTTTTTTGTTCCTTCTAGCTCAGAAATGCTAAAGGCATCATCTGTTTTCTGTTCAGATGATGTCATCTGGTGCGGTTTTAGAGAAGCAGGATTACAACAAGGAGTCTACATGCATTTTTGCTTTTATTAGATAAAGTTAGTGTGGAAGTAGATAAGACAATGGGGGTGGTATGACATGCAGCAAAAGTTCCCAGCCTTACATGGCATGAAACCACTCTAGCAAAAGTAAGTTTAATACCACTCAAATACATGTAAACTACAAAAGTATAAAACAAGTTGAAAATTGAAGCAGTCACTCTTTAAAAGTGCTAAATATTGACATCAAGTGCATTTGTAGAGAAACTCATCCTTTGATGCAGTTACACGCAATTATCACCTCAGGAATCTTCTCTGACAAGTTCTGTGAGTTGTCAATGAGAGTAAAAAGGTGCTAAACTGCATTATATCTTATCTAATAAGAGACAATCTTAGATATACACTTTTCCTATTACCTACCCAGAAACTACATGGAATAAGTTGTCTTGCTTTTTTATTTAGAGGAGATTTCCTTTCCTTGATTTGCCCAAACTTAAGTCACATTATTCAACAAACTTTTTGGTCCAGACTTGTAGCCCTCTCACTGTCACTGCCACCATTTACATTTGATTCTGTCTGGAGTACATATTTTTGGACACAACTAAGGGAATAGTGCAAAGCCCTTGGAAGGTGGGCAACTTGTATTCGCAAAAGGTGAAGCTTAATGGAAGCTGGGGAAGGGGAAGTGGGGAAGCTGTACTTGAGATAGGGCCAAGGAGGAGTTGTCAGCTTTGATTTATTAAGTGCAGCTCCTGCTCTGACTGCTGGTAACTTGTCAGTCCCCATATAATGGATGGGGCTCACAGCTCACTGCTCCGTGATTGGCTTTTTTTTTCCTTCCCCGGATTCTGTCCATCGGGCTTCTCATCCATTGCTATCTTGCTCCCATTTCTAATTAATTTGTTATTCACAATCTACACTACTTTTCCTGTTTGCCCGGCTACAGAGGACCCAGTAGGTCCTTCTTTTTCTCACTTTCTCTCTCTCATACGCATCCCTCATTCAATATTCTCACTCGTGTTTGACAGTATTTCCCCTTGGTGTCAAAGTTGGCAAATGACTACTTCCCTCCCAATCCCATTCTTCTAACATGGTGTTGGTCCACAGCAATAGAACTGCGCTCATCATTCACTCACCTGAGATGCTTTGAAGACTTTGTCTCTATCCTTCACCAGGGAGTCAATGATATCATAGGCTTAGAGCCTCTCAGAGCCCTCTTACCAACCTTATCCTGTGTAGGTATGTTCTTTAGCTCTTTTCTGTATTAAATGTGCCTGGAGTGAATTGAATCCTTGGCCATTATCCCAAGAGCTCTCCTTAATTTCAAACATGGAACTGAGGAATTGAATACATATTGATGCTGAAGTACAAAAGAAGCATGGTGGTGGGAAAGACAGAGTAAAAAGAAATGATTGCATTGAAATAGCTTAGGTCTTTTCCAATTCCAGAGCGCTGCAATTCACACAAGAACAGACTCATTGGAAGCTTGAGTTTAGCCTTCCATAGGAAATACAGTGTGCAATGAACTAGACATTGGCATGCTCATGCTCACAAGTCTTGTCTTTTCATGTAACGGATGTTCGTAAACAAATATAAGTCATAAAAAGATGAGAAAATGCAGTCCACTTTATTTGGGATAGAATTAAACTAGTGCAATAGCAGCAACTGTCAAGGATGACTAATGTTGTTTGTCTTATAAGGAGTCAGCCACAGAAAATAGGCAAAAGTATCTTTTATGCTTGGTAAAGCAATCACAGCTTGGGGTGGTTTTAGCTTTTAAGGCAAAACTTGCAAACACACCTTCTTCCACATACACAACAAAAAAACAAGTCACACATCCAAGATATGAAGTTTGAGGTAAGCCACTGTGATGTTTGTGCTATGACCCCCACACTGAGCTCATGATTGAAGTTGCATACGCACACATTTAGACACACAAACATCACACCCAGCATGAGCCTTGCTGCCCTGCGGTGGACCTATCCACCGCAATCCCTCACATTGCCGTCCTCTGCGATTAGCTTTGTCTTTAGCCAGATGCGGTGCAGCAGGCCTGGAGGATCTAACACAGTATGGGGAGCTATTACTCAAAAACAATCAGTCACAACCCACTCTGATTTTTTTTTATATTATTATTTTTTGTATTCCTTGTACCCAACTGTCTCACAAATTACATATCTGAAAACAACAGCATGACTTCATTTGAATTTACAAGATTTTTTTTTCAAACATAAAGACACATTTTTATCCTAAATACCATTACATATTGGATGGACAACAGTTTTTTATTGTATTAACTCCCAATAATATTTTCATGATCACTGAATCTGCTTATTTTCTTTTTATCGTGATTATATGTTGTCTCTATGAAATGTCAGTACTCATGTCTGCACAGATTAAAAAGACTGCAGTGATGAGGAAATTGAAATAATGAAAAATGTTTCATATGTTCAAAGACCAAGCAGCAGCCTCAAACACACTTTGACATGTCATGCACTTTGAGTTACTTTTAAACATAATGCACTCTGCAGGTGAGGGTTCATTGCAGATTTGCAAGTAGGCTGGGATGATTAGAAAGTGACATGATAAACAAATAGAGGTGTCATTATCTGAGAGGTGCAGACCTCAAGGGAAGGAGGTGGATTCTTTTTACAAGACAGAGTTATTGATTTGAATAACTATACCCTACATCTAATGTGGCGTGTCATTGGTGCTACTCCTGCAGTATCCACAATCCATCTCTTATCTGTCAAATGTGGCATAGAGGTGTACACCATTATTTGGATGATTTATGAAGAATTTCACAGAAAGGGCAGTTTGTCATCCAGAAGTGTCTGTGATTAGGCATCTTCACAGAAGATGAAAGAGAAGACAGGAATGAAAGATATTTAGAGAGAGAAAATTTTAAGATGACAACAAGGAAATCACGATTTTTTATCGCTGTTGGATATGAAGTTAAAATGTAATGATTTCAGGGTGATCAGCCTAGTAATGTCCAATCTGCATTGCTATTTTATTTGTCATAGTTCACTCAAATCTGCATTTCTTCATTTAAAGGAAAGGAAAAACATTTATTTCCACTTCTCGCTCTCCGATCAGTCTCTGTTTTTGTCAGTATATGATTAACAGGTGTCAGTGACAGGTGCAACTAAAGGAAAATAAACAAAATATTCCATAAATCCTCTCTTTCTCTCACAAAGAAAGTAAGAGAAGAAGAATGCTATGCTCTCTGATGTGGGCCTTTGTGACATGTGAAGGTCACTACACGAATTGCAAATCACACAGTGGTTAGCAGCTTTTGAGGGCTGCCAGTAACTTGTTTGTTTGCTTTCTTTTCTTTTCCCCTGCAAAAAAACTTCCTGTGAGCACACACACAAATACACACAAACACACTTTCCAGCAAAGATGTGGCAAAAGATTGTCAGTTTGCATCACAAGGAAGGTGTGTGAACCAAAAATGTACTCTGTCTAACACCATTTATACTTTTCACCTTTACCATGTCAGCTTTTGACACCAATAAGCCTGGTGGCATGTGTCCAATTAGCATGAAAGAAACTGTGGAAGAACATCTGAAAGACTTTGTTGACTTTTACATTCCTGCTTCTTGCCTCATTAAATGCATAGCTGTAACGGATGGTTTGTCCTCTTTCCACTGAATTCCACAAGATGAAGTATACAGTCAGTTTAAATTTGTCATTTCACTTATTACTAAGCCCTCCTGGGGAGATCATGTACAGTATGTGTATTGCATATACTCTATATGGCAATCATTATACTTATTACAATTAACTCAATTTACATTCTACTGTTTATTACTGTCTTTACTATTTGTAGTCTGTTCCCCTTGACAACCTGTTAGCAGATACACAGCACTGGTTGGAGCCCATGTGCTCTAGTTTGAACATCCCGCTTGCTGATCTATCAAGTGATAGACAGAAAAGATATCAGAGCTGTCTGTAGTTAACATGGAAAAGTGATAGTCATACTGTATCACTGATGGATTCAAGCTCTGAGGTAAAACGGCTAAAACGGCAAATTTGAAACATTTAAGGTGGCAGTATGTATGTAAAACCTTGAGATCCATCCCAGCGCCAGAAGAAAGAAAAGAGCAAGAGCAAGAGCAAAATAGCTTAACATTGTGTGGGGCTAAAATATGTGATATTACTATTTTATTTACAAAGTAACAACATGATTAAGATTTGCTTTTGTGACTTGACAGTTATGAGTACATCAGCATCGTGGATACTGCTGCACAACACAACAAATATATGACATATGTATAAATGCATCTTAAAAGAGCCATGTCTGTTCAGTCCCTTGTCCTTTTGAAGCCTTTTATTAAATGTTAAATCATCAGGCTGTTCAACCTATGCCTGTATTGGTACTATTCACTGGCAAAAATGTGTTTCTTCCCTGAGAACTGTTAATCGGGATAGCTCTCCAGACGTATCTGTTTTAGAGATTTATTCACTCTGATTCATCTGGAATTATACAGCTCCACCAGAATATGGACTGGAGGAAGAAATGTAACAGACGCACAACCGCCACTGGAGAAGGCAAGAGAGAAGGCACAGTTTCAGCTAAATTGTTCAAGTTGCAGTTGTCAGCCAATATTATTAATGCAATTTCCCAATACATTAAAATTTACAGAATTGTTATGACATCTACAATAACAATATGAGCTTAGTTTTGATGATCATGATATCAATAATAATTTAATAATATTCATTTTTTCTGGTAAGGCCAGAACACAAAGCCACAAAATGTACAGTAAATGCATGCATAACAGTTACATTCAAGACACTGAAATTTTGACTAGCATCACATAAAGTTGACATGATTAAATCTAGTCTAGGCTTCTGCTGCAAGCCTTCATTAGACTGTCCCATAATAGACATTTAGATCTTGAGTTTAATGACACAGCAAATCTATAATCAAACAGATGACCAGGTGAAATTGATGGGCTAAAATTTTGCATTTTGTGACTCATTGTAAGATTTATTGGGATACTGCCAAGGTGGTACAGTATGCAAACTGGCGATGCACTGTGCCTTAATACATTTTTGAGAGACAGTTCCAAAAACCTAAGTAACAAACTCTGGAGGAAAAAAAATCTGAGTCTGAGTTATTTTTCAACTATGACTATCTTCAGTACAATTAAGATACAATGAAAAAGTTTAGTCCAACTTAGAGTACATGACTCAACTTCCAGACAACTTAGAGTACAGTGTGATAATATAAAAAAATTATCAGCAACATGACTTGTACCAATCACTGTAAAACCAAAGCACTTCAGACATGAGTAATTAATGTGACTCCTGCACACACACAGGTGCCAATCATAGCAATGCAACATGATGTCATTTAAATCTAAATGATGTTTTTTTCCTAATTCAACTACCTCTTAATTTGCTCAAGGGCCCTACAATATGACTAGCACATGCCACCCAAATAATTTCTTAGCAAATAACTATTCTTTAGTGACAGTGAAGTCTTTTGAAGGATCATTATTAAAATCAGGATTTATTTCCCTGATTTAAGTGAACTATCCACTGACCATCATTGTGAGACTACTCCATTCAGTGACTAGCTGAAATACGCTTAAGTTGTTCTCAGTTTAATTTCACTCCCATTTGCATTAAAGAGAAGCAACAATTTCCATATCTGGAAGATGCAATAAATGCAATATTTGCAGCAGAACGCAGATTGAAAAAAACAGCAAACAAATGTTTTTGATAGCCTGAAGATTAATCTCTGTACAATCTGAATGACTCTATGGTCCAGATTCCTGGAATCCTGGTGAAACTTTCATTAACATAGAGATTGCTGATGACACTGTATCCAGTGTACAGAACAGAGCACCTGGAATTAATCAGAAGGGGATAAATGATTGTCCCACATGTTATCACTTGCCACCTGTCCTTGGCTAGACTTTCAGTTCTCTGCGATTGCCTGTGTTTTGTTTTACAGTAATTCAGTCTCATTTTCCCTGTAAGATCATCAACTATTGGTACCTTAGTAGTGCAGAGCAAATTACACTCAAGTCCTCAAGCATTTGGACTTTGTTATGGTTTCGCTGTTATTGCCAATATTGTGACCTCAGTATTGGGAATTTATCTGGAAAAGGGGGCAAAAGGGCATTCATAAGCATCTAAAACTCAAATATTAGCATATGAGTGAGAAGAAAATTATTTTAATGTGAGTCTTTTTCACAGCCTTACCTTAACAGAAAACATCAGTATCATATCAAATTAAATACATGTTTGGAGTTGTCAGGTTTTTCTTCAGTGGTGAAGCAAAGGTCACATTCTATTGATGCAGAATTGGGAGTAAATTTAATCCATTTGACCAGTTGACCATGGTCAAGACAAAATTGACTATAATAACTAAAAGAGTCACCATAAACTTTGTCCTGTTGTATCTGTAGGTGAACCGTGATTAGTTTTCTCCTCTACCCCCTTCTCATCTCTCTCCTACTTTTGCTTACTGATTTGCCAGTCCTCGTTTAGCTCAACAATCGAATAATTTATACTTAGAAACAACTGGGCCAAGGGAAGCAGCGGAGGGTGAGCCAAAAGAGCTAGCGATAGTGGCTAATTAGCTACAGCTGCTGATGGGACTGTTTCTCGCCGGCTGCCAGAAGAGCCTTGACAAAATTGTTATCAAATGCAATCAGAAAATACAAGACATTTTTCACCATATTAAGATACCAGGCACATTGGAGAGAGTAGGTGGGACAGGACAGAATGATAAAAGAGTGTTTTGTGAGAAAAAATGTATAGGTATGTGTGAATCACAGTTAAAGAGGGAAGCACTTAGCACCTGTGAGCATGTATACACAAATAGTACTGGAAAGAAGTTTCTAATGTTTTACCCCCCTTCTGTAAACAGGCTCACCAAAACATTAGAGGCATCTCTCCAGTAAACATCTCTTCATATACTGCACTCCAGTGTTTGTCAATAACAAACGGTAAATGGTAAAATAATTCCCTTTCTGATAGTTTCAACAAAAAAAGAGAAATTATAAACTTGTAAAAGTAGAACTGATGGCAGAATTGCTGTATTGGATTGCATTTGATTATACAGCTGTACCTAATAAAGTGGCCAGTGACTGTATGTTACTAGTTTCACTGAACAGGTAAGCTATTTCTTACCAAATAAGGCTATAGAATAGGGCCACAAGGACCCAGGAAAACACTTTTCAGCTTAGCATTCCTGCACTAATGCTATCATCACATTGTACCTCTCCATGCTTGATGCTGTATCAGTTTTACCGTCGCAGATGGGTATTGTTCTGTGTGTAGCGTATGTGTGGACATGGTGCTGTGTGCAGTCTGTCTGTAATTTGTTATTTTTTAACCAAATATTTATATCCATGAGGCTGCAGTCTAACCATCACAAATTCCTTTAGCACAATAGCAAAAAAATGTATAGCATATGAGGGATCAGTCCCTTTTGTCCTGCAAGACAGCTTTATTCACACCTTCTGGAGAAAGAGGACCACTAACCTGTCTGCTGCAATGACAGCAAGGCTTCTTTCTCTTCAGACCTGGCTATAAATAAGGTCTTTGCAGAGACTTAGATAGTGAAGTGAAGCACACAGTGAGGTATTACAGACAGTGGCACAAACACCATTTTGCTATATGGTGTTTTGCTCTATGAGGTATACTGAGGTAATGCTGCATGTGACAATTTGTATCAAGCAATTTTTACAACTACAAACAGTAGGTGTAACACCACTCATTGTAGCTTTTGTGGTTTAATTTTATGTTAACTGTGGTCAAATGGATTTAGTTTTGCTCCCACATCCCCAGTTATTCTGAAATCAAACTCAAGCTTTTAGGTACATGAGAGATCATACTCAGAGAGTGATTTTCAGGAATCTGTACATGTTTTTGTGTGGTGTATATACAGTATATATGCACCAATCTATGTGTGTGTGTGTGTCTGTGTGTGTGGTGTCTTTCCCAGGTGTTTACCCTGGCGTTAAGTCTTGGTCTAGGGAGGCTTGCGTAGGCCAGCCTGCTGGCAGCAGCTGGAGAGTGTCAGCAGATGTGAATTGTCAAGCATTCTGTTTGGTTCATTAACTGCTCTTCCACTTGCACCAAACACAGCTGTTGCCTGGCCCACAGAGCAAAGGGGAATGTGCCTCTGTATGTGTGTATTTGTGTGTCAGTGCATGGATGTTAGAAAGCCTGATGAGTTTTCAGTTCAGATTCATGTTTATTACTGTACATGTGCATTTCAAGTCTGATTTACAGTGCAGATACATAAAGGAACCAGCTCAGGGTACTGACTCGCATCATTTTGTTTTTCCTCTCTCAATCATCTCATTATGCTGTTGGATTCTGTCTTCCTTCTCTATATTGCTTCAATGTTTCCCTGCCAACTGTTTGGTGGTTCTGTCAGCTAACCAGGCAAAGTATAGATTCAGTCTTTTTTTTCCACCTGTCAAAGAAAACTTTTGCAACAGTGTGTTTCTTTATCTCTTACTATGTGAAGTACATTGGCAAAGAACATAGACAACATATTCTTTCCTAGAGCATATTATCTGCAAATGACTATTCATAAAAATATAAGCACAACAATAGCATATATAAAAGAGTGCTGGTGGTAGACACAACAGTACATGAGTAATAAGTACAATATGTGAGGTGCTGCATTTGTTTGTCGCAACAAAAGCAGTCTAGATGGAAATGAATTTTTTTTTTTTGTGTGACATTTCCTTATGGCATGTGCAGCCATTGTACTGGCTGGACTAGGCTTGGTCCTGTCTAATATGCATGCAGATTGCTATAGCCTCAGAATAAATATTTACTCAGAGTCAAGGTCTGCTGTAATTAACAGGAAGGCGGCTGGAGAAATTCTATTATCTTTCTCTCTGGAGTCACCAGCAGCTCTGCAAGTCTCAGGTCAGCTGGCTATGGAGATGTCTCATTCACACATGTCCACACAGCATGTGAGATGCATGCTCATGAAAATGTGTGTATCTACATGCGTGTGTATGTGTGCGTATAAATATTGGAAACCCAATACAGACCAAGTCAGTCAACAAATGCTATATGCTATATGCTATTTTCTCTGCCAGAAGTTTAATTGGATGGTAAATTATTGCTGTAGATAATGCTTAAGATATAAAATCACTTATAATTGTAAAGTCTGGCAATATTTGTGTGCATAATATATACAAGTGCAGTGTGCACAGTAAAGATGGTAAATCCCAGTAAATGTCCCTGCTCTATGTGGTATTCATTGTACTGATGAAAGTCAATAACAATATTTAATTCCAAAATCAGAGCCACAAAGATCGCTAAAGAAACAACTTTTTTAGCACATTGGCCCCAGTGGTCCTCTAACCACAAATAAAGTTAGTAAAACTTTGAAATGTTACAATCCGTGCACTTGTGACATAAATAAATAAATGCAATTACATGATACTGTTAACTTCGAGAACTGAAACAGAGGGAAGGAGAGGAGATCAAAGAGCACTGGGGGCGATGTCTGTGTGTTGGTTTATAGCAATATGTTCTTCAGTACTTTCAATGTGAGTACAATGCCTCCCTTGCCTGCATTTTAGTGAAATCCCTCCAGTCTAATTAGGTGAAAAAGCACAAGATGTTTATGAAGCATTGTAGGCAGCCAGTTGACAGCCACTAAAGAGTCATTCACTGCAAAAACGGTGACAGAGTGGATCGACGTGCCCACAGAAGAATATGCCATGAGAGTATTTACCCTGAACCTGCGGAGTTTGCACAGATGACATCTTAATAAGCTGAACACTATGATACATTTTTAACAGAGCCGCTCAGTCTCTCTGGAGTACTGTGCACCAGTGCCCATATCTAATTGGGTTTTCACTTCCTCCAGCATTATTGTAGCGTTACATTTTTGTTATATAAAGTTATATGCTTATCCTTTAGTACTTTATTTAGAGTTGTCCGGCCATGAAAACTTTAATTTTTCTGTTTAATATATTTCTTTTATATTGCTTTTATAGTTTGGATAACTGAGACATCACCAACATCATCAGAGAGCCAGAAGTATCAGAACTTCATACACATCTCAGCTGTTTACGTATTACTTTTTAATTTATTTAGTATTTTCTTACTTGTTACTGGTTCCATCATCGTGCAGTCTTTATGGCAGTATTATATGGAATGGAAAACAAATATAATCTGTACAATGCCACATATTATTCTGAACATATAATAATAGAGAAATTAATCAGGAGGGTTGGCTCTGATCTGGGTGTGGAGCTGGACCCTCTATATGTTGTAGCTGAGAGGACGACGCTGTCCAAACTCCTCTTAATTCTGGACAACCCCTCCCACCCACTGTACAGTGTCCTGGCTGGATAGATTTGTGTTGGTGTGGTTCTTTTCTTTCTTTTTGAACTGAGAGCAGCTGTAACAAGGTAAAACAACTTCCCTCTGGGATTAATAAAGTTTTTGGAATCTTGAATCTAATAGTACTCTGTTCTTCCTGAAAACTCTTGTTTGACAATAGTCTGAAGTGACATTGCAATCAGTTAGATTAAAAACTATTACAATTAAATACAATGCAACAAAAAAAATTTTTTTTATTGCAATCCAGCGATGACTGTTGTGTGCTGATTGTTTCACACTTTAATTGAGGCAGGAGTGGGGAGTCCATTTTCCAAACAAACAAAAGGAGTCCGTGTAACTTCAGCAAAATGTGTTTAGCAACAAATGAGGAGCTAGTCAGTATGTGGCAACAAAACAATAACTATTTCTTACTGTAGACATAAAATGCATACAGTGTGTACTATGTTTGAAGTACATAGTACTTTTCATTTTTCAAACTGTTTGACCTGGGCTGTATTCAGCTGTTATGGACATTGTCTCAATAAGGAGAAATATGTGAAAAAATGAAAAATAAGTGATTTCATTTTCTGTCTCCTACAAGGCTAAGCAGCACAATGGTACTCTGTCAGCCTCCCCACAAATTGCTCAACTTACGAAGCAGCAGTGTGGGAGCTGGATCTCTGGAGGCCTGGTGGTTTAGGCAGAGAGGGGGGGCCATGTTCAGCCTGCATGAGCTGCCAGCGAATCTGTTAATTAACCATGCTAATGGTTGTAATTGTAACTGGTGGTGAACCCAGCTGCTGAGGTAAATGCTAGGTTTAGCCCACTGGTTGTCAGGATTCAACTTTGTGTGTGCCTATGTGTATGTACATTAAGTGCAAACACACATATTTTCAATAGATGAATGAAGAATGAACCAGGCAAATAAAGAGATAGAAGTCACTACTTGTAAGCTAATGACCAGCACAAAGCAGTAAGTGTTGAGCAAACAGAGTGACTGGGCATTTTTAAGCGCACATGCAAGTTTAGTTCACGTGGGTGCAGCATTGCAAACTGGAAATCAGCTTGCTATGATGGAATATAAATTGTATGATGTCGTGATTAATAAATTCACTCTTAGCCAGACATCCCTGGTCTTATTGCTCTAAAACATCTGTGCCAATCACACTGATGCATTTTCAACACATGGAATGCTGTCTGATTTGTGAAGAGCAGCATCAATATGATACCAGTATTTTTACTCACTATTGCTTCTACTATAACTTCAATCGTAACTGGTTATGTCATTCCTTAAAATGTGAAACAACATCATTTGCAACTAAATGCATTTCAATAATAAAAGATAATTAAAGAAAGTTGCAAAGGAAACAATGACTAATGAGCCACAATAATCTGATATCCTACACTGATTGGTTATGGCCAGTCTGATGTGTGTAATATTATATGGCTTTACTTTGTGGCAACTTAATGTCAATTGCACTTGATTTCATTAAGGTAAACACACTGGATGGATGTGTAATGGCACTGTGTTCTGGTGTGGCACCTCTCAAATCAGAAGCTGCAGACTTAGCAATGTGTCCTACTGCCTTCAGATGGCTGCAGGGACAACACATACTGTACAGTAAAATGGCTCATACAAACTACTGGCATTCATGTTCCTGCGTTAAAAATAAAGGATCATAATAAAAAACACATCTACTAGATGGTAATTAATTAGTCAAAATGGTTTATGTACATTCTAAGCATTACTCTTCTACTGATATGTGTTTGACCTGTATATTTATTTTACTCTTGTTGATAAAATCACCAAAATGGAAGATTGACTTCAGACCAGAAATAGACATGATTATGTTATGACAATTCCAAGTCCAAAGGCTTAGGCACATTTTCCACAACAACTCACTTTGTATTGTCTCATTTGAAGAACCTACCACCTGATAGCAACTCTCCTCCCAGCCATGCACTATGCAATCTGCTCTTGCCACCAAACTATTGCACAGATGCCAAACAACCAAATTTCAAAGTCATAATTTAAACATTATTAAACAACTAAATTATTGGAAGTTCTGGTCATTGTGCTGCCATAAAAACACTCAGTATGGCCTGGATGGAGAGTGGGATGGAGGTGAGAGATGAGTAGTAAGAAAGAAAGGTTAGGGGAGATATAAAGTTGAGGGATGTGTTTTTTTTAACCTTATGGCTTGCCTCTTTCCTCCCAGGATCAGAAGTCATTACTGTAGCTGCTTCCTGCAAAATATCCAATGGATTTTTGCCCTCTGCCCATGGATTCAGAGGCTGGGCTGATGTCAGGTTAATGCTTATCTCACCTTAGTTGGCAGCAGGTGTGCAGTGACAGCTTTATGTTGTCAGCTTTATAGATGTAGCATTAACCTCTAAAACTGCTCAACTTGTTGAATGTTTATTCCAATTGTCCAACTGTACTGACAATTCAATTTGATGTTTTTTTTACTTGGTATGCTCAAGGACACACACTTGTAGCATTAAATACATTTGAACATACTGAATGACATAAAGTAATTAATTCCAAAAGAAAAATATTAAGAGCCCTCTTGGGCTTAACGTGCATTTTCAATATTCTCTATCTTTGACAATTTCAGAATGACAGGATACAACTGGGTATATATTCACAAAAAAAGAAAGCTAATAGTACCTCCAAGAGCAGACAGTTGTCTCTTGACAAAAGAGTTCTGTGTCATAAAATATTCATCAAGGGTACAAAAGGACCATTTGACATGGTGAAATGCGTAAAGTAGAAATCAAGTTGGGAAATTTAATTTTTTTAAACAGTCACGTCTCATGATCTTTCATCTTTTTGTAATGACAATTAATTTAATATACCTTGGTACTTCATAATTCTATTTGAGTGTGTAAATAACTTAATTTAGTTTTAAAAACAACTGTATAATGAGATCACACAAACGCAGAACTCGTAACTCTCTTGTGATAATTGCATGGAGCCAAGTTTTAAAGCATCTATTAGTGAAAGCTGTCTAGTCCTTAACTATAACCTATTTATAAGACCAGCACTTACAACCATAATATGACTAACAAACTAAGATTTATTGTGATAGTTGTTTTTGTTTTCACAAAGTTTTGTGAAAAAAACTGTATTACAGCATTCAATGTTGTTGGTCATTGTGTTTTCACACATTTGTCCATACTTTGCTTATAACTTTGGCAATGTTGGCACAATATAATTGATACTATTCCAATTCTTAGTTGAGTGTAGTTTCATGTATTGTCTAAATGCTCAAAAATGTAATGTGCCAGGTGCTATGTGTACAGGGGAATTAGACATTAATGTTAAAAGTGATCTCTATTCAAACCAACATACAATTTTACATGACTTGTCTGTTAATCACAGATAATTGATTTAAACAGGGGAAATGTGACTGTACATAAGAAAGATAGATAGATAGATAGATAGATAGATAGATAGATAGATAGATAGATAGATAGATAGATAGATAGATAGATAGATATTGTATCTATGTGTGTCTACACTGGGTGGCCATGTGGTTTGTGTGTGGCTGTTTGTGATGAAGATGTCACAGGGGGCTGATTAGCTGCCTGTTACCTTTTCTCCCAGGAGATAGGGTCTTGCCACGGGCAGAGAGTGACAGATGTGCACCCATATCATTACTTTATGAAAGAGCACTGAGTGGAATTTCTTTTTTTTTCAAAATATTTGTTAGACACAATTGTTTAAATTACAATTTGTGTTTTTTTTGGCACCCTCATGTTTATTTGATTTCTTTCTTAAAATAAAATGTATGATAATGTATGTATTTGTGTGATGCATAAATTCATGCAGGCACTATTGTAAGATTCACAAGGACTTAAAGAAACATTTGCCAAATGTGTAGAATGAGACGTGCAAAGCATCCAGGTGAACTTCTGACCTTGACAGTGCTATAAACTGAAGGTGGTTTATGCACTAGAAAGTCTCAGAGGTACTTAGACTACTGCAGAGAGCCGGAGGACAGAGCAACACTATGAGATCAGAATCTGTTTTCTTGGCTTTAGGATAGCTTCTGATATTGAGCTTGGAATTACTTTCATGTAATCCATTCATTCTCATAGCTGATTCCTGGAGGAACCACATTCTGATGATTACTCTGGTAATCTCTTCCAAAGGCTTAGGTATATACAGTACATCAGTCAGAAGTGTACACTAGTTTGGACATTTCTCAATAATGCTGACAAATTTGACAATGACAGTACTTATAAGCTCACTGCCTTTCTAATAATTTAACCAGTTGTATACTTTCACCATTTAAGTCACAAGAGATTTTGTCATTCTTAAAATCTGCTGTCATTAAATATCATTCAACTTCATAAGAATTATTATTTTTCCCAGGATCACATTGCTCTAAATAAAACACTATTACCATTGTGGGCTTGAAGGAGGACCTGGCTACAAATTGTCCAAAATCTAGCCACAGACAATCATGCATGATGTGTGTGGTGCCTGGAGGGGCATGAGTCAGGAACAGTTAGGCAACACATTTTTGTATTTCACCCTGCTGACCCCTCAGCAAACCTCACCTCCACTAGCTTGCAATGCCATCAATTCAACAGCAGTGTATTTTTTTAATCAGTTGGAACAAGCAAAATACTGGAGAAAATAAACCTCCTCCTTGCTTCTGCATCCTCTGACATCAGTCTGCACCATTAGTTCTCTTCACATCTGGTTTCATGTCACAAGGTGGCCTACAGGCTAGACAACCAAGACAAGGAACAGGGCTAGCAGATACAAATGACCCCCCTCAGGCCATTCCCTTCACCCTGTAGGAGAGGGGAAAGGACAGAGAGGGGAGCACACAAAGAGTGGTTCATAAGGGTTACATTTTTGTACCAAAACACCATGTGGAGGAACTTCAACAGAGGTGGCCACAGAGACTCCATAAAGGCACTAACATGTACTGGACCCTTTACTTGATAATGATGGACCTCAGGGTGGGGGGATATTTTGGGTAACCTAAGGGCTCTATTTTCTTTGTTGGTTGTTCTCTAGCAGCTTGTTCAATTCTCTTAGGCCAACAACTAACTAATAGCATTATCACACAGCCCACTTGCAGCACAGTAAAAACATGAGAGCTGCTGAAAAAGTTGTCCCTTTATCCTTTTGACTTAGAATAAAAAAAAAAATCTTTTTAAGGCTGTTTACAGTGACATTTTCTAGTGGGTAAGAGGTATTATTGATAAGGTTACATTACCCGGGGTCTTTCATAGAGAGCTTGGTTTTCTCGCTCTAAACTTAGCAAACATCATTAGGAAGCTGCAGAGTGAAAGTAACTAGCACTGAAAGCCTGAGTGCTGACGAACCTGTGCAACAAACAGGTGGCACCATTAAGAGTAGTGGGCTTTCAAGTGCTGGCAGTGGCTGAGCTATCATCATGTCACCTCTGTCCATACAAAAAGAGCACTGAATGGCCAATCTGCTTCTTCTCTCCACCCACAAAAGGTCATTTGCAGAGAGACAGGGCTTTCAAACAAAATATGGCAGGCTTTTCTTTCTGGTGGCCTTGGGAGAAATACAGGGGCTTCTGCATAGGTAAAATACTTACACTGTAATTTAGACTATCCATAAATTTAGATTTCTATAAAGAATGCTGCCAACATGTTTCACTTTTTGTTAAAATGTCATCGATTTGAATGTGTGTGTATCTCAGGTGTTTTGTGCCGAAAACACTCCATCCAGCTCTACAGTCCAGCAAGGGAGGATGAGGAGACTGTGTGAGTGGGAATGAGGAGCACTGGTGTTTTGTTCTTTGCAATCATGATTGTGATGATTAGGCCAGGGCACCGTGCAAATGAACAAACAAAAATTTTAACCTTATGCATTGCAACAGGAGCTATAATTTCCCTCAATTTTTATATTACCTTTCTCTTTATTTCTGCTTTACAAAATACATTGTAAAACACACGTCCAAATAATGGTGTTAAAAACTGTTTCCATTACCTCTGAGTTTGCTGACAGTGCCTTTTTGCTGGTCAAAGTTGATTATGATGAGACAAAAGCTTTCATTGTACTCGTTAGCCCACTCAGGAGGCTTTATGATGACCATTAGTAGATATGTCAATTAAGCATTCATTAGAGAACTCTGATCCCTTTTGAGGCGGCCCTCTATCTATATGTGAGAAACCTGATGGTAATTACTCACTGTCAGTCTATTAGGTGAAGTATGTGACAGGTATTGCAATTCTGATCAGTGACACATCAATTACAGAGGCAAAACAAATATGCTGTCTTGGGATGACTTCAATAATCACCAGCCCTTTTGTTGACCTTTCTGTGAGCAACGTGCTTCGTGCTATCATCACGGGTTATCTGTTTCTATTCCACTGTTTGTGCTCTAGTAAAACCAAACACATTAAAACACATCTTTGTTAGTGAACTACAATATACTGTAGAGCACTTTACATGGTTCCAAAAAAACACATAAGAATGAGGAGAGAAGAGGATTTTTGTGGATAGCAAGGATGAGTAATTCAGAAAAACTGGGGCGTTTTTAATCTGGTATGTCGCCGCTAAATTCCTAGCCACATAATTTAACCTCCTTTTGTTTAATTAACCTCAGATTTCAGAGCTAATTAGGTTCAGGTATTAAAGACAGATTATGTTTTCTCACTCTAGCTGTCGGCAGAAGTGTGGATGTGGTCTCGCATTGCATCAGATTAGACCTGATCTGGTGTCAAATTGGGCCTTCAGGGAAGATGGAATATGATGACAAGGAGTGAGCTTGCTCATGTGTATGTGAAAGAGAGTTAGGCTGTAGGGTTCAAGGGTTCAAATGGTAACTTAGTCATGTTGAAATGCCATAGATTCTGTGTATGTATTGTGTCTGCAGAACAAGGGTGAGACAAACAGAACAAAAACAAATTTTTGATGTATAAAAAAACTAATCAAGAACAGTAAAAATGCTTTGTTTCTGTTTAGCTCCTTGTGACTTTGTGCTTGCAGATGCTTGAAAATATATTTTTCAACTGAATTTCCATTTATGTGACTACACAAAGAGACAGACACATATATGTAAAATCAATTCTTCTGCTTTTCCTTTTTCCTCATACATAGTATCTGCTTTTGGTCTAGAGTGCCTGATTTCATAAATGATGTTCACAAACAACTCACTATTAGAGGGGCCCCTCTGTGCTTTTATAATGGTACATAAACAATGAAAATAGACATCTTGGAAATTGTGACCCCTGTTTTTAATAAGGTTCTGTAAGAGGACAACAGTTCTGTATTGGGTGGGTGGGCGGGTGGGGCAGCATGTACTACTCAGTCAAAGAACATACTACAGGCAGCTTCTTCTGTTCGCCAAAGCTGTCACAACTTGCCTCATTAGCCTGATGGGGGATCCATGACGAGCGGACCCTGAACTAACCTTCCATGGCAAACAAATCAGTTTCTTCACAGCAGGGTGTCGGAGGAAGGCCCAACAAGAAAATTTGTCCTATTTGTTGGTCCACAGTACTGAGGGTTAATTATTGAGGTGGGGATTGCAAATGGGCAAGCCACTTGTGCGACTGGAGCGTAAACAAAAGCAAATTGGAAACATGTATTACACAGCTTCCATATTAGGCCTCTTAAAGGTCTTTGTCTGATTACAACAATCACCGCATGTGTCTCTGGGCAAGATAAGTGAGGCACATGAAGTGGTTTTAAAGCACAGGCCTGAACATCCATCTCTCCCTCCATCCATCCATCCATCGCTCCTACTTGATCCTCCACTGCCACTTATCCATATTTGAAATTACAAAAGCCTCTCTTATGGGTGGCTTATCACCCATGTAATGACAAAGTTCAAATGTGAATCCATCTGCACAGCTCAGAAAGCCATTGAAATCCTCTCTGAAAGGTGGTGGTGTCCGCAGCAACTACTGTCAATTTATAAAGTATCTGGTGTCTAAAAAAAAAAAGGAAAATTTTGTGGCTGTCGATTGAAAACGAGTTCTGTACTCTTGCGGACACAAGAGCCAAATCCATTTTATAACATGCCTTTTTGAGCGAATGGACAGATATTTTTACTTATGACAGCACATTGAGTTTCAGCATATTCAGTTAACACTGCAGCCTGTAAAGATGTCCTTGTTAGGCACCTTTGTCTGTGCAGCCACAGCCTTTTTCAAATGTGGATGGTAATGATTAACACTTTTGTGCTCATAGCTAAGAGTTATAAGGAGGAACATAAAGCATCACAAACAAGAAAATAGTTGCAAAAAGTTACAAGGAGGTAATTCTGAGGGAGATACTTTGCAGATGTTCCAAATGTATTGGAATACAGAAGCATGCAATGTCGCTATTACACATTTAAGCTGCCGCTAATCTATACTTGATGTTTAAAAATTTAAAAGAAACTGAAGGCACTTTCTGAAAATGGCTAAATCTCATTTTACGGTTCTTTGGTTCCTGCTCAAAAAGAGCCAAAATCATATGGTATTTGTGTATATCAATACTCAGAGTTGAGAGAAAATGCCATAGCCTGTAAATCATTTACTTTGCACAGGTGACTTTTTCTTGAAAGGGACTATTTTGATTTCTCTGGCTTTGCCTTCTCTCATCACAGCAGTGCCTGAAAATTCCCTTAAACCTGCACAAAGAAAAGAGATTGGTGCATATTTTTGATCGAAAGTGTTTATATTTTTATATAGTTTACTTTCATACTCCACACCGCAAATAGAAAAGTTCACTTACACACATACAGCCCTTCATCTCCCTTACAGCCTGAGCGCTTGAATAAATAAATCATTGGAATTGTCAAAGCTTTGCAGTTATCTTACCAACTGAAGAATATTTAGTATTAGGTGATTCTCACTGTAGGATACCACTGTGGTATTGATGTTTCTTAGTCTGCCTTTCTGAGTCAGAACCACTGAGGCAAACAGGCACACACACATGCACAAACTCAACATAGCACAGCAACAACAGAAACACAATGAAGGGCCTCTCATCCAGGGCCTCGGTATAATTAACTGGAGAGGCTGAGTTTAGGGATTACTCCAGGAGGGGCGGTGAATTAAAGCTCAGCTAATGAGTTGAAGTTTCTTAATTTGTTCTCCCCCGTAATTCCAGAATGGATTAGCAGTAGCTTTAGTCGCCTCTTCCCACCGATTAGCATGGCTCGCTTAGTTTAGCATTTAACGGCAGGGAGGAGAGAAGAGCAGGAGCAGTAGGGATGGTTACACAGCTTATGAGTCAACGTGTTCAGTGGTAAATGCACAGCAGTGTTTAGCAGATAAAGGCATTCACCTACTTGGGAGTCGGAGACAATGAAATAAGGTCCACTGTTGTAATTAAATCAGTGTGTTGAGAAGAAAGAGAAAACATAAAATATTTAACTTTGGTGGGGCATTTTCCACAATGTGGGTCTTTATTTCTCAGAGCTGAAAATAATATCTAAAATAATTTCTTTTTTGTGTTATATTATTTGGATTTATTGCAAAAAAAAACTACAATAAATTATTCATGAGAAAGTCCCATATTTCATGGGGTTACACAGAGCAGCCTCACTTTATCCGTTCCCTATCTCTATTTTTCTCCCCCTTCTTTTCCTTCCAGGTCTGTTTCTTCAGCACCAGAATAGTGGACTTAAGACTGTCAACTAGGGTTAAAAGGCTCTAAGGGTGGTGGAGAGCAGCCGAGCATAACAGCTGGACCTGGAACAGCACCTGATGCCTGATAATGAAAATTGACAGGACTTGTTTATAATTCTCCTGCTACTCAGGGCCATATTGCACTGGAGCACAATATAGCTGGAGGGTGGAAAGCCACACCTTCAGGCAGGTTTCTCCATTGGCCTTTCACACATTGACATGCATGCTGGAGTGCAAGTGTGTCAATAATATACAACCCTTGAGTGCCAGTTGAAGCCAGCTGATGGAAAATACTCCCATCACAGATGTAAGCAACACTAGCACGCTGTCATGGTATTTGTTCATCTATTATTTTTCCACTAAAAACAAATTGAGACTGAAAATAGCATGAGGTGTGATTTAATATGAACTTCCAGTGATAAATCAATTTTTAAAAAATCACCTTCTATGTCCTGCTCCTCTTAAAAGTATGCAGTGTGCCTTCACTGAAATCAGAGCCTGAAAGGTTCAATGGTATCATTGAAAACCAGGGAACTCTGCCTCCATAGCGTATTTGATGGTTCACAAATGCAGTCCACTTTCGATTCATGCTTGGATCTAGTAGACTGACAACCAACAGTGTGAGAGACCAGACAGTTAGATTGCAGAATAATAGTGTTTGCAGACCTGCCAGAAGAATATATTCTTCTTTACGGGCATGGTATACCATGACTCATCATTTTGCCTTTCATAAACTCTAGAGCCCACTTATAATCTTGTCATTTGAGCCATATGTTATATTTTGTCATTGGTAGAGAGATGCGTTGGATGGATTCATTTTTGATATTCCTTTTTTGAAAAGTTGTATGTCCCAGGAATCATAATTTGTTTCTCATTATAAAGAAAATAAGCAGTCACAAAGTGACTAATGTTAAACTATTGTGGTTCTGCCATTGATTTGCCTGACTGCTTAATTGCATTTCTTAAGCTTTGTGTTGTATGGTTTGAGAACAAAATCTGACTCAGTGATACAATGAAAAACCTTACAAGCCTGTTGGCAGTATTTGGACTCTCACACTGTCAAAACACCCAATAAAGTAGGTAAGGGGGTGCTGTGGCCAATTAGGGAGCAGTAAAATACTGAGACTCAGGAGAGGTTTTATTGTGAAACAGCTTCACTGCAACATCCTCAGATTATTTTTAGCCCCCGCCCCAGAGCAGAGGCTTGTGAAAGGTGTGTGAACATGCCCTTGCCTGGGAAATGTCACACCCGCACCGCAGCATCAAGTGTTGAATTTAGTCCTAGCTTAAGGTATAAAGTCAAAACCATTCTTGGTCTAGAGCTGAACATGTGCACTCTCCTTGGGACCGCTTGTACGTGTAGCGGGGAAAGAAAAGAAAGGAAATATTCAGATTCTAAAGCCTACGGCTGACAAATTAGTGAGAAGATGCACCGCTGTAAGCATGAACAGCCTGTCTGTCCGATTAGAGTGACGTATGCATCTCATTGGTGGACAGCTTTCATCAGGAAACTCAATTGCCACGGTGACAGTCAGGTAATTCAGGAATGAGGCAGTGGGTGGGCTTGTGACATACTGTGTCATGTTTGCAGGCACTTATATAGCTTATGCAGGCACTAACTGTATTCTGATATTGCTTTTGTTTATGTAGCTTGCTGTTGTTTCACCATTGTTGGATGCTTTGACTGAGTGAGTGGTGGTGAAGAGGAGAATATTCATTCACTAAAATGTGTGGGGTCTTTGGCTGTCAGTGCTTCACTACAGTTTGTTAATTTATGCATTTTATCATGTACCAGAAGTTTATGAGAAAGCAAAAACAACAGCACCATAAACTGTGTGTGAGGCAGGTGTAGTAAATACAGAATCCCATTCTTTGGCCAGAGGGTCTGAGTACCACTGAACTCTGCTGTGACCACAGTCTTGTTGACAGCAGCTGCACTTCACAAGGCCTGATGTATCCACTATTCTTTAGAGACAAGACCAGACTATAGAAAGACTTATAGAGGGCAGCCTGGACAACAAGATTGATTCAGAGTGATGTAGCACTCACTAACAAAGACCCCAACTGGTAGAGCCTGCCCTAGATACTTTTCTATCTCAGCTGGTTAACCCGCCTATATCTGCAAATATACGAAACTCAAACAAATGCAGAAAAAAGAGAATATCTGCGTGAAGCATGTAAAACCATACATCAACAGTCGTTGACAAAGTTAATTAAAGTGGAGTTTGCACTGCCATCTTGTTTGTCCTAGATTTTGTGTCAGGTTTTTTGAAAGGTTGGGAAACAGCATGCGCTCATTTCAGATGCAGTGCTGATTTATTTATGTATTTATTATTTTCTGCCAAAGTGTTATAATTAAATGACTAATGTGTTGCTATAGTACTTGAGGTCTGAGTTGTGAAAATTATCCTCATAGCCAGCCAGCCGACCGAACATGCCAACGAACATGGCTTAAGCATTTAGTTGATTATTGTGTGTATTTGTAATTATTTATTAATTTTTATCTTTTCAATTGCACACTTACCAAATTTATTTGGACAAAATTTAGACCAATTGTAAATAAGATCCAAATGTGCAAACATGTGAACAAATAAATGAAGAGTGTATTTTTTTTCCTCACATATAGGCTGGACTTTCTGTATTGATTGATTAATTCCTGTATGGTAATAAAGCCTATATTAACCATATTGTATAAGTATTCCTCATGGTTCAGAGCAAGGGTTTTTCTCTACTCATTTGATGTATGTGTGCTTATTATGTAATGAATCCGGCAGTTAATTTTATGGTAATCAAAGTCCCATTTCCCCAAGGTTACTCACAAAGTCATTTCTTGGTTCTTTTGTCTGCAATAAATTGGGCTGAAGCTGCTATTCATGGTAGCTGTCATTGTTTAGTACAGTAAACCTGACCACAGGTGAGTCAGTAATAAGGACAATGGCTATATTCATTGTGGGTCTAAGTCAGCTGTTTTATGGAGTAGAAGGAATATTGCATGACTAATTCCACTGTGAGCTTCAATGAGAAGAAATGATCTTCACAACTTTTTTATTATTATGTCATTCCATAATTCATCAAACACAGAATTTTTCAAGATGGATCCATCATCAGCTCAGAGATTCTTAATCGACAATGGGCTGCCTTGTAGTTAACTGATAGGTTTCAAGACTAGCAGAGCAGTAGATGAAAAATGAACATGAAAAGCTGTGTTAGGATACCTGTCAAATCTGTCAGTTCTCCAAACCTTGTGTGCATGGCCCTCCTTATGATGAATTAATGATTAATCAGGATTCTGAAAAAAAGGCTTCAGTGAATGATGGGAAAATAATGAGATTGTCTTTGATCATTTTATGTTAGATCATGTCAGTAATTTGTGGTAAGTCATCTGAATTCAGCAACTGAAATTCACTGCAAACCCATTAAAGCCAAAGTGTTCCTCGAAATCTTCCACAAACAAACCCACCACTGAATCTCTGATATCCAGGAAGATTTGAGTTACAGCTTTCCTGCTCTGCAGCAGTCTCTCAGGCAGGCTCAGATAACCAATCCTCAGTGTGGACAAACCTCTATTATGTGCATGATTGGACTCCCTGTGTGGGAATACCCAATGCTCTTCACTATGACTGTGTGAGCCTAATGCTGTGTGGCAGGTCCGCCACTCCACTGCCTAAACACATCTGTCATGTTTTGTCATAGTGACACAGCAACCAGCTGACTCCCACCTCTGTGACAGGGTATACTATATCAGACTGCAGATACATCCATCTGCATGAAAACATGTGCAAACGAGAGAGATGGACAGAAGTGGTGTTGTAGTGGTAATGTAATATTGAATGTGGCACAGCAAGCAGAAGGGACAAAAAACTGTGACATTAGGGGACAGGCTGGGAGAAACAGAGTTTTGACTAAGCATGTACAGAAGCAGAAAAAAAAGTCTAGTAAACACCTGTATTACGTCATTTACATTTCAAAAACTACACATGTATGCACTGCCTTCAAACATGAGGCGTCTTGCTGGCCCTGTGGTCTGTTTCAATACCACTTAACTCCAGCATTCTCAAATTCTTTCTTACTCCCATATGAGTTAATTGCCACAGTTTTGTCTGAGAATCTATTGAGATTTTAAAAAAAACTTGCAAGTACTTCACAAGCCTTCTTATATGAAACTGCTTTTATTTAACACCCTGTACCAAACTGTTCTTTGATTCACTTTTCTCTCAAGTTGCTCAGCCAGTATTAATGTCAACAGGAATTGATTACTGTAGATCTGACCTAGAAAAGTGAAACAAATCAGTAAGATGTCTGCTTGCATGGTATGCTCTTCTGGGTCTCTCTACCCTTTAGCATCCACAGTCCAAAATCGATTTGCATTAAATGATAAACAAGTGTCCAAGGAAAAGTTTTATGTGTTAGTTGTTCTTCTGGGATGATTAATTCTATTTAGTTTTCCTATTGCCTTGAAATTACACAGTTCATAAGACTCAGAATAATATCTAAAATGGAAATGCACAATCAATAATGGATGTAAAGTAAATAAAAACAATGCCTTAGCTTTTCTGACCTGCAGAGCTTGAAAAATATTTCCCTAAAACACACACACACAGCACACACAGTGTAAGTTGGAAAGCTGTAAAAATACATTGAGTAAAACAATTAGATTAAGCATACAATTTCTATGGACACTACTGCCATCTATTATTTTTGCAGAGGCAGTTAGTACTGTATCTCACTGGAGGCAAAACAATGGTATTAGTGGCTCTTGATATGAGCAACACACGCACTCTATGATTTTGTGGGCTCACTTGCTTCTTGAGCTATGATAATTAACCCAGCACAGAGCAGAGAACAGAAATGTTAATAAATGAAGACGTCTGAGAAGACAGCGCAGATGTACTAAGTACAGGGGTCATTCTGGAAATCTCCGGGCTGAAATCTGAATAAGGTTAATTAACTTGTTTCTGTGGCACCAGGCGGCCTGACATAATGTCATTTTTGGAATGTGGTTTCAATCCTTTTTCCAACACAACACAGAATGTTACCTAGTTGATTGTGTAGTTATGGGCACCTGTGTAGTAATATTTAGTTGTTTTCTTTTACATTGCAACTTTTATTTTGCCCATTGTTTGGGGTAAACACCGGCATAGAACAGCAATATGTAGCAGACTACAATACTGTCATAACTGCAAGCAATACATTTGAATTTTAGAGAAACTGAAATTGTGATGTATTTGTATAAATCAAAAACCTAATGTGAGACAAGGTTTAGGTATAATAGGAAGCAAATGTGAACAAAAAAACAAGGCTAGGCTATGAACTTGGTGTGAACTCGTGCAAAGTGCATGAAAACATAAGCTAGAAAATGTGACATGAAACAACAAGGAAATTTCAACTAAAGGGAAGACCAAAGACACAATCAAAACTCAGTCCTAACTTACAACTGTGCAGGTAAGAGATAAAATCCATGGCAAGAAATGGGCTCTTGACATGAGGGTAGCAGAAATTCTGTCAACAATCCATCAACACGAGAATGGATACTGGATACAGATCAGAAGAAGCTAAGCAGAGGCATGGTTGGTGGTGGCATTGGCACAGTTGGCAGAACAGTCATCTATGAACCCCAGGGTATCAGTTTAACTCCTATTTCCTCCTGGCTACATGTTGAGGTGTCCTTGGATAAGACACCCTTGGTGCTATGACTGCAGCTACCTGTCCACACGTATTTCCCCAAAGGAATTAATAAAGTATCAATTATTATTATTATTGAAGAGGGAAAGTTAACAAAGGAAGAATGGGAGAAGGGCAAGTGATTGAGTGTATGCAGCAAAGAGGGAGAACAGGAGGGTAGTAGCCAGGTGGCTTTGTGTCCCAAGGAAAGGGAAAGCAAAGAACAGAGGGCAAGAGAGGAGGCCAAGCTTTGGATCACAATGGAATTATTGTTTGGGAAGTATGCCATGGAGCAAACACACTGAAATCCCTCAGGTACTGTGGCCCCTGTGTTTTTACTGTGGACTTAAAATAACCTGTTTTAGAGAGAAAGAACTGTGATTTCAGTGGCAATGTTCAAACTGCAGGAAACAAAGTGGCTGACGTCAGAGGAAACCTGCTGGCAAGTGCTCTTTTGATCACTGCAATATTCATAAGGTAAATGACCTAATGCATGTTGCAATGATCAAAACAGAGTAGCTTGTGGGCAACCATTTTTAACGCTAGTGTCAACTAGAGGGTTTCTGAGAAACATAATTCTTCACTGTCAGTGCTAAGCACTCACAGTAAAGAGACAACAAGCTAAGTTGAAACACTTGTTCCCAGTGGCCAGGCAGTGTGAATGACAGGGATGAAGGAATGAAAGCCACTGTCACTCAAGATTTCCTTGCCTGTCATCAGAAATGTGGTGCCTTTCAACACGTCAAGCAGACGACGGGGCACAGGTGGAGCTAAAAGTGGGAACAGCTACGGAGAGAGTTAACTGTGACTGACAGGAAGAACAGAGCAATTACAGTACCTGCCAAGGGTTTTGAGTTCACTAGAGGTGAGGATAATTTAGGAAGCAATGTGTATTCTGTTTCTTTAAATCTTTCAATTTCAATCTCTGCATTTTTTGTCAGATATTCACTAACCACTGATATCTTCCCTGCCTCTTCATCTTGGGCAAAAGGATTCTATTATGCTGATCAGTTCTCAGTCTTTGCTTGGTGCCTTGTACTAGGAGCATTTCCTACCTTAATTGCTGAAAATCGCCTGACTTATCACCGACCGAAAATCACATTCACTGTTCTTATAATCTAGATCTCATAGTAACAGTATTCCGGCTATGTGGGCTATTTATATATCTTCTGTGCTGTATATGTAAATACTGAATGAAGAATTCCAGGTACCTTCCACACTTCTCCTTGTTAAGCTAAAAAATATAAAATAAATCAAAGGGTCACGTTCAGAGCAACAGCATCTCCAAGTGTACAGGCTCTCCAAACAGCAGGAGACAAACATGGCTCCTCTCCAGGAACACAAGATGGCACAGGCAGATGGCCAATTACATCCTATAATGCCTAATTGTAAATGATGAGGCAGGTGTCAAATTAGACCTACCTAAAAATGAAGGGGAATTCATAACACAGTGCTTGAGGTGATTATATTCCGTAATCTCTTAGAGAAACTCATAGCAGATTTTACCATGAATTCGTACAAGAAAAAGACATATACAATATTGTCAGTTTCATGAAATAACCTGTTAGTGAGAAACATAAGATTCTAAGTGAATGGCATCGACTCCTGGTGAAATCCAATTTCAGGCTGTGTGAAAGATGACGGGTAGTGCGCAAGGAATAGTGCTGAGTTCACAAAGGTTCATCTCACTCAGCGAGAAGAGGTTGCGGCTAGATGGCAGAAGTGTAAATATCACACCAATAGTTCTTCAGAGCAATCTTCAGAAGGTATTGACCTCTGCACAGATTCAAAACAGAAAATACTTTCAGTTGATAGTGAATTTGCTGATTTTTCCAATACTTCTCCCAGGAAGCCTGTCAGATTTAGCTTTGGCTTGATCAGGAAACTATAATATCTGTAAAATATTTTTACAGACTAAAATATGTTGTTTCAGCATTTGCTAAATTAATAGCTTTTTCCAACCAATGTTATGTGAAGTTATGATTTCTGTTATGTTTGTTTGCTTTTAGTCTCCTGTGGTCCACACCTGTCAGCTTGGTCTCTTTTTTTCAATTTATTGATTTGCAAGCTACTAGACCACCAAATTTACAGCTTGGTCATCAAGCCAGTGAAAATCTACTTATTGTAATGCTTGTCTCTGTAGGAAGCTTTGTAAAGGCAGGTTCTTTACTTTCCCTGTACTTTATACATGTGTAATATTAAAATTCTAGGGTGCCATGTGCCATGAAAAATGTGTAGAAAGATGTACAGTTTTGTTATTGTCACAAACACACTTATATATAAAATCTAAAGTGTGTTTACATGAACTGTTAACAAATACAACAATAAGGCTCTGCGAAAGGGGTTTGGACATTGGTGAGTCACTCAAGGTTGTTGCTACAAGGTTTTAGAAGGGCACTTTGATTGTCTCGCCAGTTAAAGCCTGCATTGCTTCATTTCTCTATTTGTTTGTTGCTCTCCACTCACAGGTCACTGTGCCCCTATTCTCCTTTTTGTCCTCTCAAACCTGATTATTGCCTTTCAATCCAGACACAGTCACTTCTGTTAATTGGAACAAACCTTTTAGTCATTGAACACACATCTTTTCTTCTCAGACAGGCCAAGACCGGAGTAGACTTGCCACAGACCATTATTAATTTGAAATGTCTAACCTTTCTATCTTGTCCCAACCCCTGCCACCTCTCTGTGGTGGCAGCACAGTTCCTGTCGTGACGCATTGAGCTGCTAAATAGCCACAACCAACCGTCTGGAACGACCCGGCAGTGGATATTAAAAATCTATCAGGCAGCAAATCAACAAGCTAGTACATGGCAAACACTATTATTTTCATATGGTGTTACTGTCACCCTTGGACTCCCATTAACTCTGCAGTGTTAAAAAGAAAGTGAATCAGCGCCATTATTACGTCTGAGAACCAACAACCTATTAGAGACTTTTGACCTGCTAGTTCAACACTCTTTCACGACCATGCGAGGACAACCATCTTAAGAAAGTGTATGTGTAAAAAAAGAGAAGAAATTAGAAAAAAAAAATCAGAGGACAAATCAACAAACTTTAGAACACCCACAGCTGATGGAAAAAAACACAAGAATTCTGAACACCATGGACAAAGAAAAATGTTGATTGCTTGCACTCATACTTAAAGGTTGTACCTATAAAAGCTTGCCCTTTCCTGAGCAGCACTGCCCTTCTCTCTTATAAGCATGCTTGTATGCTTTTAACGATGCTCTCTACCATCTATGCGCTCAGCCTTCACCCCAGGAATACACTATTCCATTACATCCCCTACCCCATACACACTCACACACACAGTCCCTCCTTCAGAGAAACATGCAAACACATCTGATGAAGCTACAGCATGTAAAGCTTTACTGGGGGATCCTCAGTCAGGCCTCAGGTGCTGGGTGGGTTCATACAGTTTGAGCTCTGAGAATTTATGCAGTACAGTGCAAATACAAAGAGGGGGGAAAAAGATAGGAAACTTAAGTAAAACCAAAACTCTGGGTGTCTCAAAATACACTGCTGGAGATTTTGGAGAGATGGAGAAACAATGATATGAACAGATGAAGGACATGTTCACATACACATTATGCTGCTATTGTAGAGCTTGTCTTCTTCTGTGATACTGTACACGTGCTGACCAAGAGGAAGAGGAGTGGGTTGTTGAGGTGTAAGAGGCAAGCACATCCTATGCAAAATAGTTTGCAGCACTTTGCAATATGTGAGAAACAGTCATGTTTATTTTAATAAGCTAATGTGATACACAATTTTTACTTGCTATTGATCTGCAGTCTAGTAATCAGCAACTCTTTTTTTTTTCTTTTTTTGTATTTATATGACCTGAACATTTGCTGTGGGAGCCACTTGAATCACCATGACAGCTTTAAAAAAATATTCAAATTAAAACTAAATTAATATATTCTTGAAAGTAAATAAAAGAAAGGTCTTCTTGGCTATATTTAAATCAAGATCATGACAACTTTTCCACAGCTGCCACTGTCTTTGTTTTTTGTTACCCCTTTGCTTTACACCTCTCCAGTATTTACATCAGTATTGATATGGTTAATATGGGCTTCAGTAAGTTGCCAGCATACTCTCCATGCATTTCACCACAAAGAAACAGCAAATCCCTAGATAGCCTGCTCTGGGCAAAGGACTCTGACCCACTCCACACTGCCAGCTGAGCATCCCACATTGCCTGCCCACTCCACAACATATGGAAGTAAACTGCTGGCAATGGTGCAAATGGTGGTTTAAATCCATCTGAGCCCAACCGTCACAGGGTGGCACCTGAGGCATGAGTCTCTTCAAACTAAACTCTGCCACAATCAGGGTGCATTGAATGGAAACTGCAGCAATATAAGCTTTCTCCTCCCTCTAGCCAACTTTATAAGTATTTCATCTATTCTAATCTCTAAAACCATTTCTTTTTTCCTATAAAAAAGAAATGAAATTATGAAATGATAACCCTGAATTGTGTGTAAATTCTGGTAATATTGTTGATATATATTTCCAAGTCTCACAAAGAGGCTAAATTGGATTTTGAAATTATTTCTGTATATGTTTTTTGACACTGTTCTTTTTTTCTTATACAAATAAATGAACAGCGGCTGCTGTCTGTGATGCGCCTTTCCACCCTGCCACAGGGCAGACATTAGTGTCACACTCTCTTCAATAGAGGCATGTCATAAAAGACACATCAATAACCAGACATCTCGATGTTCTCCATTATTATTATTCCTTAATGCTAGCAGAGGCATGATTTAATGCCTTGCGCATTTTTTTCCTGCCTGCCATTGCTTATCTGTGGAGTTTAATTAGCATACAAAGCCCTGTTTTAGTGGTGGGGGGGGTTGCGCTAGATAGCAGCCAGCCAGTTAACTCATCTTACTAACCCCCTTTGTGTGCGTTTCTTGCCACCAGGGCTAAAGATGATGGTTTTCTGGCACGTTTGGGAGGCTGTGTCACATTAATCCTTCCCACACACTGCTCTAAACCCAGCAGTGCAGAGTTCCACTGCAGAGTTGCTCAGATGGCCCCAGATACTATAAACAACAGAGTTAGAGACAAATAGTGTCTGGCAAGGGAAAAAAGAAGTTGGGCAAAGGTAAAAAGGCATTCAGGAATCTGTGCTTACTCAGCTGACTTTGTGTGTAAAGAGAGGAAAAAAGAGATGCAGCAAGAATATAAACTCTGCTTAGATGGGCAGTTTTATTTTTGGGAACTCATTCCACACCTTTCATAGCAGGACTCATAAGGCATCTCCTCCTATTGCATCTGGGAGATAGTGCTGGCTTTTCTTGCATGCCACGCCTGTCATGCGTTTGGGGGCTGCAGTGGAAACTTGCTGCCAGGCTTGGCCTGAAAAACGCATCTCTATGCAGGAAGCTACTGCCTTCAGCAGCATGGTTGCTGTCTGCCATTATCCTTCCAAGTATCTCCAGCATCTTCAAGCCCTTCCAGCTTCTGTTACCTAAATGGGAAGCATCTGCAATGTCAGGGGGAGACAGGAGCTGCAGACATCCAGTAAACAAGCTATTTATTCATTTTGCCTCAGCCTTGCCTCCTTAAGTGTGATGAGTCCTTTAACAGTATCAGAAACAAGACAGTACGCACACATACACACAAAATTATGAGTAGCCAAAAAATATGGCAGAACTTCTCAACTTCAGACTGGAGGCCATCCAAAGTGCAGAAGAAAAAAATTATTTATCCTGAATATCTCTGCCTTGATTTATTTTTCTCACTCCAACTGTTTACTGAATCAGTCCTCATAGCAGGTGGTCATCTGAAGCCAATAAAACACCGTGATGTCACAGATACTGCTTTACACTCTTTTCCATGTCTGAGCACTGCATCAGTAGAGTGAACTGGTGTCACTTTAAAATGACCATATCATCTGGTTGGATATTACTATGAAGTTAAAATGTTAGTTTGCACCATAAGTGAAATGATGGTATTGTAGCTGTTAGAAAAGATGCAATGGGAATAAAAAGTCTTTCATTATAATGTGTTACCTAGCTCAGAGGATGAAGCTATATGGGGTGTATAATGACATTTAACGCTAGCACAGAACACTGGGAATATATCTAATTACCAAGGAAATCATCAAGGAGTATGTGGGCTGCTTAAAAAAAAAACAGCAGCAAATGCATGGAAAAGACAGAAGGTCACAGAAAACTCCAAATGATTTTGTTGTGTGCAATATCTTCCTATACCAACGATGAATGTCTATGTTGCTGATGTACATTTCTACACAACTCAAACCCAAACATGTGAAACAAATACTCACCAAGAAGGTTCCCTATGGCTGATGCAGCTGTTTGCTTTAATAACATGCATTAGAGCATGCACATCCCTAGAGGGTACTGCTCCAAGATGAAGGCTAATGCTTCCATCTCCCTAGGTCACAGCACCCTATCCTTCACACTGGCAACCCACTTGGATATGGAGTAATCTAGGGCACTGCATGCTCATGTTCGATCTTATCACACTTGTGTAAATTTCCTTCAACGGTATAAAGTTATGCCTTTGCTGGCTTAGGGCGTGAGGTGAGTGTGCAGAAGCAGTTGCTGCATGGAGTGTGTGTGCGTGTTCTTGATCTTCGCAAGAAATCTGACAAGCCAGTGTGCCTGCGGATTAGAGGGGCCTCTGTTTGGGTGGCTGCATAATTAGGACAACTCTGTTGACAGTGCTGCAAAGTGACCTGCTTATTCATCACTGAAAAATGTCCCCTTCTCTGTTTGGTACCACCACTTTATTGGTCTTCACCTATTTAAGTCTCAAACTAAAACTTGCCTAAATGAACTCAGGGAGGTTATGGTTGCCAGGATGTGGTAAAAATACAGATGTTAATATAGTAAAGTGCAGAGACGCTGGACTTTTGCAAATTAGCTTTATGAGCCCTGTTTTTACATTAGGTGGTATGGAGGCTGTGGTTAAATAATCCTGAATGATCAGTAAATACAAACTTGTTGTTTCTCCTGTGCGTACATGCAATGTGAAACTTTTAATGCGTCTACAGTTGGACATGTGTTTGTTTAGAATTTAGCTAGACACTATGTGTAGGGGTGTCCCCTTGCTTTTGATCTCCAATAATGAATGCTGAGATGGGTTTTAACTCCATGCGACCTTCAGTGGGAACGAGCAGGTAAAAAATATGCATTAGGATGGATCCCTGGTTCATGACCACAAGGTTTAAAACATTACTTCACTAGACAGACTGAAGAAGAAAAGTGAGTAGCAAAACTTCCTCTTTATCTTCTCTGTACAACTGGACTCACTTCTTTTTAGGTCGAAACATTTCACTACGCATCCAAATAACTTCATCAGTTTGAGGAAAGTTGGTTGGAGACCACAAATTTATCCTCCAGGTTGGTTTTACTTCACCCTTCCCTGAATAGGCTTGTTAGGTGAACAAAGTATGGGGAGGGTGTGAGTAGATGTAATAGTCACACCTCTGACAACCCTTCCTGCCTCTGTTAAGCAGGTTGTTAAAAGATAACTTCACTTGATGACTGAGGATCTTCATGGATATAATCTTTACCTTGTATTTTTCAGGATTTACATTACTGGTATTTGCAGTTTTCATTTATCCTTGCACATGTCCCGTTTCAGTTTGAGCTATTTGAGACACTCAGAACAGAGAAGAGATTATGACAATTCTATAGGGAACAGTTGTCATACTTATTGTAAACTACAAAAACATGTCTAATTGAGCCATGCAGCTCAGTGCCACCCTCTTGCCAAAACCAGACAGAAACTGTTCAGTTGAACTGTGAGTGGAGACCCGTGCGTGTGCTGAACTTGCCGTGAGTATGTGTGTGCAACTGTGTGGGTGGGTGGCTGGCTGTGAGATGAGAGATCCTGGCTGTGTTGGAATGCTCCGTGGCAAGGTCTGTCAGCCTGTTGTGCTCCAGGTAATAGCTGACATTTCTTCATTTATGCACCTAATTGCTGATTTACACTGCCTCTAATTGCACATGAAGTCAGATCCAGACTTTGTAATGGGCAAGGGAATCTAGCCAGAGGTGTCCAAATGGTTCACTCTTCCTCTCTGTCTCTCCTCCCCACTTACTCCCTCTGTCTCTCCCACTCTACTGTGGCTGGCTGACATCTCCTCTGCATCCTTTATTTATGCACTCTTTCATCAGTATGGTGTTCTCCTGGCAAAATGCCAAGTCAAATTGTCACTTAAGATCAGAGATGACTTTATCTCTCTTTCACTTCTTTTCTTGCTTTTTTCTCCCCATCGTTCTAATTCCTTCATGGGATGACTTGTGCAGTTCCTGCTTGCAGAGGCTAACAAACGGTTTAGAGATCAGTTGACTGGAAAGAATAGAAAGCAGGCTGGCAGAAAGCGAGTCAATTGCTCAGCTTAAACTGACACTAAGCAGAATCACGTTGTACACAATTTTCTCTCGCATTTAGTGAGGATTATGAATTTCTGAAATAGGTCACAATATGTTTTGTTTATGATTAGGGAAAGAAAGCAATACAAAATGGATATTTTCTATATGAAATGCATCCCAATCAGTAACATAATAAAGTTATAACATCAATGCCTGCTACCCTCTCTCTGTATCTTACGTGGTTATGAGGTGGAGACAAAGGGATGGAAGGAGAGATCAACCGTTTATTACAGCATAAGACCCAAGTCATTTCCTGGAAATGAACACACTGGGGTGTGATATATGGGATCCTCTCTTCCATGTAACGGCAATCTAAGTGTCCTTTATGATTTCATTCAGAATCCCTCGCCCTTGTGTGGTGCAACTAAACATATTAAGGCAAAATGATGGATGGTCCCTGTGAGTGCAAAGAACCAGGTGGAGGATACAATATGTATTCTTCACCCACATGTGTGGGGGATGAGAGAGTTCATATTAATTATAGTAAAAAGAATTTGCCCCACCGTTCAGGTCCACTGGATGAATACTGCCATAGTTGCATGCATGTGCATGTGAGTGTGATGACTCAAGTGTCCCAGTGTTGCACTAAACAAAGCTGACTTTAATAGCTGCCTTAATAAAATGCCCCGGCCCTAATTAAGCCACATTCACATTTGTGGGGACAAGCTAGATTCAGCCTCTCTCTCTCACTGCAAGTTCCCTAGAGGCCTGTTCCATCTCTTCTATTACGTGCTGCATGGACATTTAAAAGCTTCCTTCTAATGGCTAAATTGTGTTGGGCATGTAGGTTTGTCTGTGACAACATATGTTTGAGCAACAGAGCTGTGATATCACAATATCTCCTGTTAGCTTCTTTCTACTGGCAGCAAATAAGCACCGAACCAGAACACGTTTCAGCTTTTTTTTTTCATCTGAGACCAATTATATTTTTCAAGAATATAATTGACTAGAGTCATATAAGGCTTGGTTTGGTGTTTCTAATTGTCTTTGATGATTGGAAATAACTCCTTTGCAATAGCAGACATAGAATAATGCTTAGTTTTGAATCCGTAAAATGTCTGTCTGTGACTCATGTGTAAGAGAATGCCATTCCTAAACATAACATGATGAATATGAGAAGCATGCCGAGTGAGCAGACCTTCTGCATGTTCTTTAACAATGTGACATGGTGTGGTGACATCCAGACAAGGTGACTTTATGAGATATTAAAGGTTTTGCACAAGCACACACCTAGCAGTGATAGATGGTCCTACAGACACAGCTAAGTCATCTTTTCATCTTCCTCACTTACACACAGGAAAACAATCATTCTCCATCTTTCACATATATACACTATTATGGCATAATTAATTGCAGGAATACCTTTGTGAATATATTGCTGTTGTGTGGGCAAATGTTCAGTAAAAATAAAATAGTGTGATAAACAGCCTCTGCTTGCTTTTTTCAGTTTAATTGGCAGCTATGACCTTCAGCTATGTTGAAGTGCAACGCAAACATTTGATAAAACCAATCCACATATCTTGACTGCACTGTTTCTTCTTTGCTCCTCTCTATTTAATTTGGCTTGCCTTAATCATGTTTCTCTGCTAGCTGTCACAAGTAAATAATGAGTAGACTCAAGATGTCTTTGATTTGCAAGGCCTTAGCCGGGTCACAGCTCAACTTGCACAGAAAAGGAAAAAAAAAAAAAAAGCCTGTTTGCTGAGGACTCATTAGGAGCCTTGCAGAGTAAAGCCAGGGTCACTGGATGATAGGGAGTCTCTTTACTGAAAAACCCTTGATCCTACAGATCACGAAAATATGCTTCACTATGATGGCAAGAGAGAGGGGAACAATTTCTACAGATGACAAATTATATGCTATAGGCTTGGAAAAAGAGAGAAACACAGGGTGAATACAGACAGACAGAGAGTGAAAGGAGAGGACATAATCTATACCTATGTGACTTCTAAGCCTGCAGATGAAAAGTCACATCATGTCAAACCCAGTTTTGATGCATGCTGCCCACAGATGAGGCAGCTGGCAGATACATACTGTGGGTAAGCAAGCTCTTCGATCAACATTTTCCGAGGGATATGAACATCAATGTTTGATAGTGTCCCATCCACTCATTAGCAAAATAGAAGTCCTTTCTGTGTGGGATAACATTTGAAAACCTCACATCTGCCCTTCCTGTTCATAATCACGCTCTCTGTGTGGAAACTGCAGAGAACTGTAGAACTTGCACTGACTGAGTTACTGCAGTTGCTTTCAAAGCCAGGCTTAATACTGACAATGTAGTAACATTTGGTGCATCATTACGCACATCATTCCAACACCTTTAGAAGAAACCATGCTGTGGCAGCCCAAAGGAAACATGTTTTAATACAATAGATTTAGTCTCTTTCCTAAATGTCATATTATGCTACACTAGCATATGCCAGGTTAGTCAAAAGATCCAAAATGACATTTTTAATTGAAGTGGAACTTCCCCTTTTTAAGAATCATAGAAAGCATATTTTCTTACCCTCTCCACAAAGCTGTTTTCCAGTGGTCTCAATCTCCACTATTCTGACATATCCAATTCCTCTTGCTCTTTGTTCTCTGCATGACGACTTCATTACCTTGGAGATGCATGGATGCCAGCAATTTTATTCATAAAAATATGCAACTGCAAATAAATAGAGAGACATTGCATGCACTGTTCTTTTCCTTTAATATGCTGGAATGTATTTTATGACAGAGCAACACCTGTAACCTATTATTCACATTCAGCACTATTTAAGCCAAGGTTAAATGTGAATATAAATAAAAATCTAGGCAGTAATAATGTTCACTAAATCACTAAAAGGCATATATGTTAATGTACAGTGCTCATTTCAGCCTCAATCTCCACTTAAATTCACCAATCAAGAAGAAAACTCTCAGTCAGACTTTGGTTTATAAATGCTATTATTTACTGGGACTTTGGCAGATGCTATTTGCAATTCTGTAGTAAATTGTACAGTGTTTCTGTACAGTTTTATCATATGCATGTGGGCAACCATTAGTTCATCACTAGGGATATGTTGTTTTGTGTTGTGTGCATTACTGAATGTGAGATATTATACCACGTACGGTTTTTCAGTCCAGAGTAGACCCGTTACAACTGCTGTCAACCTCCACAGAATTAAGTTGTGGCTATAGCAATGGAAAAAAAAGCTGTAAAAAGGTGGGGATACAGACAGAGAGAAATAAATTGAGACATAGGGAGTTAGACAGAGACAGAGAAAAATTAGCACAGAAGGTTCAGGTTATGACATGCTAATTGCTCCTCTGCAGCCAGGTGCAGGAGAGAGTTGTCATCCTGTAGGGTCTAAAATTGCCTGGGAGTCATAGCTAACAAACACAACATCTGCACACACACACACTAGCACTGCCTGAAGTATGATAACAGAATCTGATGTTTATCTTCCCAAAGGGCATCTCATCACACTGCCACTCCAACTTACTTTAACTCATTACAACAAACTTGCTAACTGAAATGTACTTTCATTCTCACCTTCCCATGACAGTGTCCATTTCTAGCCCATTTCCAACAACAGATAAGGTACCTGTTAACCTCTTCATGTATCTGTGTAGGTAAACTTTTACAGCTGATAATTCCTTCCAAAAGGTTCCATCCCTCGTAACAGTACTTTCTGAATGTCCAGGAAAGATCTGGGTAGAGATTCTAGTACTGTGATTAGGTCACATTTCTAATACATTGAATATAAGCCTCTATGCTGTGTAAGAAAGGCATTGCTACAAGGCAAAAGGAGAGAAGTCTCACTGTGAGTACTAGTTTACTAAAGGTCAGACTGTCAGTACGGGGCAGCCATTCTAATCTTCCCTGACCTGACCTTCAATGGTGCAACATTATCTCCATTAGTCTCTACAAAAGCTTCACCCCATTTCTCTATGCAGGCACATCCATATTTATATGCGTGTATGTTTCTGTGTACACCTGATTGCGTTCATATGCTTGCGTATGTCTATGCAAGACCCTTACAGAATTTTCCACCTTGCAACTGGCAGCCAGCCCAGCAGTGGGACAAAAGCTCTGACAACCTAGGCAATGGCAGCCAAGGGTAATAGCTAAGGGTAACTCCGCGAGTGCTGGAGTCACAGCGGCAGTTCAGTGACCAGGCAAAAAGCAAGTGCAGAAGAGCCTGTAAGTGCCCAGTAAAAACTGCAGAGGACCATGACTGCTTCTTGTTGAGGGAGCCTCTAATTGGTTTAGAACCCATGTCGTCACCACTTAAGAGTGGTTTAAGATATGCCTCCACAACCCACTAGCCACACACAGTAAGTCGAGAGGTGGTGAGGCCCTATCCTGGATTATAAAGTGAGAACTCTACAGTAGATGGCACAGTTTTTATTGCTGCTTTTCATGCTTGGCATTCTTCTGTAATGGTCTATATTGCCAATGAGCTCTCATTAAGGGAAAGGCAGGCCAGGATGTTTCTCTTTTCAAAAACCCATAGTGGTGATTCAGACAATCGTTCTCTCACTGTGTCCTGGCTTTTGAAATCTGTGTATTTTCCTAGTAAGGCTAAATTGTGAGTTAGGGGCATTATTTTTCTGTCTAATGTTAATGATATCCAAAGTGTGAAGAGAAGTCCTCAGTCACACAGTTCATCATTGCTTGTTGAGCCAGTGGGAGTTAGTTATTGAACTCTACAGGTTTTAAAAAAGTGGCCTAATACTGTCTGTCCACCACTCTTAAAAATCTTAGCTTCCTCTGTAAACACTTGGTGGAAACATCTTCTTGTAAAACCTTGTCAGATAAATTAGTCAAATCGACATCCAACTGAGCTGAAAGTGTGGAGGAGGGAAAGTTGTGAGGAGTGTGGACACCTTTGTGTATTTTTTTCAACTATATTTCACAAAGCGTTTTACCTGCACTGAAAATGAAAATTGGCAAAAGCAAAACTGATATTAAATTAGAAAAATTTAGGAAGAGTAGGAGTAGAGACATTGTTGGGGTGGGGGTAGAGGTAGCAATGGAAGGAGTGTGGGGGTTCAAAGCTCTTCCACTATTGGAAGCTGAATTATGGCCCCAGGCAATGCTGTCGGCAAAAGAAAGTTCAAGAGGCATGGAAAAAAGGAGAGAAGTAGTCCTGAAAAAAAAAGGCTTTCTTGAGGTTCCACAGTCTAGTAACCAGGATGCTGAGCTGGATGTGGCAAAGTGCCCCAGGGGAGGCCAGGAGCGCTGAGAGACAGTAACCTGAGATGAGAGGCACCTGAGCTTCAGCATCAACCATCTTGTGATCCACTGAAGACCACGCTTTCTGCATCTGCTCACTGATTCCCCAACAATGGACAATAGGAGCAATCCTCACAATCTGGTCACACTGGTCTTGTTGGTCGTGACAGACAACGATGAAGCAGATTTTAGATTTATAAGTAAGGTTTATTTGTTGAACTTATGTAAGTGCTTACTGAAAAACGGTCCTTGTTGCCGTTGAAAATATATTATATTATGCTTTATGAATTAAAAATGCTTGCATAGAGGTTGATTTATATCATCTGTTGAACCATTTCATGAAATTATGTTTGACTAAAGTGAAGGGCCCTCCACTTGGAAGAAAAAGCCTTGTCTTGAGTAAGGTGTATTTATTTCCATTTAAGCAAAGTAGTTTGATAAACAGCCCTTTAACTATATGGATCTGTTTAAAATATTACGTGATTCTAAAGAAAAAGTGGTAAAATTAAAAGAGTGCATTTTCAGTTAGTTTTTAGGCTTTTTGCCCATAGACTTTCAGGCAGACCTTTTTCTATCATTACCCTCCCATTTGTTTTACTGCCTTAAGTCCCCTAAATCCTATGACTGCTGCATCTCGCACAGCTGTGCACTTTTATGGCATTTGCTAATGTACTGTAAATGACATAAAATATGACAAGCTTAGTTTTCTGCCAACACTTGCTTTTATATCATCTTTTACACCATTTTGAATTCCCATTTATTTATTTGAAAGCAGATGTGATTTTATGTCCTCGCCATGGCTGTAAAGTGCTACTTTGAAATGCAAATTACGCTTTGATTGAGAGATTTCCTTGAAAAGGGTGTTGTGTATGAGGTGGCAGTGCGAAAGCTGGTCCGAGGGGAGATGTTGTGTAGTCCCATTTGAGGTTTGGTGATGTAATGCTGAAGATCCAGGTAGACTTGTAGAGGACACTCTAGGACATACTTTTGAGCTTCCACACATGACAAGCAGACTTTACAGACAGTCATCATGTCTGATGATCTCACTGTAAACCACACCCGTTAAAAAAGCTGAATTCCCAATGCAGACACAACAATGCTTTTCACCCTTTTTTAAAACTTTAAAGACATTGCCTACAGCTTTCTGGAAATAATGTTTTTTGTCCATTTAAGGGCAGATTTCAAAGAAAGGCTTTGGGAATTAAATTAGAAGATAGAGTGTCTGCTTATTGCCTTATATGCACTTAAAGGTAGAGTGTATACTTGAAAGGTAATGGCTTTCTACAGTCAAGTATTATGGTGGCTCCCACACTGAAATGGATCTCTTTACTTCTGTCTTGACAGAGTCCTCTTAGTGAAGGTGTGGCATAATATAGTTCCGACTCAGGCCTCTTATCTCATGTCAGTGGTATCCTACACACCTTGATAAAGCCTCCTTTCCTCCCTTGTCTCATAACAGCATTCCACTGTCTGACAGGTACTGTAGCGAGCAGGAGCCTGCCTCTGATCTCTCTTGCTGTATACACACACACACACACACATACACACACACAAGCAAGGCTTTCTCTGTGTTTCAAAAAATAATTTTTTTCACTAATGTAGCAAGTAGTGCTTGCAGCAACGGACGTGCATTTGGTTAAATCCAAAGTGTATAACACTCATCTTCATCACTTGCATTTATTTTTAAAGAGCTGCTGACAACTTACAATCTGATAACCAGACAGAGGTTAAGTTAGGTACTCACTAATGGAGCAATGGGGGCTGTTACTGAAGCCCTGTTATAGTCAGAATTTAGTTACAGTGATCATAAAATCAGAAACCTATTAGTAAACATGTTACTGTCTGTACAGTTGCTTTAGAATTTGATCAGCATGGCACAACTAAATGCAGATAATATGGATGTTAAGGTTCAGCATCAGACCCCCCATTTTGGAACACCTCCCTTTGGAAATAGCATAAAAGATTTATAACCTTCATTAGAGTTGTTACCTATCTCACTAGGCTCAGTGTTATGTGGTGTAGTGGCATTTGTGTTTCAATTTACACAGCACATGGGGCAAATACAAGGGCTATAAGCCTAAAAGATTGCTAGGAGTCTGGATATGTGTGTTAGCACAACTATGACTTGGCACAGCCTAAGAAATAGTGTAAACATCTTCCACTGTCTGCAGACAAAAGCAGGCATTCTGGAGCTCTTCATTTACCCTATTTTAATACTAGGTTTACAAGACAAAATAAGACAATAATTACACACTCACACAAACATACAAATAGGTGTACACAGTCATAAAAGCAGCATCATTTTCTCCCCCTGTGCAACACAAAATTATAATTACAGCTCACTTGACAACAGACAAGGCAGGGATCATTATTGCAACATTTATGGTAAAGGCAGAATGTCTGCGTTGCCTATAATGGCCATGGCTGAGCTACTGATGTTGTGATTTAACCTGGCACTTTGGCAGTGGCGAGCCGCTCCTCCAAATCAAGGCTAAGTGGCGGCTTCATCAGTGCCCTGTCGAGATGAAACACTCGCCCAGCGGTGTCACAGAGATGAGGCCCTGATTGGGACAAATACGTCTCCCTCTGGTGTCAGCTCTCATTCACCGGTCTGAGCACAGGCTGAAAGAAAGACAAATGTTTTGATTAGGGGTCTCTTTCAATGACACAGCAGCCAGTGAAGAAGAATGAGATGAGGCTGTCTCCAAGGGAAGCAAATAGTTGAAGACGATGAGAGGAAAATGGATGTCTCCACTGTCTGGAGGGTGTCGAATGGGGTTTTTATGAGTCAGAGAAAGCTCACTGAGAGCATCTCTTTTAATGAGACCACATTCCTTTTTCAGAGGACCATTTCAGTTTACGCTTGGCAATTGTTAAAATTCTGGATGCCATAAATAAAATCTTTTAGAAAAGAGAAGAGATTTACATCAGTCAGAAGAATGTTTAAAAACCAAGACAACTAAATTTCCTTTCGCTTACAGTGACTTTCTATCACTAAAACATTGCTTATCTGCTGCATAAGCCACCTCAGAGAGAAATTTACTTTCTTGACAAAAGTTTGATGTATCAATCTATCTATCTGTCTCTATAGAGGGCTTGGGAAATGTCTAAAGCTCTTTTGTAAATAAAACTTGTGAATACGTTAAAGCAAACTGCCCGAACCTACAGTTTCTCCACATCTTGCATGCTCATGCTGTACCTTTGTTTATTCTGCCAGCAAATATGTAGTCTTAACACACTGTCTTATGTAGCCAAATATTTCCTCATAAAGAAAAATTTGGTTGCCTGTGTTCCATAGCTTGAGGTGAATAGAGTGAGCGAAAATACACAACACAGCTTTGCAAGAGATACCTTGACACATTTGACATGTGTTTCAGCGGGATGCTGAAAACTGTAAACATCTTAAAGTACTGTCACTGTTGTACTGTGAGAACCTTATCTTGGACAAAATATAAAATATGGAGTGTGGTTACATTATGAAGTCCCTCAGTTAATCTTTTCATGTGTCTACTGCAATAATTTCTATTACAGCCTACATATGCTCATAACAAAATGTTTATTTACAATAAAGGTGTGGAATTAAGGGCACATACAGGAATTGCATTCCCATGTATGTGCCCTATTGACTCCACCTCTCACTATGACCTCAATAGCAAACATTCAGTAAAATTATCACCTTTCTGACTGTTTCAGCAAAAATGAGAAATTTGAATCTTGTAAGGGTAGAATTCATGACAGAGCTGCTGTACTGAATTGCATCAGATTCATTTGACATATTAAAACCTTTAAATGGAATTGGATGTGAATATTTTGTAAACCTTATGGCTTTATTGTTCAGAAGCTTTGATCTATTTATTGATTTAATTCTTTGATTTAAGACAAAATATGCTCCAAGTCTTGAAAGTCAAGGTACACTTTTATCTTGTCAGGTCTGCAAAATATGAGTTATGGCTGGACAAAAGGCAGCTTAATGTGGCTTTCTGTGCCTGTGACATATCATGTAATAGAAAAATGGGACTCTCTCCCAAAATATATGATTTGCCCTCTCTACACCACATCCATCAAATCAGCCACCTGAGCCTGTCTCAAATGCTCATCATTCCTTAATGAGCATGATCAATCCCAATGTACACTCACTTTGAACACACTTCAAGGTCCCTCCTCTGCACAAACACATTCCCTTTGCAAAGCATCTTGTCTTGATATCTTGACATTCGTACACTCAGTAAATACTCAAGTGTTCATGTGTCAGTAAAGAGACAATAGCAAGGCTGCTCCTGAAAACAAACATTCAACAAATACTCCAGTGACAAAGAGTGCTGAAGAGGCAGGAGGCAATGAAGTGGTGAAAGTTGACAAAGAAAGGGTATAATGATGGAGTACAGAAACAGAAGGGACCCTTCCTATTCAATCAGGCCCCATCTGAACTCCCAATCTCCCTCAGTCATTTGCATCTCTTTTATGTCCCCGAATCACATTATGCAAGTATACGCTTAAAAAGTAGTCCGGTTTGCAAAGTGAGTTGCTCCATTTCCCCTCACTTTTTTAATCAATACCAGCCAGGAGATGAGGGTTATGTGGTGTTCAGTCGCATTTATGCTAACTAGAATATTTGAACCATTCTCTTTGAACTGTTGTTACCTTGGAAACCAACCCACAGGAGTTGTTACTTTATAACAGTAATTACAATCAGTGGTCAGACTAGGTCCTGTGCTTACAGAACAAAGCTCATATGCATCCTGTAAGTAAACCACTTTGTGGGTACTGTTCTATTTCACACTACTTAGAGGCTGAGAACTATGAAAACCTTTACGCTACACTAAATCACTCCCCACCCTATCCATTAAACTGATTTTTTTTCTATGTTTTGCTATGAATTTTGGAAAAGAAAAGAATGCATTTCATGGGTTATGATGCCTTGATGACTTTTGGACCCAACTATAAGGGAACTGACAGAAAAGATGCAGCCTAAAGAGATTAATTAAGCATCTGTGGCCCCCAATACTCAGTTTTTTGATGTCCATAAAATTTCACTTCTTCTGGACATGTAGCTGATGATAAAGTGAGTGCCTGGAAGGCCTTCCCGCTGTTGCCATTTGTAATTTTTAGAAGTCATCATCAGAGGTGATCCATCTTGATTGTGTCTTGGCAACTGCAATGCTCTACTAATGCACAGTGTGAGAGAGGGCATAAATATAACATCTTCCGGCAGCACTGATGTTTATCTTCTGTGCTTCATGAATTTGCATTCACACAGACAAATTTTACTCATAATGGCAGCCATCACAGCACAGATAGGCTTGGTGTATTATCTGTGTGCATACAGTGTTTGCTTTACAAGTGGACAGACAGGAAAAAGGGATTTGAACATTTTGATGAGGATGAGAGATTGATAGAAATACATGTTTCATCTAATGGGCTTGGTGGAACTTTATGAAATATTCATTATTGGTAACTACTGTTGTCACATTGCCAGCTACATCTGAAGGATTAATTCTTATATTAATGAAGTGGCCATATGTAACAAAGCCTAGCTGCTCTGAAAAATGGGGCATCATTCCATCCTGTATCATAATTTCTGTTAAAACCTTGGTAAACATCTGACAAAGAAAAAAAATCCATTATTACAGTGAATACCACGTAGCAGCCAGAGCAGAAGTAGGACAAATACTATGGCAAATATTTGAGGCCTTGTCATTTCTGCTGTTCCTTCCCATTCCCATCTGAAGGCACATGTTTGTTTGCAGACTCATGTAATTTCCACTTTTCAGAGCACACTGAAGGCAATTTCTTTCAGATAGTTTATAAAAAGGTGTTTTACTTAAACCATTCCCTGAATGGTTGACTCTAGACTGGTGTAGATTTTCTTTTTTTGTAACTGCATGACGTATTGCTTATGGAGTTTCAAGTTATTTCAGCAAGATGAGCAAAGCTATTCATTTTCAGTCACTTTGATCTGCAGAGTTTGTGCCTTCATGTGTCTTAGACTTAACACTGAGATTAGTATGGTGTGACATAGTCTGTCTAGTAGCGTGTGCATAATACAATGGCTCTATATGCCATATACTCCCATTTATTGTGCAGATAAACATGTGTTATGAGAAATATACCAGGTTATAATTCCAATGGGTTAAAAGTGCCACATTTCAATAAAACAACCCTCTAATTGCCTTATGAAATTCCTACAAGCAGTAAATCAATCACAGCTAATCGGAATTGTTGGGTGACTTTATGTTGTGACCCATTACTTTAGGATTTATATTGTAAATAAATTAGATTATAGAACACAGTTGATCAAAGCGTGACTTTCAATGGATATGACTGGTAATTAGTTTGCTGTTTTCCTGCCAAGTTTCTGTCACACATTTGCAGTAATATTGCTTTAACACCTCTGAAATTGGACTTGCATTCTTTTTTCAAATTTGTCTAAATAATTTGTCAGACATTTTACAGAAAGAATTTATCACCAGTCTTAAACTGACTCTCCCCAAAACACATAATAACCATGGGCGAAATCCATGTGCTCTCTAAATGGATTGACGTATCTCACAGCAGCATGGTTCACTGATAGTGTTAAATTAATGATTACACTGCAGAGAACTGAAGTGCACAAATCATGGACATTAGCATATCATAAAAAATGAGAGAACACATACTGGAGGATTTATGACTAATCAGTCTGGTCTGGTGATGAAGGACAAGAATGTGTGTCATTGCCTTAAGAAAGGAAGGAGGGGGCAAAGAACACAGAGTCATATACTTAGAAAATGTAATTTTGTTTTCCCTGCTGTGTACATCTCTTCTTTGTGGTTTAAATAAATGTATCAATACCTCCCCTGCAGGGAGAGTGACCAATATTTGTCATTTGACTTAAGTTTTCTTGGTCATTGCAATAGGATCTACAAGAATAACTTCATTTAGTCTCTAATTTCACATTTTTATCACACACAGCTAGCACCTGTCACCTATGGCAACACTACCACTGGTTTAGAAGATAAAAATAAACCTTTCCCCTCAGCTCCCCCAACTGTTTCTCTCTTTACTGCTTCCACTTACATACCACTGAAAACTACCAAAAGCAGTGTCATAAAAAAATAACCTGTGGTCATTGGCTACCAAACTACAACACATATGACCAACTCACTCATGCCTCCATATTCCGAAGCCCTCCTTTGCTTCTAAATTGCTGGTATGAAATACCCAGGCCAGAGGGGTAATAGTTTTTGATAATGATCCTGGACTAAGCTTTGGTGCTATGTGGCCACATGTCGCACAGACAGCATGCTGATTATTTCTCTGAAGTGGGCTGGATGTGTGTCCGTAACGGTAATTTCCAGGCCTGATTGGTAAAGAGCGATGAAATTGGGGGCAGTTAGCACTGAGGGGAAAATAGTGCTCGAGTGTGTGGAAATGCAGGAGCCATCCAATGGTAAACAAATTATCTGAAGTGAAATGACAACATTAGGCGATGCAAAGTGCCAGTGCACATTAGGAATATGCCTCTATGCACAAACTTTACCTACATGCTTTTTTTTGAACAGATGAAACATCTAGGCAGAACTTATCAAAGATCTAACCTTTCTAAATGCAGGGTATTTAATCAGACAAATAAACATATCCAGTAAGCGGTAACACACAGACATTTACGAGTGAATTCCCCATTATAATTTATTTCTCTGCCAAGTAAAGTATTTATATACATCTCAGTATATCAAGATGTAGCAATATGGAAAAATGTTTATAATATCTGTGTGGGTTTTAATATGGATAATTATAAGGGAAGCTTGTGCAAATCTTCTTTTCTCTGTAATAAACTGGGTTTTGTTGACAGATTGAATTGTCATGTTTATGTAAAGTCTTCACAGACAGAAAGGGTATCTGCATTATAGTCTCATGCTGACAAATATAATCATTGTGATATGTTCGAAGAATCCCTTCTAATCCTTAAAGATGGTACAGTTTTGCAGTGGACTTTGCTTAAATGCTGTTGTTCTCAGTATGATAATTGGACTGAGATGGAGATAGATAGAACTAAGATAGGGAAAAAAAGACGATACACTCCAACCTACCTAAATTATGTGATCACATTGTCAAACTCTGAAGTGTGTCTTTAAGGAAATGTGGCTGTTAGATAATAGAGGGTAAGCAATTATGAAAGATTTGAGCTAAATCGCAATGCTTGATTTAGCAAATTGAAAGAACTGGAGTAAAACATTTCTCTATTATTGTCACTAATCTTGTAAGGTAATAAAGGAAAACAAACTATGTAGTTAACAATATTTTTTTCTAATTTCTACTCATAGTTCAAGTTTAACTCTCTTGTCTGTAGCAACAGTCGAAACGTGTCTGTTTCGCTTTGTATTCCCACACATTTAGAGAACATAACTCTTGAAGTCAGGACCCATTTGTCTCATAACAAATTGTCATTTCTGTTTTTCATTTTATTATTTTAAACCAAGCTCTCTCATTTAACCAACCAATAAAACATTAGTTGTGGGCACCTGAGTGCAAACCTCCCTCTCCTAATATTACTGTCAGTGACAAAGTCTGCTAAATGAAGTGCTTAATTCTTAATTGAGCATTTTAGTAATGAAAATATTCTTCATGAATAACTGAAGGGACAGGGGTTGTCTTCACTCTATTGCGTTTGAGGGAGGGCCACCATTTTTGCCAATGCTGTGATGCCCAGTGAAGGATAAATCTGGCAGATGTGACAGAGATTTATTCATTGCAGGAGGGGATGGATGAATGAATGTAGCCACCTTGATGTACGCCCCAGTCCTCTCAAACACATCACCTCCATTTCTTTACTGCAGTGTTCCTATGAAGACACATGCATTGCAAGACTCAGCCAGGCTTTAAATTGAATGAAGGAGGTCACTTTTAACTGCTCAAGAGACAAGCTGAGAAGTACAAGCTGGTGTCAGTTGCCTTTTCTACCACCAGTGTATTTTAATAGCTCTTCTAAGGCATGAATTTAGGAATGGCAACAGCGCACAGACTTTTTAGAAAAGGTGCTTAATGTGTCTCATGTAAAAATTCTGTTCCTTCGCAACTAAACTGCAAATGCGATTATGTTTTGTAGGACCTACTGAAAAATTGGATGTTGTAGCCTAGTGCAAGATAACATTTTTCACACAGAAGTAAACTGGATGTTGTACTTCAAGATTGGTTATTTTGGCAAAAAATACATTGGAATGTTTTAGTTATATGTTCAGTATCAATGGATTTGCAGTTAACATAATGTAGTAATTTACCTAGAAAAACATATTTACTTTTGCAATTTAGTTGCATAGTAACATATTTTTTGTGAGATGTTATTTACTTAATTAATATTTTTGAAGAGGCTGTTTGAAAAGTCAAATAATTGTTTCAGTGCAAAGTGTGACAGGATTTTCATGGAACCTGCTGCACATACTAAAATCGAACTCTTTGCAAACATAATGTATGAAAGCTAAGACAGTTTTTCACCCAACTGAACACTGTAATCAGGGTGATACTGTGCTTTTCACTTAATTGAACAATGCAATCAAGGTGACTGTGCTAATCTGCCTGGTGAGAAATTGACAGTGTCTGTGAAAAATAATTTACAAACTTTTTTGCCTGAGGCAAGAAAAAGATTTCAGGAGTAAGAAAATAGGCGGGAAGTATTCAGGCATGTGTGTTGCTAACAGAGATACCCCTCCAACTTTGAATCAGAAACAGCACATGCTGATAATATCAGTCGTGACTGAACAGATACAAGATTCCCTTGCGTTTACAATGCTTTTTTTCTCTTGGCATGTTCTGGAAAACATGCCAAGAAGGCTGTTGGGTAGCTGTCTATATGTTAGGGTGCTTCATCTGCGTGCTGACAGAGTACCTCCAAGATAATCTCCCCACATGGGAACACAGTCAGGGCTGAACAAAGCTGTCTAGGTTTGAAGGGCAATGCATATGGTGAGATAAAGTCTTACCTAACCAGCATTAACCACATTATACACGCACATTTATGACAGTCCTGGTTAGCTAGCGAGAAGCTGTGGAGCTTCAAGATGACGAAAAGCCCTTTACAGTATACGCTTTGAGATACAGCACATTATTTTTCCTAATGTTGGTTTAGCAATAGATGTAAATTAAAATGAGGCACTGGATAGGATTGTGCATTTCTGTGTGTGCGTGTGCAACACAGTGTGCATGAATCAATATGAAAAGTCCTTTTTTAACAAGTTATCAATCAAATAGAATTTGGTTCAAGGCTTAAAAATGACTGGTGGGAATTCTAATGGCATATTCCAACTAAATTAAAATTAGTTTCTTGTATGACAACAATCTTTCCTCTGATGTGGTTTGGAATCACACAACAAAGCTAATCAGTTTCCTTGTCTGCAATAGGATAAGTAATTTTCTTTGAATATAAAACTAAGCATACAAAGAGCTGTAGTAGATGACTGCAATGTGATACGATGATGTATGATGAAAACACTTTCAAGTTCCTTGTTGTATTTGCTCTGCTTTTATTGTAATTTTAATCAGCTTTTTATTTGCATATAATTAAGTTGAAAAAGTCTGAGGCCATTTTGCTACATGCTCCTGTGTATACAAATGGGCCTGTGTTGCCGCACTTGTCAAAGAGGGAAAAGGATGAGTTCTGTAAGAAATACTGATAGAATGACCCATTCAGTTTCTACTTGTTTAACTGCTAATTCTGTTAGATGATGTCGACGATTTGAACTGAATTTTGAAAATAAGAAATACATGTGAATAAAATACAACAAAGTGTGATAGATGAGGTGACACTTTTAGACATTTGTTACAATTTGTGCTCTATAATCAACATGAAATTGGCTATATGATTGCATTTCTGTGTTTCTAAATACATATCAGTAACACTTGATATTCTCCAGTCTGATCCATATCATTTGACCACCCTCCCACCCCCCAGTACCCCTCCCCATTAAAGCAAACTCTGCCTCTAATTGAGTTCACTATGTACCACTTTCCACCTGAATACACAGTCGAGGAATACAGCTAATAGCAGTTGCACAATTGGAATACATGGGTGTGAGCTTGAGTTAATGGATGCCACTAGAGCAGTGTTGGCAGACAAGATCGTGTTATCTGCTGTGGTGTGTACGGGCCCAGCCCATCTGTACGGTGACATACTTCATAAATGAATCAAGCTGAGCTGTGACGCCTGTCTCTTAGGCTGTGCTTCAGTCCTGCTGCTGCACTGACACTTTTGATGCATGTACAGTATCTTGCCTCTGTATCATGAATAGCAAAAGAATATGCCACATTTGTACATCACCTTTTAACGTTCCTTCAACATTGACAAGAGCTTTGAGTGTAATTGGTGGAAATGGGAGTATGGTGCACTTTCCTGCATGTTTTTTTCTTCATTCAGCACTTCTCTGATCTTAAATGTCTATGCCCTCTTATCCTGATTACATTCAAATAATGTAATTATTTAAATGAGCTATACCTAACCTTTTCCTTATTTTGTTCTGTAGGGGCAGAGGCCATGTTTTCTCAGCAGCCACAGGACCTGGTGGTGGTGGCAGGGCAGCCTGTGACGCTACCATGCACTATCCCTGGTTACCATGGCGTTGTCCTGTGGATCAAAGATGGCCTGGCACTGGGAGTTGGCAGAGACCTTTCTGGTAAGGAGCAGCATTTATCCACTTGTCATCCTGCATTCCCCTATCATAATCAGTTTCTCCTATTAATTACACTCTGTAATAAAACTGTCACATTCAAATAGCTGCTTTATGTCATCTAAAGCCCCCTCATGTCAACATCCTACTGTCTGCCAAATATATCACTCTACAGACAGATAAAAGAGGTCTCATAATAGCTTGTTACAAAAGTATTACATTATGAGTGTTACATGAAACATCAATGATTACATCACTCAATATGCCCCAACAAAATGAAAAATTAATTTGTCTCCTAAATACAGTACAGTCCCTTATACAGTACTGTGAAATGGTATTTGTATATCTGTGAAAAAGTTTTTCACATAGGCAGCTTTTTTCCAACAATAAATTAAATCATCATTTAAAAACTGCATTTTGTATACACACAAAATTGTTTTATGATCTGAATCTGAATGTGTGTAACAAATATGCAAAAAAAAGAAAAAAATCAGGAAGGGGGCAAATACTTTTGCACAGCACTGTAGTGTACTTTGTGTTTGTCAGAGAAGCACAAAAATTCTATAAAAGTCTATTTCTGTTGCTTCAGGCTGCTAAATGGCTTTTTGAAGAGTAACTGGCATTGTCTAATTACACTGCACCTTATGTATAATTGCCTTAATTGTTTAATTTGGAGTAAAAGAGACTGTCATTTAGTAGCCTGTTGTTCCACCAGTCAAGGCTTTATGTATATTCATGACCTTGATGAATTTCAAGGGAACACATCACTCCCCTAAAACATTTAGAACCTTGTGAAGCACTGAGCTATTGAATGAGAAATCCATAAAAGAGTAGTACACCCACATCATTTATTGAAATGATCATTTAATTCTTTCAAAACAGATATCCATTTTAATTTGTACACAGCACTCCATACACAACTGGATGCATTAGTCCATAAGGGCACAATCTTCATGTTACCGCTTTCTAATTTGCCTCATATGTCTCCCTTTTATCGGCCGGGTGCCTTTCTGTGTGGAGTTTGCATGTTCTCCCCGTGTCTGCATGGGTTCTCTCCGGGTACTCCGGCTT
>JAUMHL010000005.1:12299201-12327977 GCA_032362345.1 Sandelia bainsii
GGGATAGGCTCCAGCACCCCCCGTGACCCTTACGAGGACAAGCGGTTAAGAAAATGGATGGATGGATGGATGTCTCCCTTTTGTCACTACTGAGAAATCTGAGTTATTGCAATTCAAAGCACAATGACACAATATCCAACTGTGCCCATTTTTAAAAACACAAAAGACTATGATCAGGAATGATTAAGTATGTATTTCACTACAGACAGCTGGTCTTCTGCTCTCTGACATTTAGCAAACACTCTTGGAGGCCTTACCTGTCACCAATGAAGTCTGTAATTAAACCTCAGTGGTTGACAGAGATGCATTAAAGCCAATACTATTTCTTCTTCAAGTCTTTATCAGGCCCAGGGGAAGCAGTGGCCGAGAGGTTGCCATAAACAATGGTCCTGCAGTCTTTGAGTCTCCTTTAGAGGAAGAGGAGCCAGACTGGGAGAGTACTTATAATTTCTTGAGATAAAATGAGAAAGAGCGAATGGAAGAGAGAGCACAATTTTATTTAGGAAGCCGAGATGTACAGTTTATTTTATCCCCTAGTCTTTTATTGATTTAACAAGACAAGACAATCAAGATAGAATCTCATTTCAACAACTGGCAAAGTCAGAGAAAGGAATAGAACAGAGAGAAAAGGTTGGGTCAAAACACTCAAGGGAACTACAGTAGATCAACCTTTAATAAAACATCTGTCAATAGTTTAACAATCATGGACAGAATGAAGCAATCCCCATACCTTTCTTTTCACGACAGCCATTTTTTTCTTGTTGTTCTGATTAATAATCAAGCCCAAAATGTAGAGTTGAAATTAACTTTCTCTTAAACCATTTAAAAAAAACCTCAGTTTTGTATGAGGAGGAATAGCTGCGTGGAGAAGATAGGTCGCTAAAATCAGCGGTATGATACGGACAGGGGCTGAGTGCTTTCTTTTGAGACGGATGACACTTTCTTAAAATAAAGCGCTCCACAGCTGTCCTTTTTATCACTCCTGCCTACATAAACAAGCAATGCATGTGGCAGTAAAAGAGTAACGGTACATCCACTGCACGATGTACACAATAAAAGGAAAGTGGCAGCTGTATACATAAAAAGTGTGACGAATCAAATGTTTCATGGAGAATTTCAATAATATAGGTCTACTTGGCTATTCATAGAAAGAAGCTGCGTCTGCAATGGCGTGCTCCGCCTGGGACCTGTTTCTTTTCACAGGAGCAGTGATTAAACTGAGAGAAGTCTTTCACTATTCAGAGCAAGAAATCACAACACAAAAGCCAATGATTCCTATCTGTCCCCGAATTTCTATTCACTCCCTTTTGTGTCACACTTTTCCACTCTAATTAAAGAAAAGTAAAGTAGCCACATAGCAGCTCAGAACATACCAATCAATATCATGAATATGCAATAACTATGTGCTACGCACGACAGAAGTGACAAACAAAACAGCTATAAGGGAATGGTGCACACTATGTAAGGATGGAGAAGTAAGTGTTGGTATACACTATTCTACATATTAGCATTAGGATACAGAAGAATGAGCTCATGTGATAAGAGTGTAAGTTGAGAGTTAACAGAACTTCACCTGTAAGCATGTGTCACTCTGATGAGAGCCAACAAAACACCAGTCACCTGTTCACAGCTGCAGCAAACCTGTTTCTATCCCCTGGTGGTTACATTGTGTGAAACATGTTCTAGGTGAATGCTATAAATCATTAGGCCATGCCTCAAGTGTCTGTATACTTACATGCACGTACACCATTGATCCAGCCTCAAGACAAATCCATTCCCCCTGATGGATTCATTAGCCCTTAATGGGCCTATTTTACATTGTTTGCTTTGGGTAACACATTGTGTCTTTGAAAGTCAGTGAGCTCTAAGATCAATGGCCCTTTACAGGTACACATCATGTGCAGAGGTGATCAGTCTTCATATGTGCCAGTATAATTTCACTTTTATTGACAAAATGCCCAAGGTAGTTATAAGGAGACAAAAACACATTACAGTATGATTACGTTCTTTGAAAATTAGATTATAACATTCTTATCATTTCCTATCCACCACAAATGCAAATGAATTTCTCTTCTGGATCAAGCTAATGTACTGAGAAGATACTGGAACAAAGCCATATCCTCACACAGCAAGATTATTCTTAGTTTGCCAGAGGCACAAATGAGGTAATTGTCCAGATCATTTGTGTAACAGAAATTGACATGGTTTGTACCTTGCTTCAATTAAGGCAAGCAAAACAAAACTGCCTTTGAAGTAAATTCTGTTTCTGGGGTAGGCTGAGACTGGAGTCAAGTCAAGGTCATATCACTGAGAATGTGAAATGATCACTACCCTTGTGATCTGCAATGGCATTATTGCTTCCAATCTCATCAATGAACATAAAATTGAAGCAAAATGGTTCTCTGGGTGATCTTGTGCGCATAATGGGGAATCCTCTATTTTAGGCATTAATCTGTGAAATCTATGAAAAAGCAGAAAGCTTTTCAACCACGTGCCAGTGGTTATTAATGTTATTAATTGAAGTTTTTAGTTCTCAACAGGTCTATATTAACCCTTTTACATTTGCAAACTGTTTACTGAAGTCTATAGCTCAGTGTTTGACACATGTTTGCAAGTAAAGTGAATTTCAAACATCAAGGACGTTGAGGGGACATCACTTGTGTGACTTATTTTCCCACAAAACATCCACCGGTGCTGCTTACAACTTGTTTTAGGTTAGCTTGACACTTATATTGCTTTCTCTTCTCCCCACCTTTAATGTTTACATTTAGGTGTTCTTTTGTCCTTTGTCCTCCCACTGTATAGACCCTTGACATTAAAGGCTACATGTAGGAGGATGAAATACAGAGAGTGGCTTAATTGGCTGTAGCTCACCCCACTAGCATAAAATGAGGCCCACTTCACGCTCTATTAAAGGCAACTGGATCCAACGAAGCATCAGTCAGTAATTGGACTTTGAGCATACTATGGGTTTTTGCAGTAGATGAATTCAAGGACTTAAAAGCTGTCATAGCCTAGTCTGTTATGTTCGTTTTGGGCGCTAAAGCATACACTGTAACTAGTCTGTAAAACCTTTACAGTGAAAACACTGAAGTGTTCGGGGAGCTCTGAAGTGAACATGAGTCACTGGCTAGCTGTTACTGAGAAATCAATATTTTACTCCCCAGCATTTGCTGGCATTGACCCAACAGTTGGATGGGTGCTGATAGACTTTTTTGGAAAGGAAATGACAAGCGTGTTAGTCTAAAGTGTTAAGTTTTCTTTTACAAAGTTGAAGTGAGGCTTTGTTAAAAGTCTGCCCTTATTCTACTGTGCAACTCTCCAATTGTTTCATCACTGATCAATTACTTAAGGACCACTGGAAGAAAAAAAAAACATTCTTTGCTGGAAATTCTTAGAATTTTTTGAAGTGCAAGTTTTATGGACAGACATTCTCATTTCATTACACATACTACATTCCTAAATAATTAGAAAGATGGAGTGAGTGAAAAAGAAAAAGGAATCTTCAGAGACAAGCAATTCCAAAAGCATGAGAAATACCCCATAAAGCCTCCCAGTGTAACATATTCTTCTTCCTGCTTATTTTCCCCAGTAGAGGGATGCACTTCACAACACTCTTGCAATGCATATTTCGATAATAGTTAAGGGGATATCTTTAAAACCATCTCGCTTGACTTGTGTAAAATGCCCAGGTCTCTTGGATATTGCTCTGCTTTCTTGCATTATTAAACTATAAATCATTTTACAGAGCAATGCTGAAACAACTGAAATTCGAGTTGCTCCCATTTACAGTTTGAGTAAAACATCATTCTCTAGAATGCACCAACCTCCACAGCAGCTCATTAACATTGCAAGGAGAGCTATAAAACATGTATAAAATGCTTTGTGAATAAATGAACAAAAGTACAATCAAACTATTACATATAAAGTAATCCATTACTCATCAACCAACAATTTGAATTATCTGGTTATGCAGATCAATTAAAGTTAAAATGCTCATACCAGTCCTGTGCATTATATAAACATTTGTTTATGCTAGTTCCAATTAAAATGTGTTAAAATGTGCACACTACAGTTGTTTACATGATAATAAACTGCATCTCTTGGAAAAGCCTATAAGAAATTAGCGTTCTTGCTTTTGGCACATGAGAAGTATTTTGATTCTTTGGAATGTAATTAAGATGAACGAATGTATTTGTGCTGCAGGCTATCCTCGTTACACAGTGATCGGCGACCACGGTTCAGGAGAGCATCATTTGAGAATCCAGCGTGTCGAGCTGATGGATGATGCTGTATTTGAGTGCCAGGCTGTCCAGGCTGCCATGCGGTCCCGTCCTGCCCGTCTCACTGTACTGGGTGAGTCCAAATTAAACACACAGACACCAGACAACATTACAAGTGCCAACCAGCTTCAGTCACTGTGGTGCAAAACAAGTCATGGAAAAGGCTTCACTGGTTTCACTGACTTCTCACACAGCTTTTCATCATTTCCTGTTTGAGGATGCACATTGCAGACCTTAAAGAACATATACAGCATAAGCTGGGATTTTATATGATATAATACTGAGATCAACATCAAAGAGTTCTTAAGGAAAACAGGACTGTTAGTTCATCTGCAACACCAACAATACTACCACACCTGAGCCAAAAAGCTGGACAGACACACCCCCAGAGATCAAGACACCCTAACAAAAGCAATAAGTATACAGCATGTCTGCTTGTTCACTTTTCAGGTGCAGTTGCAAAAGATAAACATACAGTAGGTATAAAAAGCCATATGTATGACTGTGGACTGCAAGGAACATAAAAACTATCAGTATTAAGAACCAGTTATATTTTATGTTAAAACCATTAGGAAGGCATTAGCTCAAGTTTTCTATTTGGCAGACAGTTTGGGAGACCCTTGGCAAACAGTGTCAATATGACTAAATTTTTACAGACCCTCACATTTCAACTTTAATTTCTTTCCTCTGCATGCAGTCTCAGTTTTCATTAGTAGTGTAAGCTTGAGAGGTTACTGGTTCTTAATTAAACTTTATTGGGTTGTCATTCAGTATTGCCATTTCTGCCTTACTGGGTAGCACTGGTGCAATTGCTGACCCAAATCTCTTTCTTGGAGAACTCCAAGCTTCCTGTTTCTCACTGTCTTTCACAACCTTCTTCGCTGGAGGATTGCTGGAAAGATAGCTGGAGTCGATGACAGAGCAAAAGAGAACAAGGGAGAAGAAAAAAATAACAGTTGGGGGGTAAGAGGGGGGGTGTCTGCAACGCAATATCCCCGCCACAAGCGACTGATCTGCCTTATTGATCTGGCCTAATGAAAAGTGAAACTAACGATTTGTAGTGGAGAAGGCAGCAGGAGAAAGAGGAAAAAGGGAAAGACAAATTGTGGCATAACATTTCTCTGGCTGCCAACCCCCCTGCAAATGGATATGAGTGAATAATTATGGATACTCCTAAAGAGAGCTAAAAATGCAGCTGCACTTTCATACCTTCTACTACTGTCCTTCATTCAGTACTTGTAAAAATTTCAAAGTTTAGCTGCTCTGATATAAGGCTTATCACAGGAACACTGCTATATGATCACAATGTCAAGGACAAGAGGACAATTCAAGATGTGTTATATAACAGCAAGTTCATTCTAAATGGATTTGATTGAGATCCCTCTTAGTATCTTTGAGAATTTTCATAGGTGTTAAAACATGTATCTGAAAACATTCCAATCGAAAGAACCAGCTGCTGCACTCAGCAGATGCAAATAATTCTTGGTTTTAATCCCTTTGACACTGTGCTTTCCTGATTTGGCAAACCCAATGGCAACTACTCAAAGTAATTAAAACAAACAACAACAACAAAAAAACAAAACAATTATTTGCTAATGCTTGACTCTGGACAGCAATGCAATGTACACCAGCAGTAGGCGCACTAGTTGGTCCTACTCTGTGTAAATAACTGTTCGGCAGAGAGCAAGGGGAAACCTTTATTGCCTATTTGGCTGATTGAGGGTGAGAGAGTTCACTATTCTTCCCCATAAGCCTGAATATAAGGTGTTTGTTTAATCCTCTGCCGAGCTAGCTGGCTCCTGAATGCACCGTCAGGGATAACTCCAGGCTGACATAATGGAGGAAATATATGCAAGGCCTGTGTCACTGCAAACTCCAAGCTGTCAATTACTTGCCAGTGGTGACAGAGTGCGTCTCTCGACTTGGAAGACAGCTACGGCCCTGCACACCTATGCGTGCCCACACACACACACACACAGACTAGTGTACACACACAGCCTCGCTTCTTCAAGCTGACAGCAGAATAAATCTAAAACTCCCCTCTATCTTTCATAACTCACTATCAGCCCAAACTCCACCATGTGCCATATCAGAGGAACTTCTTCCCTCTTGACTTTGATAGGAAATTACATAACACGAATATTTCCAAAAACGTAAAGAAAAACCTTTATCACCGCCAAAGAACAGAAACTGCATGTTTTCCATTTTCCTGATTTTCATCTTAATGATTTGCTGAGCATGTCCTTGACAGACAAACATTTCACTTGAGCCAAAGATGCAGCAGCGGTGACCTTAACTGAACTGCCCATTTACAAGAAAATCTGCAATATGCGGAAAAATCCTTTGTTTTATTGTCACTCACTTGAGTGATTAAATCAAGAGGAAAACAATGAACAGTAATCACATCAGCATTTATAAACCAGAATCAAGTTCATTCACCAGAAGGCTGGGAGAACAAACTGACAGTTAACTTAACATGTCCAAGTGTTTGCATGGTTTGCAGGCTTAGCCTTGGATGCCAAAGGAGAATCAAGGTCTTGTGAATTAGTCATGAAGAGAGAGAATAGAGGGTTTCAGGTCCAAAAAGACCCCAGAGGCTAATTATATTCCTTGCAGCAAGTTGGCACTGCTCCAGACCTTTGCTCTAATCTTTCTACCTTAGGTTGGGGACCACTAGAACAAAGGCAAGGGATATTACTGTGGTTTGATTAAGGTTGTTGGCTGAAAATCTTGTCTAAGGTGATCTGTAGTTTTTGTAAATCAGTAACATGTTGAGCTTTTCTGCAAAGGAATGTGTTACAATACTATAATGTGTAATTTGTATTTCTTCTTTTTTCGTTCTTCGTTTTGTGATTTCTAGTTAAGCCATGGATCTGTATGCAAGAATATACAATTAATTTTCAAAATAATGCAGATAAGCTTTGTAGTTCTATGTAATTTCTTAATGGACTTGAAAGTGCAGGTATATTTAGAAAACTCCAAAATAACTGGTAATTACTGGAACTAACTGTTCCACTCAATCTCAAGTTATTAGCGTGATCATGTCAGGACTCCCCACCAGGGTACTATAGTGTTATACTGATGCATATTATGTAATGTTAATCAGGCTAAGTACTTTACATATGGTTGTACTATGTTTGTAGATGTGAAATCTTACTTTTCCTCCTGGTTTTTCATTGAGTCAAGTAAAAATCAATTTGGGTTCAAAAAAATACTGAGAACAGTTTGCAAGTGCATTTATAATCATGTGAGTTCAATAACAATAGTTTTTTTTCCCCCTTCCTGTATGTTATTGCTTCTTTGGCCTCATTATTAAAAGTTGTTAACCCATACAGTAGCTATACTCTACATTTCATTCCATAATTAAAATGAAATGTAGTGTATGTGAAACTTTAAAGACCTTCTACAGGATCTTTCAGAATGACAGGCATTCATGAATGCAGTAACATGCGGGTCCTCTGCCAACAATAACTGATAGCATGCCATTTGAATGAACAATTGTGTGCAAGATATTTGTTTTTTTCTTTTCTTCATTGTTCAATATAACAATATTCATGTGCACAAAAGCCCAAGGGTATCTTTTATCATCGTTATTTGCAATTGCTTAAGCTCATCAATCAGCCATTTCTGTGGATAAGTCTGAATTTATTATTGCTCAAGGATCACACTGTCATCCTTTTAGAAATGGAGGTGAACTCTGAGGTCAGGGAAAAAAATAATATAAAATGTTTCTGAGGAACAGATGCCCAAGTTGCTAGCTCTGTGGTCTGCTGAGGGTATATGAGCTGTTTCACTGCTAATTCAGTCAGTGATACTGTTCTCAGTCTGTGGGAAACACTGACCAGTGATGGGACTGCCTTATAAAGTCTCATGGTAGTTTCTATAGAGGGGGATAACAGCTCAGCTGGAAAGAAGTAAGTTTAAGACACATATTACGTGGCTATGACCTGCTGTACAGTAACCAGAAACAAAATATTGGTGCCTAATTAGTTTTTGTGTATAGATACACACAGTCATATTCATTTATTCATATCTATTTTACTAAGCAGTGAAAGGGATAAAAAAAAGTGTGAGTAACCAATTTATTTCCTAAAAAAGTTAATTTAGATTTATTCAAGCATCTCGGCTTAAGCACACAGAGAGATAAGGTGTCCTAAACGGTAGTCATTCTGGAAAAAAATTATGACTGTAATGTTTATATCACACTGCCTTTTCTAACATTCTGTCTACAACATGTGATGAAATTAAGTACATCTACGGTATCAGAGAGGCTGAGAACAGGTGCATGATTATGGTAGACAGACTGTATGAAGGATTTTTCTTTTTCTTCTGCTTTTCAACAGAAGGAGGAGGAATGACACAAATACATCTGTGCTCTGCAAAACAACAGTACCAACTGTGTACAGGTGCTGAGCTGATTTGACTTCACCCAGAAAAGTAAATAGACTTGCTTTCCATTGTAATTGTTAAAAAACTAATGATTGACATAAAGAAAAATCTAAAACCACAAGGACTAATAATTGACAGGCCCTCGCAATGAGAGCCTTTTATTTTTAACTGTCCTAATTTCAAAATTTTTGCCTCACAATATATAAACATTAGCTACATAGTATAACCAAGCCTGGTGATAAGCACCAATGTCAGCACTCCCCCCCCAATCTGTGGAGAGCAGCTTCTGGGGTTGCACATGGCTGCGCTGTGACAGAGCAGGCTCTGCATGTCTCTGACAGTTCTAGCATCTCCCACTCCTTGTTTCGTCCTCATTCTTCCTTCTCCCATTTTATTTGACACTGCTCATTTGGTAGATCATGATGTTTTTGTGTGTGCATGTGCACACACAGGGCTGAGGATTTTCCTGGCTTTCTAACAGATGTACAGTGACAGCACTTGAAGAGGGCCGGTGATTTGGGCCAGTGAGCCATGTATGTGTCTTCTATCCACCTGTGTGGGGTTTCCTCTCCTCTCCTTTTTGTTTGCTTTTTTTTCTGATCTATCTATCACAAACTCTGCAAGCTGTCGCAATGGGGTGACAAGCAGCCCGTGCAAACATTCTTCTGAAATAGACAGGCAAGTCAGGAAGCTCATTGTTCATCAGGACACGTCTACTGGAGCACAGCTCTACAGCAGCTACATTGCCAGCATTCCTCCTGATACCATCCAGCCTTCTTATGAGGAACCCTCTCTCATTCATTTACCTTCAAATGGCTTTTTCTCTTAACCTCACGCTCCATGAAAAGCCAGGGTCCTGAAGTTAAGCAATATTGATTCACCCTGGGAAACCCACAGGTTCACCATCAGCAACACCAGTTTTTACCAGAGTGCAGAAGACATCTCAAGCAGCTCCAGCACATGTTGTCAGCTCCTCCTCACAAAAATGACACAAAAAAATCATGTTTTATGTTTAGGGAATTTTATGTTTAGTTTTTAGAGAATTAATCATTGGCCAATAGGCAGCTCTATGACCCAAGGGTTTCAGGCCCCATTTTGCACTGTTGAGTTAATTACACATCAATACGCTTTGGTCGCATTCATGGATAGCTTTGATTATACAGTAAAAGTAAATGATCTTACTGAAGTCCAAGCTTTCTGACATCACTCTGTTTTTCCTTTTGATTGATGTGTGCAATGTAATGTTTGGGGTTATATGTCTAGCATTTGCTAGATTTACAGACATACAAATAAATTACTCCCAGTTCTTATCTCAGACTGGGTGAAATGATTGACCTTTTAGCAGCCCAAAAACAAAATGCTGGGATTCTTCTCTCGTCTTGTATCTCAGGGACTGGAATAGGTTAATGTAAATGGTGGCAGACCAAATTGTTTTCTCCTTCAAACAAAAGAAAGTCTCTGAGCTTATGATCGATCATGACATCTATGACTTAAGAAATTCATGTATCGTAGTATGGCCAGCAGACAGCAGACAAACGATTAAGGCAATAAAATGTCTGTATCTTACGACTATTGTAAAGACTTCAGCTGAAACTAAACATCTCACATCTTTGATTAATACAAACATGAAAAACAAAGTACAAACTCATTTGTGACTGATCTGCTATCATTTATCTTTGATTTGAATCAAATCTGTTATCAATGAATTATGCAAGTGTCGACATCTAGTATGTGTATGCATGCCAAAAGTGTCCATGTTTATGCATGCAAAAGAAGAATGCAACTTTGCTACACCGTTGAAAGGGATTATATCATTTTCCCCAAGAAAAAAAAAACACTAGTGAGGGGAACAGAGTTTGCAGTGAGTCAGCCCTGTAATTAAAGAGAAGTGATCAATCTGTACCACTGGCCACACTACTTATGCCAAGTTCATTGAATGGCTGTAGTAAAGAGCTAATTTAGAATCATTAGGGACTGCCGAGTTTGCAAACAGCCCAGTAATGATGATGGCTGATTCAAGTTCAAGGCTTGGCCTCTGTATAACTGTCAGACCTGGCACTCATATGGCAGGATCAGTGGAAGATCTCAGATGAGGAGAAAAGAGCTAAATATCTATTTAAATTCATTTTTCTTTGTCATTCATTTGTATTCAATAGATGTTGGGTTACTGGTCAAATCTTCACATTTCCTCAGCAGACACAAAGAGTTTCACCTGCCAAGAAAAAGAGCACAAAAGCTTCCTCTTTTACCACACTCGTGTGTAATTATGTATAGCTTTTCCTGTTTGTTTGTTTTTTATGTGAGAGCTTTTGTTCCATTCTTTTTTTCCCCATCCATTTTAGTGGTGGTGATGTCAAACAGATGCCAGGGGAGCACATACTGAGTGCCTTTAAAAAGTTAAAAAGAAAACAATTTCAGTCCAGGCTGTCACAAACTGCCTCCACATTGGCTTCCTCCACATAAAAAAAAAGCATCAAACACAATGAAGGACAGAAAGATACTAAGGTAGAGATGCAGGATGGAGGCAGCCAACCATGCCTTTATTCTACTTGCCTGTTCACCATTCACCCTCACTATTTTGCAGTCCTCCAGGGTAACATGACCTGAAAGTGTAGATGTGCACTGTTTGCTCTGCTTGTGACCTCCTGTCTCCTATGTAGCCCGATATGCACAAAATCAGAATTTCCTCTTGCACTGTATGCTCTGACAACCCTCAATAGAAACACAAGTCTGAATAATACTAGACAACTGAGACTATTAAAGGTCAAAATGAGGCACATAGTAACTTACTGAAACAGTCTACGGGTATAACAACATTCAATAGCTGTGTCACCACACCTGACCCTCTAGAATGTATTTATAGACACTGATATGTGTTACTGTAATATGTTTAAAAAATTGATATTTTGATAAAGCCCATGATCTCTCTTTCTCTGGGACTTTTTGAGCACTTGTAAGCAGTAACAGGAATATCAGCTCACTTGGGTGTGTGTGGGTAAGTCTTATCAGTTACAAATTGTCAGACTTTCCTTTCTAATTTCCACCTCTCCATAAAAAAATGGCTGCCTTTTATGGCTGCCTTTATGCTTGACATTTAATTAATGTTTCAGTCATGTGTGCAAGAGAGCACTGACAGTGAGCCAATAACACTGAATCTTTGCAGTCAACCGTCACAGTGAGCATCACCTTTTGTTCATTTTCTTTAATGACAAATGGGAGAGCTGTCTCAAGAGTCCCACCTCATAATGCTTTTCACATGCACCATCTCTCATTTGCATATAATGCAGTAGCTATGTTCTTAGAATAAGAATAAATCCCTGATCTTCTTGACCGTGTTTCCAATTGCTGATAAAGGACCAGAAGGTGACCACATTCTCACAAAGAATCTTTCTTACTTGCCTAGATCAGCACACTGTGTTGTCTGATCTGCTAGTGCTGACCTGAGATTCCTCTTCCTCTCTCAACCCTCTGCACATTAATGACCAGATGAAAGGAAGCCAGCCAGAATTAACACTGCATTTCAAACTCAAACACACAATAGGAGCCAGTGAGTGTGACTCCTTTGAAATAGCAGATTTGCTGGTCCAGTTGGTCAGAGTGATTTGTCAGGTTCAGTCCAGTCCAGGCTTCACTGTTCTCACACAGGTCTGACTCAGTCCTTACTCATTTTAAATGTGCCATACTGATGAGTATGTTGTTTGATAATTTGGACAAACAAACACTTTGTTGGTGGTGGTTTTTAGTCAATCATTTTATGTTTTGCAAAGACATTAGTCATACCAGCAACAGACCAAAATGCCACCCCCATGGACTAATCAGTCACAAGACACGAAGGCTAAGACAAGCCTATGTGTGACAAACTGCAGTGTGATGTTAGTGGATGACCAGGTTCATTGTGCTGCTCCACATCCTCTTTATCATGCTATAAATCACATGTGACCATTTGTTAAACAGACTAAATGTCAAGCTGCCAGATAAAGGCTAAAATGAAAAAAAAAAAGTTTTACAGGGGCATTTTTTTAAGATCTGATAATGATAAGTTACAGTTACTTCTAACCTCAGTGATTTTCTTTAACAGTTAAATGCTTTTAATGTGAAGCAGCAAGAGCAGGACTTGTTTATATTATATTAGCAGGAACTTAACACAGCATAGGGTATTAGACCATTAAACAATAAAGCTGGCTGATATAAAATTGAAACCATAAACACTAAATTATGTGCTGCATCATATCATGTAAGTTCCTCATGCATATGAAGGTAAATCCAGTGTTGGTATAACAATAAAAAATATTGTGATGATACTTAATTACAGAATGTGGAATAAATGCAGTACATTAATGGCTATAGCTGAAAATTCCAACCACAGATAGTGTCAAAGCGAAAAATGCAGCTATCTAGGTCTGAGAAGATTTGTTTGATCATTCTTAAAATAGATTTAGAGCAAGTTAAAACTAAAACAGCTAAATAAAATGATAACATCTGTAATTTCACTGAAGAGTAAGCAACATAGAATACTGCATGCACAACTGTCTGGATACACACTTATTCATGTCTGCCATAAAAGTGCCCTTTTATGCTTATTGCCATTAAATGTGCAAAAAAGTATCCCAAATTACACGTTCCTTATTTTCATTCATCTCAGTGCTGTTTGACAGCATACATCTAACCCATAACAACATTTTTTCCAATCACAATGCTTTTGCAAGGGAATATGGCAGCTGCCTGCAGCCTTTGATTTCATCTTGCCCCAGATCTGCATTGTAATGAGCACTCGGGTCAATCAATAATTCACTGCAGTTTCAGTTATAAAAAGAGAATAAAAAAAACTGACCAGCTCATGGGTAAAACAGGAATATGACTTTGATCAGTGTCATTAAAGACATGCAAAGCACTAGTGTGATGCTTACTTCTCTGTTGTATTTAGCAGTCTATTTGGAAGAAACAGGAAACAAATGCACAAATGCAAACTAAATTTAAAGTAGACATTTATGTGAGTGCTGTATGTATAGTGGGAAAATCATAACTGTTTTTAATGATGGCAGAGTTGATTGTTATTGAAATGTTTATGCTGTGACTTGTACAAAGTGTTTTGTGTCTTATACTTAAACTGCACCATCCACTGTTCCATTAAGTACAGGATAAATCGGTTTCTCACTGTGAAGTCATTGCATTCCCTGAATAAGTAACCCTAGACGTGGCATTTTTTTCCTACATTTTCACAATTAGCGAATACGTTAGCATTGTTACAATATAGGCATTAACATTATATGCATAATGAAGTAACTGTAAGTGTCATGCAGTAAAGTCCTTGCATCATAGATTTTCAATATCAGTGTTGTGAAAAGACTGATGCCTCAAAACATAATTTTATTAAAGTATGCCCTTATTCTGCATTCATAAAAAACATGTTCCACGTTGACGGCTCAGGAGGTACACTGTAAATTCTATTAGCTGTCCTACATAAACTGTTTACCTTTACTACATTAACAACAATATGTACTTTTTAATAGTTTTTATCAAGTTATAGTTAATTGCAGGGTGAAAAAAAACATTTACTTATTGTTTTGAGTGAAGCTAACTTGAAACAATCAAGTACAGTAGCAACTAAGGGAGCAATTGCATTACTAGACCAGTGGGAGGCAGTAATACAAGAAACTGTGACTAATATAGAAAAATAGACTTCCAAGTACCAATTACCAAGTACCCTCAAAGAATTGGGATCCAGTGCTTCACCAACCTATGTAGTTGAAAAGCCAAGAACACTGACCTTTCAATCTCCACCTGCTCTTGGACCACTGCTGGCATTTGTCAATGAGGGAGGAAGGAATGGGTCCACAGTGCACTGCACTGCACCTAAATGCTGATCAAATAAGCGTAATTTACAAATTCTAAGTCTGTGTAAACATCACATCAGTTGGCCATGTGTTAACTGTAAGTATACTATGCAAAATGAGCTTCTGTTCAGACAAAGTACAATTCCTAGTGCACTAGGAATACACTTTTTTATGGTAATGGGCTTCTTTACCATTTTTAAGCAAGGTTAACCAATTAGAATTTACAGTGTAGAGTGATCGTCCACCAATCTTGGGCTGGTGGTTTGATTCCTGGCTCCTTCTGTCAAATGCCAAAGTGTATTTGGGCAAAACACTGAATCCCAGGTTGTCCCTGACAGGTCAGGCCAGCTGTATCACAGCTTCACCATCAGTGTGTGTGTGTGATTGCATGTGTGAATGGGTCAATAGATGCAGTATAAAGCAAAAAGTGCTATATAAGTGCAGACCATTAATAACTCAGTTACCCCCCACCCTTCTCTATGTCTGTATCAATAGTTCCCCCAGAGGACCCAGTCATCAGTGGAGGGCCAGTGGTGAGCCTAAGGGCTGGTGATCCACTCAATCTGACTTGTCATGCTGACAATGCCAAGCCTGCAGCCTCAATCATTTGGATCCGCAATGGAGAGGTCCTTAATGGGGCCATGTACTCCAAGGTAAGCACAGAGGTGTGTGTCATACCAGGTTTGTAGACCGGCTGGGGACGGGGCGGGGAGGTGAATAATGGGAAAGTGTTGCATATGGCTGTAATTTTATTCTGTAGATCTTTTTTTAAAACTTAAATAGTTAATGAGAACACCTGTTATTTACATGTTTGCATGCCATACATTGCTGTAAATGACTACTGCAAATGTGATAAACATCCATGAGATGTTTCAGAGTGACTGCTTGAATCATTGGTGGGCGCTTGCCATCCAGACTGCTTTTTGAAATGAAATGCCTTGAAAATCCAGGTTGTGTTTTGATTGCAAAAATATGGCTGGCCTTCTTTTCCCATTTTTCAAATCAGCTTAGACAAACAGATGGTGATAATGGATCTATCAGTGACTTTGCATTTCTCACTGATGTTTTGATCTCCTCCTTCAGTGGCATTTGTTTCTCTTCATCTTCACAACCTGTTTTAAAATCTACTGTCACTTTTGGTACTGGAATCTGCATTAATCTTTTTATGGTGCAGTGTGAATCCCAATGACACAATGTCACCACTCTTACTACCATAGTTCACAATAGCCACTGTTCACAATAGCCTGGTATCACGATAACCTGATCCCATAGACACTTGATTGACATTAGCCCTCAAGGCTAATCATGCAATCAACACTGTCATGTTCTATTTCCATTTAGACAAAGGACATAAAGAGACTAGGCACTTTAGAGCACTAACACCTCCCCCACCTTCCCTCGCTCCCTGCGCTGCCTCATCCCATTATCAGCTTTTTTTAAAAGAGAAGATAAATGCCATTGATTGGACTGGGGTATGGCACCAGGCCGATTTGAATAAAATGATTGCTGGAGGTGCTGTTTGCTAATGGTGGGCGGAGAGTGAGCTTCCTGAATTCACTTCCTCTCAGAACAATGGGCTGATATGAGAACATACTTTGCTGGTAGCTGATGAATGCTCACATGCCTGCACTGAGCCAAAGTATGTTCCTCTTCCCTCTTATCTCTATTGCCTATCATTAAAAAGCAATGGGTTCGATTAAAAGAAGATGGCTCTTTTTGGGGTGTGAAGACCAGTAGGGGGACATTTTGTAAGCATAATCATCTGCTCTGATGGTCTTCTCATATCCTGCAAATGAAGAGGACAAATGTGAACAGATGTGGTGGAGGATTCACAGAAATGACTTTCCTGATAATGTCATCTCTAATGATAGTTGTGACCCAAAGATAATTTTCCACTATGGCCTCCAAAACCTAATCTCCATCCCCTCTTAGAACACTATTTCTTGGACGAGCAGTTAAAGAGAAAGTCTATGATTAAATCTATCACTTAGCAAAAGTGTGTGTTGGTTTCCCCTGTTTGATGCATTGCTTATCATTAGTGAAGGTAGCTCTCAAAAACCTGAACTGTAGTACATGTAGTATGGAGGGGACATCCCAACTAATTAAGATGCAAAAGCTTTTCGCAGTAAGGTGAATGGTTCAAAAACCAAGACTAACTGTGAAAATGTGGGCAGAGGAAATTAATGAATAATGTTCTCTCTTCCCTCAAACACTCAACTCCCATCTGTTCCAGTGGAGCTACTCAGTGGTAAACAGCAAAGGACTGTTTGTAATATGCAGCCTCTAGGTCTGAGCTATGGTTTGGAGGGTTGCACACTTGTTCTGTGATACTTCTGTACTGGAATAGTACAACAAATCATTTGTAAAACATGACACATTCCCTTGCTGGAGAATAATCTTCCTCAATGTGCAACATATTTTTCTGAATTCTCTGGTGGCAACTGACAGGTGAGCAAGAGACAGTGGAGTTATCTCAGTATTAGGGGGTTTAAAAAAATTATGAGCTGGCAATAGTGCTTTTTCATTGTATACCCTCTCAGGCCTACAGTAAATGTATGTGAAGCCGCTATTGTTGATGGATATCATTTTCAGGATGGACAATAATCTTTCCAATCCTGCTTTTTCTCTATTAGTCACCCTGCTTTCTACAAGTATTGTGAGAAGCTGCTTTTCCCCTTCACTTTATTGCATTTTACAAATAGGTAAGTAAATAAGTAATTAATTAAATTTGAACAGTTGTAGTGTGCCCCAGCAGTTGAGAAGAGTACCAATGTATATCTGTTCTCTAAACACAAATACAATCCACTGTGCAATTCTTATAATTTATATAAAAATATATTGCCTAGTTAATTAACCTCATTTGTTCTGCCTTAAAATTAAAAGTGTGGTATTAAATATAGATCATTTCAATTAACTGCTAACTGTCAATTTATTAGTTTGAGTGAATGAGTGACTTCAGTTTAACAAAAGAAAAGTATTTAATGTAAGTGACCGTTTCACTTCTCCATAAAGATATAGTACAATTTTAAAGCATTTATGTGTTTTAATAAAAGAATGTGCTTCGGAATTGAAAGTGACTTGAATATATGAGTTAATTATTGAATATAACCCAGAGACACGTCAAAGGTGTATTGGATGAGTTACCAGAATATTAATGATGTATAAATTATTAGCTTTTGCTTACATGATAAATTCAGCACCATCATTGGGCAGTTTTTTTTCTTCTCTCTTTTTTTCCTCCATCCCCTGTTATTGAAACAATCAGGAAGTTCCCTGCATGCCATAAAAATCACTGCTGAAAAATAACCTTCCATTACTGCAGTTAAACCTGTCATAATACTGTACTTCCTTGCTGAAATTTCTGTAATCAAGCATTCTGTGAACATTTGCTGAAAACTAATCTGTCTCACATAACCGCCTGATGTCTTTTAACAACAACATGTAATGGGTTGAGGTTTCAAAGAAGTAAGTGCAAGTTTCTGTCTGAGTGGTAAAAACTGAATCATCAGAGTGAACGACAGGCCAAGCCATGTTTGCTAGCTAGTAAGTGCTTGATTTTTTTTACACCATCAAACAATAGCCTAGTGCTTACAGCATTCAGGTGATTTTCATGCTAGTTTCACACTAGTTTCACATGGTATATTTGGCACACTGCTTTTGTTTTTATAATGACTCAGTTTATAGTGTTCCCACACAGCTGAGGTCTTTGGCATTTTGCATTTCCTTTAACAACCAAGGTGAATGTGAAAGGCATGACGTTCATTGCTGTGAGCGAGGGGAATGTCAGGTCTCCAAGATGAGATGATACAGTATATACATCCACATTTTGATACTGCAATTAAGAAATATATACATATAGTATATACTGCTAGAATGTGCAGACAAACTATATTTTGCAGTCTGGCTATATTGATATCCTTGATATACTTAAATAAAATAAAATAAGTAAAATTAAATACAGAATAGCAAACCAAACACCGGCTCGGGTACAGCCCTATAACCAGAACCATTAACTCTACAATGAATATAGTTAGACTACAGTAGAGGTCAAAAGTAAACACAGTGCTGGTTAAAGGGTAACACTGAATTATCTTGACTGGGGACACATGGAGTTTTATTTAGTACATAATCCATTTTGGTTTAACTGTTTTAATTAGATAATCTACAGTAGTTGGATAGGCTTTGCTAAGCCACTAGCTATGACGTTATCTTCTCATTATGTTAATGCTTGGCTTGACAGCTTTAAGTCAGTTAAGTATTGTTCTATTAGTTGGCTAGAAGTACCGCTTGTGTAGCTATTGTGCTGTTTTTTTGGAGGGAACACATTAGGACCACATTGACCATGAAAAAAAATAAAACAAGCCCGGACTAGGATTGAAATGTCAGGAAATCTTAGCCTTGATTTCAAAAGGTTGCTAAAGAGAGCTCACTGTTTCTGCTAATGTCTGTTAACACATCTTTATTCACCTCTTTTACCTTCTAGATGTCAGAAATCTCATACTATAGCTTTAAATATAACTGGAAATAAAGTTATTTTATATGTTTGCCATTGTTCTCTTACCATTGCTTAAAGTATTTCTCGCATAGTCTCCAGGCAGTGATATAAAAATTTATCAATTTGTAATGTGGCATGGTGTTGAATTCAAGGCAGCAGCCAGCTAACCCCTTTTCTAAGATTAATGACTTCAGACAGGTCCAGAGCGACCAGGGAAACAATCCTGATTGTGTCAGAAAGGATATTACATTGACATATTCCGAGTCTGACAGCTAATGCGTTCTGCTTTAGAAGTGACTCACGCACTATGAATATAACTATGAATTTCATCACATGGTTCCTCACATACAAATGAACTTCACAGAGACATGGATGGCATCTATAATATCCTTATAGTCCAAAATGTTCATTAATAAAAAAAGAAAAATGTTTATCTTTAATCCAATATTGCAGATGTTCTAACACGATATACCACTTAAAAGGCACCCTGAGGTACTTGAACTGTGAAGGGGTTAGATAAAAAGATTTCATTTAAAATAACTTGCCATTTGATTTTACAAGGTCAATTACATTTTAATTACATTATTCAGACTATGGTGATCTTGAGTAAGAAGGAGGGCACATATTTAGAGCACAGTTTGATCAAGAAACCCTTGCATTAAGGTAGAGAAATGAGATAACCACTGCTGGTATGTACACTGACAATGAGCCATAGTTTGACTCAGCTAATGACTCAGGTAGTGATTATGGTGGGTAAAATATATGCTGTATATATGCTGCTTAGCGTTCTTGAACTTTGTGAGAACATTTTAATATATTCTATTCAGTCATTAAATCTGAAGTTACATTTTGTGTGTTCGTAGAACTTTTATAGTTAAACCCACTGTACACAAGAGACATAACAATAGCAGCTATCACTGGTTTACAAACTAAAATGTGCTGTAGACAATGTGTTATAAGAAACAAACCAATATCAATGAAGCAATCCATACATATGTGAGGTGTATCTTGGGGTAGCAGTGCAGTAAGGCAAGCAAGTACTTTTGTTTCTTTGTTTGATGTGCTTCACTATAGCAGGAGTTTTATTCAAAGATATAGAGCAACTGTGAGCATCCTTTTAAAGATATGGCAGGGAAATGCATCTTGACTTTGTGGTTGACCTCACTGTGCCCTGTTACCCACGCAATTTGTTCTAGTCAGTGACTTTGTTCTGTCCTGCATTGGTTAACATAGACTCACAGAGCCCTCCCCTGAGCGTTTGAGGGAGAGTGAGAGCTACTGAGCGCTACCAACCGATTCCAGATGGCTTCCACAATGTAGGGCTCAGAGGATGAGCGCTGAAAAGAAGATTGATTTCCTTTGTGAAGTATGACAAGCCATGCACTAGAGCGCAGCTCTCCAGACACACAAAAGAGGCTCCAAAAAACAAATTTTTTTTATTTTTTTTTTTATCAGTCAGCTTTGCACTAAAACTACAGGCCAAAGTGTTTTGACAGTTTGCCTCTGGTTCCCCATGGCATAGGATGTGTCTATTCATGAATTTGCTGTTGTTTATTTCAATTTTACACCTCCTCCATCAAAGTTTTTCTAGTTAACTGTTTGTATATCATTTAAACCGTTTGGAATCCCAACTTGAATTTGAGCTATTGGAGATGCCGTCCGATATGTATTTCATTCATTCATTCACTTTCAAGTTCTTGGTGAACAGTATTTGGAGTTTATCATAAAAAAAATAATCAGAATTTGGGAGATTTTGTTTATTGATTATGAAAATGAAAATCCAGGGTTCCAGCTTGGCAATCCATCAGACCAACCAACTTTAGTTAATACAGATATGGACTGAAAACATTTTATCCACAACACTGCCTGCACTGTTATATTCAACTTTGCTCAGTCCCTCTTCCCTTTTTGCAGACTTTGCTCCGGGATGGCAGGAGAGAAAGCACTGTAAGCACGCTCTACCTATCACCTTCCATCATCGAAACAGGTCAGCAGATCATCTGCAGGGCCTCCAACAAAGCAGTTCCCAATGGCAAGGAGACCAGTGTCACAATTGACATCCAGCGTAAGTATACTACTTCTCTCTCTCTCTTTATTGCCTTCAGCATCTCTCTCTTTTTTCTTGCCATAGTCCCTTAGTTAGTGATCAGTACAGATGGGGAAAAAGTCTCTGTGTGACAGGAATTACTCAAAATATGAAGTATTTCTCACATGTAGAGGCGTGAAACTGTCAGACAGGCATACGTGCCTAACACTTTGTAAACATCTAGGATTCATTTTAGGCTTTGATGGGTATTTATAATTGGTTTCCATTTTGCTTTTATACCATGTAGGTGGGTGGATGGATTGGTGATGCATCACTTTTTTGTTCACTATGATGAAATATCAAAAGAGCTGTCCATCTAAAAATGAACGGGATTGTCTTTTTGGGTCCAACTACCTGCTTGTTGTGGCACTATGCACACTGTCTCCACCTCTTTCATTTCCGTGCTCAGGCCATCAGTCTTTTTGATGAGAGCATGAACAATTCCCCTCTAAAATAGGCAAAGTAAGCCCAGCGTGTAAAGCACATTCAGCCTCAATTGTCAGGGAATCTTTTTTCGATCAAGAAGCGTTCACAGTAAGAGAAGGGCTTTGAACAAAGGGATTTTGCATCACTCACAGCCCCTTCAACACCATTAAGTATGACTAATAAAGCAGAAAATGCTATTTAGAGAGCTATTATGACTGACGGCTCCATTCTTTTCATTATGTACACCACAAGAGGCAAGCATGGCAAAAATGGGCACGGCACGATCAGGCCAACTCAGGCGCGGGAGTAAAAATGATTAACATTTGCTAGTGTTTGCAACCCTTGCAGTTTGTCCTCACCATTTCTTTGTCATGCAGTCAGAGAGGCAAGTCTGCCCACATGTAAAATGATTTGTCACCATGCATAATGATGTGTGATAAACGTTTGCCATCATAGCATCATCCTTGCTTCTGAATGTATGATTTAACCCTGAAAAATGAGTGCAGTAGATTTGTAATTAGCATTCCAAAATACGCTCTTTACACAATTAAAGCTCCTGAAAACATTTTTCACAGTGTGAGACCAAACTGAGCGGCAGCAGAAACTAATTGTCGAGATCCAAATTGTCTCCCACAAGGCTTAGCCTCTCTCATTTCTTTCCCTCCGTTCTCACTCCCCCACTCCCTCCTCAGACTTGACAGGTAAAGTGTAAAAAAGTGAAGTAAAGACCCACTTCTAAATTAGGCTTCTCCTGAAATGAAACATGCTGTAATTAAACTTTGATTCATTTCTGTTGGGTATCAATTTTCTTAATTTCAATGCTGCATAATTCAATTGCAAGGTTCTTGGTTGAACAAGAGCATCTGAAAAAAAAAGTGTTTTTTTTTTTTTGTTTTTTTTTTTTACAAAAATACAAAATATGGTGCAGGTGTACACCATGGCTGTGCTTTGAGCAAACCACTGAACAGATGGCTGTTCTGCTGACAAATAAATAAGCACAATGTTTTCTTATAGACAGCATTTTGCTGTGAAGGTGCAGCTAGATTTCTGTTGCATTTTATGAGTTGTATCTTGCAAAAGAAGGTGTACAGTGAGTATAAAGGTGACTGCCCTGTGATTGTGAGGATGGAAATCTGGAAAGCACTGAAATTCATATGCAACTTGCCAACTAAAGAGCATACCCTCTTTCTGTAATAATGAAAAACAGAAGCTGAATAAATAAATAATTGGCATATTGACAATGGAAATAACAGCAGATAAAACTTGACCTGACACCTCTTTAAGGACCTCACACAACACAGGTATGGCGTATATAATTGGCCCTCTACAGACAGCAGTGGTAAATATTGATGGGAAGCAGCTGCTGTCATAAAGAGGAGGCAGCACACACAAGTTATGTCCTAATTCAGGGGCTGGATTCTTAAAGGACCTGAAAGGCAGGCTGAACCAAGTCAGACTGTGTAGATAGTTCAGTCACTTCTAAATGTACCACAAAGAAATTGTCCTCAGTGGCCAGCAAAGCTTCAGTATCTGACTGAGTTTGAAAGGTGTATCTATAACAAGAACAGATCTTGGAGTTTATGCCTTGCATCTATGTTGTATACTTCATTGTGGCATTTACACTGTTAAAGTTAAAACGTTGACAACGTGGTCATTACTCCTAAATCTATGACTTGAGTGCACCATTCAGAAACCTACTATTGCACAATATAAAATTAGAATAAAAATACTGAGTGCTGCAGTTGTCACCTCTAAAATTAGACAACATATGGGCTTCTTGGACACATTTAGAGTGTATTTTAAAACAGATCAGTCTAAATTGGGACACAATCAACTACAGTGAGTAAGGAGTAGTCTGGACACAACCAGACTCACATCAAGATTCAAATGCCAACACCCAACAATGGAAACAGATGAGAGGAAGAAGTGGGTGCATTTACTAATCAAAAACAAACCACTATGTTTTCAAAACATTTATGTAATGATCTTTTTATAATTGCCAATCCTTGCAGTTTTCAGGAAATATTTGATTTTCAAATATTCTTATCTCAGCTAGTAATCGGCTTCTTTATCTAACACACACAAAACAGCTTGATCATGTATTGTCAGAGCAGAGAAAAATGAATTACAGTTCAATCCATAAGGTGCTATGTTCTGTGTTGTTTAATCCATCTAAGTGTAAATATCATAAAATAGAAGCTGAAATTCCATACTCTAATATTCATCTTTTGATTTTAAACCAATGTCTTCAGTGTACAGCAAACACAAATAAATTATCCTTGCTATTCCAATATTTTTGGAGGGGACTGTATCTATAACATTACAAGCGATCACTTCTTAGAGAGGTTATGTTCATTAGTGATAGTTATATAATAGTACACCTAATATTTTATCATCAGATATCACTATAGATACACAATACACAAGATACACAACAAAAAAAGTCAAACAAGAGAGAACATAATATTTCATCAGACCATGAGAAACAGAACTTGAACCTCTTCTTCTAATCTTTTAGTGAGCCATTCTCAGAGAAGGTGAAAGCCATCACCTTACCTATCAAAGCAATGGTTCCTTTGGGCGCTCCCTGTCAGATTGTGAAATAAATGTAACACCATCTCTTCTTTACACTTGTGCTCGGGTGTTCTTCCAAGTCTACATCAAGAACTAGTCACATGTCAGTGTCTAACAAAACTGGTTCATATTTGCTGGCAGTGTTAAATGCTGCTAGAAAAAATTAAAGTATATAGCCAGGCCTTCACAGATTATAATATACTCAGCAAAAATAAGTCCATGTTCAGTCTGATATTCTTGGCTCCTCCAAGTACATTTACTGTATATGCTACCTATTGAGATAAACTTGGACCTACTGTCATTCATGTTTACGTACTAATTACTCAGAATATTGATGTTCTCTTATAACAGGCTACACTTAAAGCTCTCAACTGTGAAGGATGCAAGGTTGCATGGTAATAGTTTATTGCTGTTCTGTGGTTATTAGGACTCTCAATATTAAAGAGTTAATGCATGCGATTAATCTAGATATTTTTTGTGCTACTATTTTAAAGCAAATTAATGATATGACCAAATTTGACACCAGTGTCTTCCTGTAATCACAGCACGGATGGTTGACCGGCTGTGTGTGATAAGGGCACGTCAAGCGCACATGATACAATGACTGAGGAGACATCACCAAGTGTGCTTAACAACAAGTTTCATTCTGAATAGCTTCCAGATGGATGTTTGAATAAAACCAAAGTTGTGTTAAATAAATAAAACTTCAGTGGTGAACTGGCCATCCACTGAAGCACCACAAATATGAAGTACCATCTTTGAGTGAAGCACATTTTTGCTCATTTCAGCAAAGATGCTAGTGCTAAGATAGGGTCCACGACCCATGCTCGCCAAACGACAATGTGGCTGGGGCAAGTTAGTCAACAAAACGACAACAGCAAAGTTTGAGATGTTAGAAAACTGAAGAATCTCCGTCTCTTCTAGCCAGTTTGTCATGCATTTCTTTATTCCAACACTGCACATGTTTATCAATCAAATCCTGGTACTTTAAAGTAACTGATGCTAGACTGCACATTGCAGCCACCTCTGTGTGATAAAGTGTGAGCATATTTTCAGAAGTAGGAAATTACGAGTCATCGAACATAGGGTTAATGCCCTGCAAATATTTTCCTGAAACTTTGTGCGATAGCTCTGTATTGAACGCTCTAAGAAGAAATTGATATTGATGCTCTCATCTAACACTCAGCGAGACAGCAAATAAGCAAAGTCTCCTGTGTAATGGCTGTGTAAACCCTGAAAACGTGGATACTGTCAACTAAGCATTTACACTTTATGATTAAATGCTGATATTGCCAACTGCATGTATCTTTGTGTCCTATTGTTAAGAAATAAAGGTCTCATAAGTAAATTATCGAATTGACCATATTGGAGAGGTAATAGTAACAGCAACAAAAGTAAGTAAAATCATCTCAGTATGTCTGCCCTTTGTTCATTCTGTATTCAACACTAGGCCTAGTTGCCCTCTTTTTCTCAGCCTCATCCTTATAGCAATCCAAATGAGAGTAATCTAAACATACCCAAGCTTATTGCTCTACAGCTTAAATCAGCCTAAAATCCATTGCATTTCACAACAGCATTTTCTTTTTGTCATCACTTTAATGCTTATGATTTACATCCACCTCAGCAGTTTAATTCCCACAGAAGTTCATACAGACTTATCTGACCTAGGGTTAGAAAAATTAGCATCTAAATACAGTATGTACTGGTGATGTTGCCAAAATGAGAGGGATTTAGAGCCAATAGTAGTGATTCAGAACCCTGGATAAACTGCTGACTGCAGTTGTCCAAACCAGTCTATTAGCAAACTGTAATTATTTGATAGCAAAGGGATGGCTACCTCTTAATGCTGTTTTCTCCAGCAGCATGACTTGCATTACGCCCTTTGGACTTCAATCAGTTAACTCCTACCCCCCCACTGCAACAAAATATGATTCTGATGCCACAGTTTCATGTCCTGCTGAATCCCACTCATCACACATCTTAAAATATTCCTAAAATAGTTTCTAGTCCAGCTGTATATCTGTAGAGCATTGCCCCAAATAGAAACACACTTTCAAAAACATAGTGGGAAATGAATACGCTAGGGACAAGCAAAGCCAAGGTTCTCCATGTGTTTGCATTACAAACAAGCTGAGCCATGTGGGGGGAAAATGAATGCCATTTGTTGAGACTAATTAATAAAGAACATGCAGATGTGCAATTGGGGAGGATTTGTTTTTGGTAGCTGGCTCAGCTACATGCTCTCTGTGCTTAATCAAGCAGATAATGGCAAATTCATCTGAGACAGAATTTCAAAGTGTGAGGAAAGAGTATAAAGATGAGGGGGCAATAAAATGAATTTTCTGTACATTAAAGTAAGCTCTAATGATGCTACAATACAGACAACTTAAATTATCTTAATTCTTGTTTATGTAAAGACTTCAAATGCACTGGGGATATATGTGATTTTCAAAATTTGGAACAAAACATTGGTTCTCATGAACATGTTTGGACGCTTGCAGATGTGCTACAAGCACATGTACTGCTCCCTATTTAAGATGCTATATTAATAGTGGAACATCTGCCTTCATTAAACAGGAAACTCTTTGGTGTTCCACTATTGAATATCTCACAATCAGTATGCTTGACCTCAGGTTGTCAGTCAGTCTGTTCTCTTCTGAAGTATTCCATGCAGCCAACCATATGACAGTGTGCCCATATTGCTGAGGCTATAAGCCACAAGCGGATGGCCCACTAACAGATTCCCCATCCTTCAGAGGAAGCCGACACTCCCGGATTTGAAGCTGGTCCTACTGGAGAACAGCTGTCTACGGTGATCCGGAGAGATTGGAAATTGAGCTTTAAGAAAGGAAAAAAACAATTTATGTTGGCACTATCTCGAGGAAACAGAGAAGTTGGAAGAATGTTCCAAAAACACCATCTGGTCTCCACTTTGAACTAACCGATCAAAAGCTGTCGGCCAACCATATCACTACCCCCCCATTTATCCTCTTGTTTTCACAACTCCGATCAGTCTTAGTACCCCCTTTCCCTCTATCCTTCCCTCCCTCCGCCTCTGTCTCTCTCGCTAGTACTCTCCTGATGAATCTGAGGATTTAACAGTCTTGCATATTGATGTGCTGTCACATGATGCCTCAAATGCACTCACTCAGCAACTCATGCATTTATACATCAAAGTGACAAATGGACTTCTTTATTAAGTAGATGTCTGTCATATTTGAAGGGTCAAAGGTTAGAAGAGTGACAGTCACTGATTCACACCCAAGGCCCTTGTTGGTAGACTTTCATGTTGCTCCAATAAATGTGTGCTTGTGATTCTTGAGTGAGACAGAACCAACAATTTCTTCAACTGTCTGTGAAATAGACGTAAAGTAGTCTTGATGCCACCTGTTTCTGAAATGGACTTAGGTCTTTCTATGAGATGGTCAGTCAGCCTCAGTCATTTGACTATAACTTTAATTAGTAGCAGAATTTACAGTAATGAGCATTTGTGTCCTTAGAAGTCTCTTGGCGGCAAGACAGGAGAAAACAGTTGGCGTGATAAAAAAGTACAGCTAAGCATGCTTTTAGTGAAAAAGACTTCTGAATTAACTTCTGCATTACTGTGTCTATCAACACAGACACATCCTGCAGATCTCTCCTGTTCTCCTTTTATGTCTGCCTCTTGCTTTGCTCTCCAGCTTCTTGTTGGATTTTATTACCACCTTCACCGCTGCCACATCTGTTATTTTGCCCCCAAGGTTCGCTCTAAAGACATTTTTGTCCACACAATTAACCGCTTGCGATGCTTAAAACACCTACTGGGTGCTAACACTGCTGCTCAAGGCATTGGTAGGTTTCCTGTTTTATTATAATACGCACCCACATGCAGTTTCATATGCACACATATCCTGCTTGCACATGTGCCTACATATGCAAAGTCAGAGACACACAGTTTGCTGCTCAGTACCTGGAGAGACTTTATTGGTTCATTATGGCCTTCAGTCTTACAGGATCCACAACATTGTTGTTTTCTTTACTGGTCTGGGGAGAATTGGCACAGGTGGAATTCATGGATTTCAAGGTGGTAGAGTGGTTGGTGGAGGTGTGGGGCAACTGTCCTGGAGGAAATATGTTTGCTGATGGGGAATATAGCGTGTCTGTTTGTGGAGGAATACGACACCTGGACCACCCCCTCTCTGGGGCTTTGTGGCAGCTGAGCCAGCCCAAAGCATCTGCACAGCCACAGGGTAAAAGCAGTTTTCCTGTACTTCATGCCCAAACACACACATACACACAGAGTATCACTCTCTAAAACTATACACAGTGTTGTTTGGATTCATTATAGTAGTGTTTGTGTGCTTCCTTAATTCTGTGTGGATCTGTGTGCCCACTACTGCTCTTTATCCACATCCAAACACAGTCCTTGGTTAGTAGACTAGTATTATTGAACACAGAACAGATAGACTTAGTACACCTTTGAAACAGATGGCAGCATCAACATCAAACCCCAAACCAGGTCTTTCCCCCTGTGACTAGTTTACTATCCGTGATTCCTTACTAGTATGTGACTGGGACTACAGATGGCACAGGCTCTGGGGCTGTGGAGGTTAGGAAGTAGCATTACACAAAACATCCATCTTCATCCGCTTATCCGAGGTCGGGTCGCGGGGGCAGCAGCTTCAGCAGGGATACCCAGACTTCCCTCTC
>JAUMHL010000005.1:12328077-12344238 GCA_032362345.1 Sandelia bainsii
TCTCATCCACCCCCGGGGCCCTGCCACCAAGGAGCTTTTTGACCACCTCGGCGACCTCGGCCCCAGAGATGGAAGAGTCCACCTCCATGTCTGCCTGCATTACACAAAACAGTTACACTATATTGCCAAAAGTATTGGAACGCTTGCTTTTACACACACATGAACCTTAATGGCTTCAACTCTTCTGGGAAGGCTGTCCACAAGGTCTGTTTATGGAAGTGACTTCTTCCAGAAGAGCATTTGTGAGGTCAGCCACTGATGTTGGACGAGAAGGCCTGGTCTTCGCTCTAATTCATCCCAAAGGTGTTCTTTCGGGTTGAGGTCAGGGCTCTGCGCAGGCCAGTCAAGTTCCTCCACAGCAAACTCACTTATCCATGTCCTTATGGACACTGCTTAGTGCACTGGATTCATCGATTTGGAGGGGTCCCCCAACACTTTTGGCAATATAGTGTACTTTGCTTACAAGTCTAATGTAAAGGAAGATGTAGTGGATACCATTTGGTAGTCTACTATATGACTCCACTCACACCATACCCACATTCCATTGACTCGATTATGCAACAATGTAAAGGTCAGTTTTTATTATTTCTCATGCATTTGAAGTTCTATAAATATGCCCAGGCTCTTTTTAGAAACAACTAAATAACTTTACCTATTTGAAATTCATACTGTGGGGTCTGTGGAGTAAAGGCTGTTTGTTTCACATGAGACAGGACTGATATGGAAATTAACATGCATCTTCAAAAAGAAACCCACCTTCGTCAATTAGGATGAATTAAGTTGTTTATTAGATTTGCATAATCTAAATGCTTGTTATTCTAAAAACTGTTTTAATTGTACTGTATCACAGAGGTTGCTCATTTAATTGCAGTGGATTACACTTGGATTATTCACTGTTTGCAAATTGCCATTTACTGAAACTCATTATCAAGTCAAGTTTTCCTTTGATTTGCTCCTTAAAATGTTCCTAATGAATATATGACAACAAAAATAGCATGTTCTCTCCCACACCTGTGAAATACATTAGTGTTACTCGATAATTTGGCTTAGACCCCGAGGTGGGTGGCAGGAAGATTAAACTAAGGAATTAAATTATTCAGGAGAAATTGCTGCCACAAACTGTGCTATGTTGTCACAACAGTGAACACAACAGTGTATTCTGAGATAATCTGGATAAAGATGTTCACCTAGTGGTTTTAAGTATTTACAATACTGTATGTAATAGGCTAGTGCTACATAAAAAGACATCCAAATCAGTTTTAGGTCAACATTTGGCAAATGTAATAACCCTGAATAACACAGAGAATATATTTTGCATTGTTTGGCTGTTCTTTGTGGAGGTTGCATGTTTTTTAAACAATTTATAAAGTGCCTATTTTGTCTCCTCTGCAAAATCTGCAATATATTTTCCTTTTCTTTCCAAGCCTTACTCTGCAACAAAAAATGTCAATAGCATAGTATTTGTCTCAATCTGTTGTCTTTTTGTCTCTGTGCATTTTAGATCTCCCTCTTGTCAATCTCTCGGTGGATCCTCAGCCTGTTCTGGAGGGCAACCTTGTGAAATTCCACTGCTCTGCAAAAGCCAACCCTCCTGTCACACTCTACAGGTGAGATCATAAAATAAATGTTTGTAGAGCCTTGAATTCACAAAACACAAAAGAACCTGTAACAAAACTGAAAAAGAAAAACTCAAAATGAGGTCATCTGACATTAATGTGTGTAAAACACTTAAACTTTAAGTGAAATTTAACACAAAATTTTTGGTAGCATTAATCTTTGCCAGACACCTTCGTATGATGCCTTGACACCACTAAAGTATATGCCGACACCTTGAAATGAAGCAAAACAACAAAACACTGTCATGCTGAAAATTTTAATCAAAATACACCTCAGAAAATCATTTGGGAAACCTTGTCATGTTCCACTGGGTTGCAACAAAGCAATACTGTGCTCAGTTGCATAGCTGTTTGCTTTATGGTCATATAATCTCCCCTGAACATTAAATGTCCATCAGTGTATTGGAGGGAAGCTGGAAAAATGATGTCTGTGACATCTTATGAAGCTGTCAAGATTACAGCTTTTTCTAAGATTGGTTGTGTTCCACAGTATACAGTAGGGGAAATGAAACTCCCATTCTTCACTCTCTTAAGACATGGTCATTCAACTGAACTAATTACACTTCACCCAAAATGCAGTAAATAAATAAATAAAAATTCCCTTTGTGAAAAGACATCATGCGTCTGAATGATGGAGGAATTCAAAAGCCTAAATATATATTATTGTTGTTTTGGCTTGTTTTAATTCATTATTATTCAAAGAATTTGCAGGCAAATAAAAACCACTGCTATAAATTAATTATATAGTTTTACTGTAAATATAAATATTCATTTACAGTAACACAATGCCAACTACACAAAGGCACAACCAGAAAACAATTTTATGAGCACAGCATTGTGCAGCAATCTTTCTTGCCCAAGTATTACCACTATTCAACATTATGGTTCTGTTCTCGTATCTATTTACTGTTTATTAAATCTTACTGATGGACACATTGTCAGTTTCACTGTCTGTTAATTTTTCTTTCTACATCTACTTGTGCTAAAATAACAATATGAACAGTAATCATTTTTTATAAATTACCTTCCAGAAGTATAATACTGAATTTGTCAAGAGATGGTTTTGTGTGTGGGAGGTTTTAAAAACCTGGTGAAAAATAAATGGAATAAAATCAATAGCAAAGGGAATTGGCCGGCTCTGAATCTTGTAATGGTACTGGGAAATGAAACGGATGTACAACATACTCACAGGTGGCAAAACAGAGATGTTGCCTTTTTGATGGATTCTGCCCTTTTGAAACAGAAAAGGAGGAGGGAGGGCAGTGATATTGTGGAAAACAAGGTTTGTATTTGATTGTGTAGGTGCACAGCAGAGACAGGACGTCTATTGCACCTGCAAAGGGATTTCTCCTCTATTGTTATGAGACTGGATCAATGCTAGAATAAGACTTTCCTCCAGGGTATCAAGAGCTAAGATGCAATGGCAGTTGAGATGACTTTTTCTTTTAGTAGGAAAACTGCAGAATGAAAAAAAGGTTGGAGGTTGAAACTAAAAGAGACTAAAACCACCACTTCCCCACTCTCTAATTTATTTCTTTCCTTCTTTTTCTTCTCTCTCGCCGTCTCTCTGCTGTCTCGTTCCCTGTCATTGACACAATCCACGGCAGGATTAAATAATATCCAGACAGACTAATAACTTTTAAAACTTCAAGGTTATAGTCTGCACCATTTCTTCTATTTCATAGTCTCCTCTTAAGATTTATCTGCAATTTATACAAGCGCTTCAGGGCTCCCATGCACCATTGGAGTTCAGGGCATGGTAGGGGCCTCATAATGCTTGCATGAGAGGCTTCAACTAGGGAGAGCCCCCCACAAATTCCCCCTCTGGAGAACAATATCACAGAGGAGAGCAGGAAGCTGGTCAAGCACTGTGGGGCCATTATTCAGTGCTAATACACTCTGTCTACCCCAGATCAGATACGGCACAAGGACAGAGTAGTTCTTAGACGGATGGCCTCTTTTCCATCCCCGAGAAAGCCATCCATTCCCAATGTGCACTGTGCCACTTTGCTATCCTCCAATTCAATGGGCACTCGAGACACAGGCCCAAGATAGTCAGGGCACTAGACAGAGTCTGGTGCTTTCTGCTGCCTACAAACCATTGTGATTGCCACACTAGTTCAGTAAATCTGACTTTAAACATGGAAATAGAAATAAGATGAATTTTCTTAGATATCTGAACCTTTACCAAAGCACAGCTCAAGGGTCAGCTCAAGAGTGAAAAGGAAAGATGTCTGGGGACTGGAGAGGACCTGGTGTGGAAGCAGTGGTGCTGACGGTGTGAATGAAATAAGAGTAATGGGCATGTGTTTCAGTAGGCACTCAGGGAATCAAGGCACGCTGAGAAGGAAAGATGAGTGGGTCGGAACATCTTCATTACTGTTTATAATGGTAGGAGAGCTAACTGGCACACATCACAATCACTCAACCACCCTGTGATGAAAACACAGAGGGTTTTCTCACATCCAAACAAGAACCCACAAGAGAAAAGAGAAAGAATGACAAACAAAGCAAATCAGGTCCCTCGTCTACACATATAACCATGCACAGAGCAACAACAAACCCCCTCCTTTGCATGGTACAGCAGCAAATAACATCCCAATGCTTCCCACACTTACATTCTCAGTGTTGTTTTTGCTGCTGTTGGATTGTTTGTTTGCTTTTGACTGACACTACAAATGCTATACCTTCCTTCTTTGCAAACTTAGGAGGTAGCTAATTGATACATTTTTCCATTCAGCTCTCTGTTTTTGGACATGACTACTATTCCCTAGCCAGATTCTTACATTAGCTGTTAAAATGGGAAAAAAATCATGCCTTCACAATAGCATTGTTTTATTACTGTGTATAAGGGTGCAAAACGTGAAATGTAATAAGTTCTGTACTTTCAAATGTGTATATTAATGTGCACCTTGTATGCAGAAATCAATGCAAACCTGACAAGTACTAAATTACCCTCAGAATTTAGGGCTCTACACACAAACACACACAAACATAAAGGTTTGACAAGATAAGAAAAATGTTATGAATATCCAAGAAGTCAGTCTGTCTCCTAAATCCCCCTGAAAAGTTTTTATTTGATTTACTTGACACTTATTATTTATTCATCCACAACACTTTAGATTTACAGTACATACTGTATAAGTACATATCTGTAGAACTTACTTCTACTTTCCAGTTCCTTGGCTGATCATATAAATCTGTAACTTAACTCTATGTCAGAATGACTGCATATTTAATTTATATTCCACAGAGAATTCACTAGTCATCACTTTCAAAATGCATGTAACAGAGAATGGAATCTCACTGTGCTGTGCTTAACCATGCTGATAATAACTGTAGGGCCTGATTTACTGTGGGTCTCGATGCTGATGGCACAGATGCCTGCCTAATTTAATTGTTACTGTTTTATTGCCTTAATCACATTCAGCAAATACACCCCCCCCCCCCCCACACACACACACACACACACACACACACAGACACACACACGTCTCCTTCATCCTCTACTTCTATTAACGGCAGACCTGTTTATCTCTAAGAGTGTTAGCTTACACACCCATGCAAGCACATAACAAATGCACTTTGTACACTAGTTTGTGGACATAGACGCTCATAGAGACACTTGAGCGTTTAGGATTCACACCCCTTGTCTGAATCAAATCCCTGAATAGGATACAACATTGTAAAGTGAGTCAGCTATTGAGTAAGCTTACACTGGCCTCTCTAACCTCCCAAAGGGAATGCAGGTGTTTGTGTTACCCTGGGCCAGCTATGTTTAGACATGAGTCTTGGACAAGGCCCAGAACACCAACAGAGTTCCCATGCTCCCTGCGATGATGGCATTCTGTCTCTGCTCCCTCCGACACTGGTCAAGGGCTCCTAAACCTGGCAGCACCAACCTCCACTTGGGAGCAGCTTGCTGTCCAAACATCTGTGCTTTCCATGTTATACCTCCTACAGTTTGAGCTAGAAACTTGTGGGTGGAAATAAGTGAGATACTGATGCAGCTGTCTTCACCGTCATTATTATCATGATGATGACTGTCTAAATAAAAACTACTACTATTTTCTTCAGCAGACAGGAAGCTCCAGAACAGCTACTAAGCAGATCTTATAGAGAAGGTTCTTTTTTTTTCTTTCAAAAAACTTTCCAGTAACACAAATTAACACACCCTTAGTTAACTTTAAATAATCATTCTCATCAAAGTTATCGTTGTCGGCATCCGTATCATTATCATTATTGATCTCATCATGATTACTACAACCAGTGTCATTAATATTTTTGTCATCATCATCATGTTTTTCATCAAATAAAAAGCAGCAGAAACATTCGTAATGACGTTCATATTCAGGGACAAGGTGATATGAACAGCAATTATATAACATACCATATCCTATAACAAAACGGTTTTAACAATATTTTAATTGCTCATCATATAGCATCTGCATGACTTTTGACTTTGACTTTGCAGATAGACATAAAGCATGTATACTATATTCTCTTTCCAAGCTCCCCTGGGAGGATGCATACTCACACAGAAACTGTAGAAGTACTATCACTACTGCAGCAGTTATGTAAAGGGGCAGACAGGCCAAAAACACCCATCTGCCCTAATTTCAACATTTATGGAAACACAGGTGTTGTGCAGCTCTCAGCTGTATCCTTGTCACACGAGAACGCAAGTCTGAAAAGGTCTAGTGCTGAAAAAAGCTTAAAAATCCCATGAAGCCCAATTAGAATTTTGTTTCACTTCACTTACTTATTGAATGAGGTAATCTGTTCTCATTTAAATGATAGCATTTCAGTCAAGCATGGGGCCAGCTTAGTCATGGAAAACAAATGAGCTCCATATCCCATGAAAACTGCTCTCAGTACTGGCAGGAATGTAAAATAGAGACAGCACCGGTTTTGTTGTTATTGTTTTCATTTGCCACATCAGCATGCAGCCACATCTCTATTGTGGAGGATGGCAGCGTTCAAATGCATGATGCATTGTATGTCCCACAACACTGTGTAAATTTTCCTAAGAGACCCAAGACATCCACAAATGCCTTTGCTTCACATTTATAAATGGGCCTTGTCTGTTGAAGCAACAGAGAGCCATTCTCACCACATAGTTTTGATGCCTGTGACATCATAAAAATCTCACCTAAAGACATGGGGAGTGTCTCTATTCCCGTCACAGAAGCTATCACTCACAAACACAAACAGATGTTCTTTATGTGATCCCATGTCAATTAATTAATGTCAGCTGTTGTGTGCAATACAGTATGTGTCAAACAATGTCTTCAAAGGTGGAGCAGCTAACCATTTGTCATTCTGAGATTTGTTTTTTCTTAGCTGGCACTGTGTGCTGCACTCTCTGTCTGGCGTAATGAGGAACGTGCTGCCTGCTCCAAGTCGCCAGGGAGCTTGTCACAGCATGGAGGGCTGCCACAAAAATATGCTGAAGCCAGCACAGAAAATCTTCCCCAGAATGATGATTTATTCTCACAAAAAAGAATGCTAGTGACATAAAGAGGTGTGAAAACCTGTCTTAATGGCTTTTCCCCTTCTCCCTCATTTCTCTATTTTTTCCTGTCCCTCCATTCTCTGCCTTCTAATCTTCACACCAGGTGGGCCAAAGGAGGAAATATCATCAATGAGGTTTCTGGAGACACATATGAGGTTATTGTGGACCACTCCTTCTTTACAGAGCCTGTGTCCTGCGAGGTTACCAATGCTCTCGGCAGCACCAACATCAGTCGCAATGTTGACGTTTACTGTGAGTGGCTTTCTTAATCAATATTGTATGCCTTTCAGTAATGCCAGCAACATAATAATGTCTTTTCTCAAGCAATGTCTGCTTGATTATGGATGAATCCTTGAGAGTTAATGATGTTTATATTAAACAGTTGGTCCTCGGATGGCTGCTGAGCCTCAGTCCTTGCAGGTAGATCTGGGATCTGATGCTGTGTTCAACTGTGCCTGGACAGGAAATCCATCTCTTACCATTGTGTGGATGAAAAGGGGATCTGGAGTTGTGAGTATACTGATATGTACTACTTCCCATTTTTTGTTATACATACAGGCACATAGACCGATCAGCCACAACTGTTGTGCTACTGTTGTGGCTCATCGATGTAAAGGACATACAAGAAATTCAAGGTTGCTTTTCTCTCACTTTACTTTCTAATTTACTGACCCTGTCTCTTGGCAACCTACTCTCACATGAGATCTGTTGATTTGATCCACAAATTCAGACTCATTTCACCTTTTCTTTTGTCAACATCAAAGGCCAAAGCCAACCCCTTTACTCCACTGAGCTCAGACCTTAAATTGGATTTTAATAATTGACAAGAGGTGCCCTTTAAGATATTAAAAGCCTTGCTTTTTTCACCATAGTGCTGCCTTGTTGCTGTCTCAAATGCAAAGATGACTTTGCTGTCATTGCATTTGATGATCTTTGACTTTTTTTGCTGCAGGTTCTTAGCAATGAAAACCTCTTGACACTGAAATCTGTGAGACAAGAGGATGCTGGGAAATATGTTTGCCGTGCTGTAGTTCCACGTGTAGGAGCTGGGGAGAAGGAGGTTTCTCTCACTGTCAATGGTAAGCTGTATTATTGATGTCTTTCAAACAAACAGACAGCATGCACACACAAAGTTGTCAAATGCCTACACGTAAAGGTCTGAATGTTGAGGTCTGGGATTGACAATGGCAAGAAAAAAAGCTATTTGTCACAGGAGTCAGTATTGTGCATCATTACTATGCTGCTTTAGTTCTCTCCTCTAGTCTGTTTTTTTTATCAGTTTCTTGGAGGTCTCACACACAGCACAAGGTGTGGTACATAGCATACCCATACAAATTAGGTAACAAAGGTAATGTGATAGAACAGACTTTTTTCATCCGCTATCATCATTGTGAAGCTTTTAAATATGAAAAGAATAAATATAGACATAGTCTTTTCAAGATATGGTTGCACATTTTATAAACAGGTGAAATGTACTTAAATGCTAATTAAATTCTGCATGAGTCACAGGGAAGCTGCCTTTTCTGTGACACAGACTGACTAATGAATACCAGCATTGGTGAGAGACCTGGCAACTCTCAAACAAATGACTTCATTATCAGTGCTTGATATTCAGGGAGCATGCTTTGGTGTGTCAGAGGTTCTTAGTTTTGGGATTTACATGTCTCACATTTTCCCTGTATCCATCTGAAAACAACATGGGGCAAATAGGAAAAAAAAGTGAGAGCGCTTTAAGATGCTGGCAAGATTTTGGCTTAATGCTCAGAGTGTATGATTGTACATTTTGAAAGCTAACAAAACAAAGTGCCTGTAAGCAACACTGATGCTGAAATGGGGATGAAGATACAACAAGTAGCAAACAGAGCGTGTAAAGATTTTCTTTTCAAAATCTAGGTGTTAGTTTTGCATATCAGAGAGAATAGGATACCAGCATTCCCTCCAGCACAAGATCAGAACCATGACTTTCTATGAACTGCAATGAGCTTCCTCCTCAGCCCTGGCTTTAGTTGAAAAATGCAGAAGGGGCATAAGACAAAATAATGACTAATTCGATTGTCTCCCATTCTGTTGATATCAACCTATGCATCTTTTCTGCAGCCTTAATATATAAACAGAATACATAATATCTAATGCACCAGCTTGTTTTGATTCATCCCTTTTCTGCTCATGTAGCTATGAAGATCGAAAATGATGCCATGAGAGAAATAAGATGGATTGTTTTAATAAAGATTATAACACAGCACTCCAACTCAAAGAACACTGAGAGACATACAACAAAGCTGAAATGGCATGTTTATTTAGTCTCTGCAGACTTAATTCAAGCAAGCTCTGGATGACTTCTAGTTGTTTTGTTTGTATTGTTCCTGCGTTCTTTTGCATCTTGCACCCCCCTGCCTGAATTGGTATTTGACATTCAAAAGCCTTCTTCTTTTTACCCTTCTGAATAATTGAAATTCATCTCAGTTTTTTTTTCTTTTCAAACCACATGAGGAATCTGAGTCATTTCTTACACAGTCCTTGAGGCGAAACGGATTGTCAAACTGGTGAAAGTGCAAACACTTGGGTTGAAGGGATGGCATGTGGAGGGGTCTCTCCCGAGGTTCATTGATTTGACCAGTGCTGCTGTCTCAACTGCAGATGAATGTGAATGCTCCTTACCGCTCATCGGCCCAACATCACTGACAGTCAGCAGGACTCAATTTATTCTGACAATGAATAACTAACATAATGGATGAGTGAGCTTTTCAGTTCCGAATGTTTCTTTGCTGTTTGTTTTCCCTGCAGTTATCCCCCGATTCCTTAATGCCATCATTTGAATTAAATGCGTTTATAATTCGTCATTTCCTCTATCTTTCTTATCTCTGCCGTTTTATGTCACTGTTTCCCACTGTGGCGTACCACATAGACATGAGGATTCCAACATTCCCTGGGGAAGAATGTAATTTAATTATAATCAAACAGCTAGCAGGGGAGGCAGTTTGTGTTTAAGTCACTGATGGATACATATTGCTTACTCTAGTCAAACATTTTCAGAATGAAAATTTCTTCAGCATTTCATATGTGGCCGTTAAGTGGATTCTTGTAAGGAGGGGCCTGTGCATGTCCATGCATGTGATTACTTACATAGTATACAATCTATATGCACTGCTTTTTCCACAGTCCTGCAGAAGTTGAAATTGAGCAGTTATCTGGCATGCTTGAAAGGATTTTGCTTGTGTATGCTTAAGAACTATATATGACTGCAATACATATTAATTAATATAACCAAGTATGTGAATAGATCTGTACATACATTTGTATTTATTAGTATGTGTGTGGCTTTGGGCTAAACAGTATGTATAATAACATACATACTGTTCTTGGGCAGCAGAGGCAACAAAGCCCATGAATACAGTATAGAGGGTGGGTCAGAAAATATCCCAATATCCCACAGGCTCTTAATCTTGATCTTTATCCAGTTAATTATCATCCATTTATGCTTTAAACTGGCAGTGACACTGCATAAGAAAGAAAAGTTTAAAGTGCAAAGCAATGACAGAGAAAACTGCTTTTAAGATGCAGCATGTTTTACGACCAGCTACATTTAAGCACAGTAAAATATAAGCAGTAGGACTTTGTGGAAAACTTTGAACACACTTTTCGAATTATGTGTCTGTGTCACACTTTCTTTTCTCAGCTCAGGCATATTTTCTTTTATGTGTGAAAATGTCTTGTTTTACCCACTATGTTTAAAAAGCAAGATTGTAATGGGGGTTATTCAGAGGTTTCAGCCTATTCACAGAATAGCCCCAAGGAGTCCTTTATGTGTCTTTGCAGGGCATAAAGGTTGAGAAATCTTAGTTGATCCATCCAATTGAAGTTCTAACTTTTATTTAAAGTGTTGTACATGCCTATTTCCAACAAGGTTGGGACATTTTGCAAAATTATTTGCAACTCATTTAAAACTTATAGTTGATTAGAAATATTACAAGAAAAAAAAACATAGCATATGTGATTGTTTTTTAAAAAGATGCTCATTTGAATTTTGTTTTTTAAAAATGTGGGACAGAGACTGGAAAAGGAAGAAAAAACAATAACACCAAAAAAAAAAGAAAATTGCATAATTGGTGACAGTTATGCATCAGACAGACTCCATGAGGAAGAATAATGTTTCTACAATCACAAATAAGTTGGGAACTTCATCATCTATGGTAAAAAAAAATGCCATTAAAAGAAGAGTATTTTGAAAAAAACCTCTGTACACAATGGACACCAAAATAAAATACCTCTGAAATTGCTGGCAAGTTAAAACTCTACCATGCAAAACAAAAACAAGATTCTAAAATTCTGCCTCCTGCTTAGGGCCTGAACTCATTTAAGATTGACTGAGGCAAAGTAGAAAACTGTCGTGTGGTCTGACAAGTCAAAATTTTAAATTGGAAAGAAGATGTGATAAAACACAGTGGTAAAGATATGTCCCACAGTTTTTTATACATGTTGATTCAGCATTTAATAGTGGTGTAGCGCTTAGCACTGTCGCCTCACAGCTAGAAGGACCCGGGTTCGATCCCCGTGTCGGCCGGGTGCCTTTCTGTGTGGAGTTTGCATGTTCTCCCCGTGTCTGCGTGGGTTCTCTCCGGGTACTCTGGCTTCCTCACACATTCCAAAGACATGCATGTTAGGTTAATTGGTGACTCTAAGATTGTCTGTGAGTGTGCATGGTTGTTAGCGGTTAAGAAAATGGATGGATTCAGTTTTAATTTACATTTTACTTAGTGTCCCAACTTTTTGCTGGGTTGTATGCATAATGTAAGCAACAGGCTCGACTGTTGGCTTGTAACTTTATATATTGTTTTTGAGAGGTTTTATGTTTATGCTTTCTTTTCATGTGTCTTCTGTAGTTTCTGTTTACACATACAGTTTGAAAACATACTTTCAACATCCTTCACAAGTTCCAAATTTGGATAAAGAACTAATTGGGGCAAATATTAGTGGTTCTTGCCTAGGGCAACAGCATTTCATGATGTTAAGACAATATGGATAACTCTGCATGCAGGAAAAGAAATAGGGTGAAAATACAGGCTTGGTTCCTGTGGTAAAGTTGTAATGAACCTACAACAGACAAATGTGGTGAAGTTATGGAAGAATTCAGGGTGGTAAGGTTTGTGTTTCTACAGAAAATAAACATGACGACTACCTCAGGTAATCAATTAGTGATAAAGATAAATTTATGTTACTGCAGTCCCACATCCATCTTGACTCACCACTGAAATAAAATAGCAATAGGATCACCCTATTATAAGCAGATGATTCACCACTAGTCTTAGGGTCACTTAAAATACATAGACTAGCAGTACAGATAACAGGCAACATCATACTCTTTCTCACTAACCAAACCGCATCAATTAGGCTTTTCTCTCATGGACACATTAAAATGCCATTTAGCATATTCATTGGAATGCTAGTGACAATACAGTACTGTGTAGTGGTTTTTGCTCTCTTTTATCACAAATGAAAATATATGAATCTATGAAAGAATATATATATGTGAATATATTCATATATGAAAAAGTTGCAAAAAGGTAAAGAGAAAATGTCACGCTCCAACGCCTCAGTTTAGGAAGGAAATGTACAGTAAGCCCTGGCCTTTTGACACCCACTCAGTAATCAGATTGCAGTGTCCACTACATAGATAACACCTCCTTAAATGAATGAGCAAAACATCACACCTGACATTTTGACTACCCCCCTGCTGCTAACATTGATGTTGTAGTGCCACCCACCTGCCCACTAACGTGTTTTTGCTCTGATCACAAAGTGCAAGTGGCAACACATCCTATTATACACATACACACACACACAACCACACTTTCAAGCCAAGCTGACTCAGTGAGATAAAGCTATCTAATTATATTCCTCATTTGCAGCTCTGATCCACAAAATAGATCCTCCCCAGCCTCTACCAATAGCCTTTTGCAAGCCTGCAAGCAATGGATCTTGTTGACAGAGCTCATAGAAACCACACACTTAAGTTTCAATTTCCAATCACAGGTTAGGGCACTTAAAAATGTCCTTGTATGAACTAATGCAAATACCTACAAGATGCACTAGTACTGTCATGCCAGTTTTAGCACTGGCTGGCGAACTAGAAGATCAGGAATGGCTTTCAATAAGTTTTTCTTAAATTGTCAACAGCATTCATTCTGCAGAATTAGCAGCCTTTCAGCATCCTCCACTAGCATACCAACATGCCATCTGGCAAAGTCTCATTAAAATGCTAATTCATTTTAATAAGAGACAGGTAATAAACTGCAATTATGTATCGTCAGAGAGATGGCAGAGAGCAGGAGTTTGAGGAAAGTTGGTGGGGAAGCGAGTCTCCCTAATCAAGAAGCAGCTACACTTGCAATCCCCTCAAACCCACATTCTTAACCGTAACTATCACAAGAGACGTGCTTAAGGTTTGATTTTAACAGCCTTTTAAAAACCTCTTTACCAAGTAAAAAAGGATAATATAGAAACCTTTAGGAGCATCTCTGTAGAGACCCAGCTTCTAATTTTAAGAAAACAGCACATGAGAGTGGTTATATCAGTTTTTATGGATTTTTTAAATGTATATTCACAATCAATTTGTATAGATGCTATACGATTGTATTTGAAATGTACGTAAATAACATGGAACATATGCTTAGATAACATACAAAACTCATGTCTTGTTAGATTATATATTTTAATTTAAAATTAAGATAAACAATTGCATCTAAATTTTGCTTTTCTATCATTTACTTGAAAGGCAGAATTGGGTCATGTGCAACATGTTGTCTTAATGTTAGTGCTGTCACCCAGTGTGAACAGCCTTCAGACCAGATGGCAAACAGACCAGTCATTTAGGCTGAGTTGCCCTTGTTAGGTTAGATCTTATATCCTGACCATGGATTAGCACATGCTGGCTTGAAGTACATACCTGCCACTCCTGTTGACTGAACTAGCCCTGTTTAAACAATCAACCTCAATTGATAAGACATTCATGTAAAATTACAAAGTGGACAATGAATATGACCAATCTGGATCAAATAAAAGATACTGTGTTATGTCTTTTGTATTATGTATTTATTGAGAGCTTGTGCTTAGTGTTTAGTTATGCGCTGACCTTTTGGCTCAGGGTTCAAATTTGCTCCAAGCAAATTGATTTGAGGTGAAACACTGCGACAACTGTGTTATCTGCCCACAATGGCATTTTTCTCTTTCCATCTGTGTTGTCCTGATTACGCTCCAAAGAACTGCTGTAGCACTCTCCAGCAACGTTTATCTCTGTGGGGGAAATCAAGCCAGCCATAAATCAACACTTTCTTGATCCAGAATGAGGCCTGAGCCCCTGCTTATGCCCTTCATTTAGTCCTGGCATGTCCTTGGCTGGACTGTACAGAGAGATGAGGCATGTTCATATCACAGCACAATACAATCTACCTCAGGAGTCCCAAATTACTGAACACTTAAGGTGTTACTGATTGGACCAGGGGAGCTATTAGAATATAATGTATCACAAGAACTCAAACTGAGCAGAATTGGCATATGACCTGAAACTAAAAATGAATTTAATTATTCATGTTTCTGTGACTCATTATCAAACTTTTTATGAATGTTCTTTTTCAGGGCCACCTACTATCTCCAGCACACAGACTCAGCAGGCTTTACACGGAGAAAAAGGACAAATCAAATGTTTCATTCGAAGTACACCTCCTCCTGACCGTATTGTAAGTACATCTGTACTATTTACTATTTTCTGATCTCACCGTTGTCTCAGATTTACTTTACTTACTATTACAAAAAACACAATATAATATTTTATGGCCCTATGATAAAATTTAAATGCAAATTAGTTTAATAATCACTCTTTTCATATGTGCTGAAATATAGTGTCTGAACACTACTGATCTACTGTGGGTACATATAGACATTACACACAATTAATACATTAACGAGATCATTTGTTTTCATACGAAAAAGAGAGCATGAAACTATAATTTGAACCCTCAGTTTCTAACTTAATGCTTATTCATGCTCTCTTAGCACTGATCCTGTTAAGATTTATGGACCTTTTATAAACAATCTAGTCTCTGAGCTCACACTGTGCTTATTATTCATTTGTGTGCATATGTGTGTGTTGTTATATGCATGTGGTTAATTGCTATACTTTGTCATCTAATACAGTATGTGCTTTTTTTTATTATATTAATGTCTACCATTAATTAGCAACATAATTAATGTTAGGTTTATCTTGAGGGGTTTGTCTGTGAAGGCCCAAGCTACTAGCTCTTAAATGTTTATCTTAGATTCCAACACATATTTATGAGGCAGTTGTGACGTCATATATTCATAAGATGTGGTTATGTCAAGCCAAGTTAAATTTAATTTGAATAAGCAAAAAACAAAACAGGAGGGGTTACAATGTACATCTCTTCATACTAACAAGAAGAGATCTTCACTTGATTCATTTTGTCCCCTAGAAGTCAATTAACAGAATTTCTCTGTTTAAGAAAAAGTGAAAACACTTGAACTAACATTTGTAACACTGCATTTCCATGTCTGTATTTACCCACTTCCTTCTTATTGCAAGCTTGAAGTTAGATGTGTTTTTACCAGTTTTTGTTTCTCACTTTTTATTTCAGTATATATAATATCTTGGCTTGTTATCTAAAATCAGCAAAAATGAATTATGTGTTTCTCATCATAGCCACCCACAACAAATGCAGTTTGCGCAAAGATGCCTTATAGAATAGCAGTGACTAAATGGCATGTGTTAAATTATCACAGCGCTGCATAAAAAAATCTACTGTATGCAAATGTGTTCTACTGCGTTTCTCTCACCACATCACAAGTGTCAACTTTACTTCTCATTTTCATTATTTTCTTTAGCTTCTAATTTTTCAATTTAAGCTACCATGTTCAAGCTATTCCTGTCTAATTGTATTTCATATATATACACTACTCACAAAAAGTTAGGGATATTCAGCTTTCGGGTGAAATTTCAGGATGAACCTAAAATGCACT
>JAUMHL010000005.1:12344338-12369721 GCA_032362345.1 Sandelia bainsii
TGTGAACTTTTTACGTTTTCCATAAATTTCACCCGAAAGCCAAATATCCCTAACTTTTTGTGAGTAGTGTATATCATTTCAATGTATACATTAGACAGAGTTCACATGAGGAAGTGGCAGAAATGAAATGCTAGCACTACTCAAACCCATAAACGAACCATATCCCATAAACTACCACAAATATAAACAATGTTCAATAGGTCAAAGGAAGTATTTATTCCCATACATGCACCAGTGTCACAAGAGAAAACATTTTACTCAAATATGTCTGCTTCTGTAGTCTCTATTTTCATTTGATATAAGTTTATTGCATTCTTTAAGAGATCATAATCATTAACTGTTCCCAAAACAGCAAGCACTGCTCTATAAACAGTCTCCCAACAACCAAAACCAAAACAGCGCTGTAATTCAGCACTATGGTGAGAAGAGATCTGCTCAGAGTACATGCAATTTGCAGTTATTCATTAGACATTAGCTCAGTATACAGATACTGGCATTGTCTCAGTGAGCTGGCAGCTTGTCAAACGAAGCAGCAAATGGGGCCAGTTAACAACAACATTTTTAACCACCACCAAAGATTTTTAACCATAAACATGTCATTCAAAAGTGCTTTAACCATCCACAACAGGATAGAACACACTGTATCGTCTCCGATTCATTTCCCTCTGAGACTTTCACAAATAACTGAGCTGTTCATCAAACAGAATCAGTTAATGTTCAGTCATCAATACCAGTAACTCATACCATCTTATAGTACCAAAAAGCAAGGTCATCCCTCTTGTAGAGTAATAAATATATAAATAAAAATCTAATCATGTATCTCCATGGAGATTTGTACTGCATAGACATCCTGTCATCCAAGAAATGGTTGGGTATATTTAGATATTTCTTATCAAAACTTACTGTGTGTATTCTGAATGCCTTTGCACATTGAATGCATTCTTACCTTATGAACAAGACTGGTAACATATATCCATGCTACCACCTCTGTGGTATAGCAGTGCTTTATGCCAAAGGCAATTATCAGCATACTAATATGATGATGTTTAATACGTCTAGTTTACCATATTTGTCATCTCAGTTTAATATGTTTTAAACTGCGAACCTTAGAGATTAACAAATTATTAAAATTCACATCATGAGAAGGACTCAAATATTTCTAGTAAATTACTTAGCAACCCATCCCATAAATTCCAGTTTGGATCAAAGTGTTGAACCTGACAAACCCAGATTTTCACACTGCTAAAATCAAAATAAAAACTTTTATTTAAGTGTTGAGCTCATGAGCTCAAACTATTTTGTTCTCTTTTATTGGTAGATTACAGTTTTTCACGGTTTTCACTTTCAAACACATTACCTCAGGGCTTGTGAATTGACATTTGAGTCCTTGTACACTCACTGGTTGAACACAATATACAAACAATACAGTGGAAAAAAATATTCCTCTACAGTGTCAGTTTTGGTCAAAACCCTGACACGATACATGCAACCTCTTTACCCTGTCTTTTCTCAGGCCTGGTCTTGGAAGGAAACTGTTTTGGAGTCTGGAACATCTGGTCGCTACACTGTGGAGACTGTCAACACAGATGATGGAGTAATCTCCACACTGACCATGAGTAACATAGTACCAGCTGACTTCCAAACTATCTACAACTGCACTGCATGGAACAGCTTTGGCTCTGACACGGAGATCATACGCCTTAAGGAACAAGGTGGGAGCCAAGGTTCGACACGTTCCACCTTTCTCTTCTTTAAAACATGACTGTGGTATTGTAGATAATGATAGTGTAACAGATATGTGGTGTAATAACCAACCGTGTCTGTGAGCTTGTGACTCCACAATTTGGATGTGAATGAATTTCTTTTGTTAGTAAGTGGGATAAGATTTATTTTATCATGGATATGTAAAATCAATGGGCACATATATTTTAGTATTCAAGAATTCTTTACTTTCATACAGCATGTAAATCTGCACAAACACTATTGGGTTCTTTTGTTCAATTTGTATCACTTACAAGTTGTTAAAAAAACATATTTTACCAATTTTAAAACGAAAGATAGTAATACATACTGTAGCTACACAGTGTTACCTAAATTCTTGATGAAACAGATATATTCTTTACAAATTAGTTTTCTGGCTCAACATAAAGTGCAACTCCATGGTAATCTGAACTGGAGGCCCTTAACATACACTGCTAAGGGAAATTTAAACTTTTTTTTTTTTTAATCTGTTGACCTTTCGCCCTTTACCATAGGGGATGCTGTGTTTTCTATCCACCTATCTCAAACAATAAATTATAAGCTGCTTATGTGAAAGTGAATAATATTGAACACATAAAACAGCCTTTAATGGTGTGGGAAGAGCACTTGGTTGTTTTACATTTGTTTAAAATGCAAGGTCATAAATGTGTTTTGGTAACTCAGGTTCTCATTAAAATACACTTTAATGAGAGCCTTTAATGCTGTACCAGCATATAGATGTGTGCCTGCAGGTTTAATCTCCATTTAGTCGCAAATGTCCTGTAATATCAGTGTAGAAAGACACAAACATGATTATCCTCAAACTAATGCACACACTGCTGCACTATACTCAATGAAAATAAAAGCCCTCAGTGAAATGCTTCTATTAGCCTAAATGAGTGGAAATTAAAAGTTATTTGACAGTACAATAACGAGACAATATTGCTAGAAAAATGTTTATTAGCTTTTATTTGAATTTGTTTTTATTTGGACATGCAATACAGAACTTTGCTATTTTTTGTGGCATTGTGCCTGCGTATTTTTGTTGTATTGGATACTGTCAAGTAAGTTAAAGAGAAAATATAGCACATCTCCTTAGTTTAGTTTAGTTTTTTTGTAGAGACAGAAAAGAAGGAGAGTACATTTGTGTGTCTGAAAAAGAAAGGTGCCCTCTACATTATGATTGTGCTGTTGTGTACTCTGTCATTACCCTTCTACTGAACTTATTGTACATTTAAAGTGATATTGGTATGTTATTGTAAAAGAACATATCTCTTTGCTCCTCTCTGCAGAAACTCTCCCAGTGGCGGTGATCATTGGTATTGCTGTGGGAGCTTTTGTGGCCTTCATTGTCCTCATGGGCACCATTGGAGCCTTCTGCTGCACCCGTTCCCAGAGAAGTACATGTCCTCTTCTCTGTTACATGCACTGAAGCATGCATGCCAGTACTGTATGGTCCCCAAGCACATTAAAACATGTCCATCTACTTAATCTCTACATCTCTATAACATGGAAAAAGAAGATTTTGCACACAACTAAAAAGAAACCAAGACATTGTCAGCTGATTCAAGAAGCTCTTGAAACACGATAAGTTTCTGGAACATAGTGTCATGCTTATTGCGAGATGAAATCGCTTGTTGAGATGGACATCTTTTTTGTGGTGCAGAGATAGCCAGATTGTGATAAGGGTTCATTTCATGCAATCTCAGTCTGGCTGCATTGGCTTTTTAGGCTATTTACATCCTGTGCTATGTTCACTGCCACCCACCCATGTACCAAGTGACTCAGGTTAGAGACAGTCAGCCACTGTCTCTTTCCAAGAACCAAACTGTGCTACTGGTCCCTTCAGCATGTCTATTGTCTGTATACTACAGAGGAAGCGCACCTGGTTATGCCCTCACTGCCCGTCTCCATCTGTGCTCACCAGAGAGAACTTGCAAGCAAAATTAAGACAGAAAGTAAGACTTTGTTATATGACAGTAACATCAGCTTTGTCCCAAGCAGAATGAGCCACCATGGAAGGCTGTTTGAGATTGCATATGTATGCAGAAAAAGATAATCTTGTGCTGGCAAGAAACAAATGATTAATAGTGCTTTGTATTGTGTATGAGAAATAGGGGCGTTCTCACAAACCACAAATCCAGGGATCTATGCTAAATTCTGTAATACTGCAAACTGCACTGGGGGGATTATAATGTCAACAAATACAGAATGGTGTTTATTCAGCTTACTGAGATATATGTGTTGTCTGTTTTTGGCAGATCTGAAAGGAGTTGTGTCGGCGAAAAATGACATCCGCGTGGAGATCGTACACAAAGACCACAACGCAGCACGAGAAAACGAAGAACACACCTCCATGAAACAACTGATGGTGAGTGTGAGTGTCGCAACATACTACTTTAAACTTTTGTTCCTGTTTTCAGAAATAAGATCTCAACACTTTTGTTCATATTTTTATATGTCTTTTTCAAACTGACAGTAAAATATTGGATGTGCTTTACTATTAGCATTGCTATTTCCTGGGGAAAACCTTTTTTTTTTTGTAATGTAAGAATAGACAGGAACGTAGAGCGTGTATGTGCTGGAGTAAAGAGAGGGCTATATTTATCAATATGATGCCACTAGTCTTAAGAGCAGAACAGACCCCAATACAATCATCTGTAACTATGGAGATGCTGATGCATACTGGGTAATCCTACAGTGGGTGTACTTCTATATCTACAGTATGTGCCTTCTAGACACACAAAGAACTGTTTCCTCTTGGATCTGTGTTTTGGTTTTGCTCCAAGGCTGGGCTATTTGTAGTTAGAGGTTTTGGATTATATTTTCTTTTAAAATACTGGTCAATAACATGGTCAATACTTGATGTTAGTGCAGGAAAATGAGCCTTACAATACAGTACAAATCTGAATATTGCTTAGATTAATAAAATACATTTGCAGATATATTATTAATGATCCCTGCCAGCCTTGAGTGAAGAAGAAACATATCTGAGTGATAACACGTGATAAAATTGAAAACCTTAAATCTCAGAAATGCCGTTTTACTCTGAGTAAAGCATTTTAGAAACTCTTACTATACTTTGCTTGTTTTCTGTGCAGGTTGAACGAGGAGAGTTCCAGCAGGAATCTGTTCTGAAGCAGCTGGAGGTATTACAAGAGGAAGAGAAAGAGTATCAGCACATTAAGGTACGACTCACAAAACAACAGCATGAAGGCGGGAGAAATAGAAAAAAGATGGTGAGAGAGACAATGCCTTTGGGGCAGAGAGTGGTCTTCAACTCTGGGACCGAAATAGCTGAAAATCATTAATCCCTCTCCTGCTACACATAATTCTCCATGGATAAGTCCAGAGGCAAAACGACTCCTGTTAGTGGTCTGATTTTATTAATTAGTCTCTCATCAGCAGTGATTCAAGAAATCAGAAGCTGCTAGGCCCTTAAGCTGTTATTTAAGATACTGAAGTTGTTACTTGTAGGATGGATTTAAAGTGTTCAATCATATAGGACTTGAAGAAAAGTTGGGTATTTTGACATTGCACTGTTGCCATTTTGTTGCCTCTGCTTTTCATTTATTTTAATTTTGCAAAATCATTTTAAAGGATTATTTAAAAAGGAACTCCGTTCATATAAATGGGTTATCTGACCTATCAAAAACTTAGCAATGTTGTTATTTGGACATCATGTTTTTATTTAGTATTACAGCTTAATCATAATATACTTGGATATCTTTACAGCTAACTATAGTGTTCAGCAAAGTACTAATTTTAATCACATTACCCCTAAATGAGCAGTGCCACCATCATGTGACTTAAGGTTGAGTAATGAAATGTGAGTCAAAACTCAGTTTTGACCATTCTGGTAGAAGACAATAATGTTAACATACTCAATTCATAGTGTCTTCTATGATACCTAGGGCTGGGCGATATGGAAAAAAAAATAATGATTTTTTTTTTTCATATAAATTTGTTTTTCATAGTTGATTTCTATTTTTAATGTAAGTGACTATTTCTCTCAAGCTTAAAGGTTTCCTTTCACTTCTAAGTAGGACGTGAAGGTTAATTTAGCCGCTTAATTCCGACATTTTCAACCATGCTTACTGTATGCCTTTTTTTATAGTTAGACACCCAGCCTTAACGATACCCACTATGTATTATGTAGTATCTATGTACATACTTTGATATCAACAGTCTAGCTTCCTAATCTTTTTGGAGCTCGTACGCCAGCTGGTTCAATTCAGAACTAACACTAAAATGACAGTGAGGTCAAATGTGTCTTATTCAGTAAAGCCAGGATTCAGTGAATGTAATAAAACTGACTTCAGTGCTATTTATAGCCATCTGTCCATTTACATTGCAATGAATGGATAAGTCTCTACGGAGGGGGCACTTTGCTTTCAGTTCTCCCATCACACATGAAAGCACTTTACCACTTGTAACTCTTGCAATAAATGATCCGCACACGATTTGGCAGATTGTACAGATTTTTGTATCAAAGCTCTTTTCATTGTCTGATAGGCCGACTTCTAGTAAAGACTAGCCTCCTTCTCCTCTGTGTGTGAGTTATTTTGCCATTGTCACAGCAGTAAAGTGACCTCTAGAATTATTATTATGCAGGTTTTTCATTGAAATTAGTGAATAAAACACTTCACACATACATACACACATAAAATACTCACAAACTAGTAAACTAATGAAAGCTCAACCCTGTATCCTAAAAATAACGTTTCTGTACAACTAAATTTCTCCCAGAAATATGTGTTTTTAGGGAATGTAATTATAAGTGGTTTATCTCTTCTGTCAGCATAATGGGTGTCTGTTTTTCATAAATTTACGCAAATTAAAATTTGCAAATACTATATATTTATATGATATATCAAACAAATACCTCAAGACAAGGTATTTCTTTTCCACCAAAATATCAGATCCTGCGGTAGCCTATAACAGCATTATTGAACTTTTAATGGTTGTGTTTAGATGGTGCTTGATTAGGGTTAGGGAGAGATTTAGGTCTGGCTTAATAGTGACACAACATGATCAAAAGATAAGTATTTATTTACCTTTTAAACCTCTTTAAATGTTTTTTGTTGCCTAAACCTTATCACAAATAGGGCTCTAGCCTTGAACTCAGTCTGATGCAACACTCAGTTTCCATTAATAACATTTGTTCAAATAATGTGCTGCACTGAAACATAATTCAGGGATTACTGGCCCTATAAAATGCAACTGTGGATGCAGTTTAGTAGCACAGAAATTTTTTTAGGCAACTGGGCTGAACAGTTAAAGATCACCTCTTTTATATTTTTCACATATCATTCTTATGCAATAGAATTTATCAATATATTGATAGAATACAAAGCCAGTTCTAAGGCTTTGGGAGTCGAACGAACCACAGTGGGAGTCATTATCCACAAATGGAGAAAACAGCAGTGAACCTTCCCAGGAGTGACCGGCCTACCAAAATTACTTTAAGAGCACAACAATTCATCCAGGAGTTCATTAAAGAAACAAGAATAACATCTAAAGAACTGCAGGCCTCACTCAGTTTAGGTCAATGTTCATGATTCGTCATGGCAAAAATGGCATCCAAGGAGGAAAGCCACTGCTGACCAAAAGGAAATCAAAGTCTTGTCTCCCCAAGATTTTTGGGCAAATATGCTGTGAACTGATGAGACAAAAGTTAAACTTATTAGAAGGTATGCGTCCCACTACATATGACATAAAACTAAGGCAGCATTTCATAAAAACGAACATCATACCAACAGTCAAACATGACGGTGGAAGTGTGATGCTCTGGGGCTGCTTTGCAATCTCAGGACCGACGAACAAATTGCCATAATTGATGGAGCCAAAAATTCTGTGCTTTACCAGAAAATCTTTAAGGACAATGTCTGGCCATCAGTTCTTGACCTCAAGCTCAAATGCCCTTGGGTTATGCAGCAAGATAATGATCCAGAACACACCATCAAGTCCACCACTGAATGGCAAAAAAAAAAGAAAAAAAAAGGTTTTGGGAGCGGTCCAGTCAAACTCTGGTATAAAATCAGATTGAGATGCTGTGTCATGACCAAAATTCCTCCACAGCAATGTGAAAAATTCATTACCAGTTATCATAAACACTTGACTGCAGTTGTTGCCACAACCAGTTATTAGGTTTAGGGGGCAATTACTTTTTCCCACAGGGCCAGGCGGCTTTAGATAACTTTTTTCAAGTCGTCATTAAAGACTGCATTTTTCACAGCACTGTATTTAACAAAGACTTTGTCACTGTTGTGGCTCTAGAATATATGACCAAGGTGACATAGGTGGTGTATGTTCACACTCTGCAGTGTGCTGTTTATCAGTGCCAGTGTGTAAAAAGGTCTGTCCCTTTCATTTGTTTTCTTGTCCAAATTAATGTTGGTGTTAGCTCCCTGGAGTGTACTTCTGTTGCGTTTTCCTACTTACCTGCTCCCTCTGGACCCAGTTTTTTTTAATACTGGTTAATGACAGTGTGCATGAGGTGAGAGCAGAGGCAGGACTGAACAAGAGATAAAGGCCAGACGCAAACAATCTCCCTGTCTGGTGTCTGATAATGACAAGCATAACGAAGATCCTTTCAGGTTGTCTCTCTCATTTCCTCATTATGAAAATTCTTCCTTTGAGATCTGCCACCATGCTACCTATCCTTGACATTCACATCCATTCACATGAGAAAAAACAGCACACAAAACCACACATACACGACCTAACTGGACCCTTAGCAACAGCACGGTGCCTGAAATCTAGCAGACAAACAAGTGGCACAGCTGTAGTCTCAGACACCATTTTGGTGCATACATGGAATTACACACACTAAAATTCATTTAGGTCCAATTAAAGCTAGTACATGAGTGAACTTTGCAGTGACACACTGGATGCCAAACTATGAATCATCAAGGCTTGCTTAATTAGCGAGAAACATGATTTTAAGGTTAGCGTGGGGGCTGACTAAGTCCTAGCACTATGCTTTGCCAGTGTTTTTCATTTGTACACGGCAGCTTGTTTCCTTATTTATTCTGCAATTTGAATGGTAATTACTGCCAGTTTGACCTTGGCTCCCGTTGAGCTTGGAGAATCCACGTAAATCCACATAAACAAAGGAATGGTTTTCTCTTTCTCCTCTCTTTCCTATTTTAATTAATTTTTTCTTGTAGCCTAGAAAAAATAAAATATATAATAGTAAATATTATCTTTTTTCCCCATTTTAAACAGGACCCTACAAATGGCTACTACAGTGTCAATACCTTCAAGGAACACCATACACCTACCATGGCAGGGAATCAGACCACTGAGGTGAGGAACCCCACCAACACAGGTACCCTAGGCAAGCAGCGTGTACCAACAGGAATGTCCTTCACCAACATCTACTCCACTCTGGGAGCAGGTCCAAATCGTCTGTATGACTACAGCCAACGCTTTGTGTTGGGCATGGGCAGCAGCTCCATCGAATTATGTGAGCGGGAGTTTCAGCGTGGCTCACTCAGCGACTCCAGCTCTTTTATTGACACACAGTGCGACAGCGGCGTAAGCAGCTACAGTAAGCCAGATGGCTATGTGCAGTTTGACAAAGACAGCAAGGCATCAGCCTCCTCTTCTTCCCACTATTCCCAGTCCTCCTCACAGAACTCAGACCTCACCCGGCCCCTGCAGAAGCGCATGCAAACCCACGTCTGACTACCAGGGGATGGAGGGTGTTTGAACAGGGTGTAACAAGCAGACAGGATTGTAAAACTGTGAACTCATAATCTGTTACTATGAGTGTTTCTCTGGATACCTGGAGATACCAGGGCTGGTTGGCTTTAATACACCATCTGACTTGTTCAGACTTCTCAATGTCCCAAAAAAGTGGATCAAGAAGCCTTATAATCCTCATGCTCAACTCATCGAACACCTCCTTTTTTAACCCACAATCAGTATTGTGCTACTGAGAAGCTATTTGCCAACACAGGGACATCACTACTTTGGAATTTGACCATTCAATACTTGGTCTCTACACTGGAATTGTTGGCACATTGCAGGGCAGGAGTACAAGGATTTTGTGTGACAAAAGTCAATTGCCGTGGCAAAGACTGTTTTGCCTTTTGAAGATTGTCAATCAAAAAAGATCAGAGATTACCGTTATAACCATTGAAGCACTCCACACGAGTGGCACGATAATGAGTGCAACCCAATGTCTTGCTGCTCTCCTGTAGTTTGAAGCACAAAAATGAATGTGCATATGGTCTTAGTTATTAAACAGTAACTATTTTCTCCCTACTACATTCCCTTCAAATATATATGTTCAGGTTGGCCTGTTGAAACTCGTTTTCTTTATAGGTGGAACAAAACTCTCCATGTGCCCACAGACATCTTGAACTTTAAAAAGGATAGCTGTTTTGCTCGTTGCAGCTGTAACTGGGCCATAGTACTAAGCAGATAAAGAGGGGCATAGATCTCATTTTAAATCACTGAATCATTATTTTACTTTGATACTCCATGATAAAAGAATATTAGTGTACATACGTAACTAATTTCTTTTCTAGCAGCTCATTTCTGACCGATTTACCCCCAGGAGGACTATGAGACATGAGCACCTCTTCTTGTCCATATCTTCTTTGCCTTGAGGGTCTGTTTGAACTGTGTCGATACAAACTTTGAATAAGCAAGAGACAAACACTGTCAGCTCTTCTGTTGATGGGGACCTTTACCCTACATGGCCAAATCCAGCTCCAAGGCTTGCAGCACGAAAGCCCACAAATTGCAACATTGGTTGTATTTGTGAGTTTGTCCTGCTACTGCCACAGATCATCAGCCATATACTTGAGGGTACCTGTTGAATGAAATGTAAACATATTTTAGCTGAGCTTCTTATTGTGTGGTTATGCCATTGCTATTGTCAATATCAGTGTTGACATGGGAGCCTAGTGTGTCCTGACTGTATATCTACCTGTGGTCATGCTGGTAATCAAGGGGCATGACAAGTACATTTAGAAAATGTGTTCAGCTGATGGTGGCCTGCTGACACATTTCAAGTGCATTGTTATATTTGGTTCAGCACAATGTGTAACATATGAAATTGGATTTCTTCTTTCATCACTGAGATTGTATTTGTTTTAGTGGAGAGTAGCTGCCATGAGTAGTGATGTAATTTGTAGTTATACAAATTTATAATATATATATATATTTATATATATATATATAAATTTCAGTCAGCCTATTTTGCAAAAGTCAGGAGTGTCAGTCATGCACTGTGCATGTACTGTGGCAGAACACAACAAAATTGTTCGGAGGTTTTGCTTATTTGGAATGCTCCATACTGTGGATACTATTTCAGATGTTTGCATAATGACACTACTGTAAAGCAATTAAGTTTTCATTTTTCATTATGATTTTTATTCTAGCCCATTTGTTAGCACGCAATACACTGTGTCAGGTTAAGTGGTCAAGTGAACTTGGCTGGTCAAGTTGGTTGGTTAGAGTTAGTCAAAGCCACTGATCAAGGCAATAAGATCCAGAAGCATTCAAAGAGACTAACCTTCAGAAAAAGTTGAATGATTCCGGCTGACTTTAACAGTCCTTTAACGGTTCTGTTTTGACAAATCAAACAAAACATAACGCATAGTCTAAAAGATTATGCTATATAATATCTAATTAGGTGTTTTATCTTCATATCCCATAATGCAGTCGTCAGTTAGGAAGAAAGAGTCTGAAACTATGAAATCTGCCTCTCAACCCATGAAAATAACCAAACAAGCCATTTCTAACAAAAGCAAGTTGTTGTAAGCACTTTACATATGATTATATTCAAGGCCTTTGAATGAGGTTTTCCACTTGAGTGGCAGTGGTTTGGACTCTAATTTTACAAATGGATTGGCGCCCATTGTACAGCTTAAGACAAAAAAAACTCTGTTTCAACACTGATAATCCAGCTTGGCACTTAGCAGACTGTATATAAATCTCTAATGCTGTCTTTCTGTGTATATAATTTCCCCAGCTTTTCATTCTTTCCCAGTCTGATTTCACTATATGGAAGCTGAAAAAATCCATGTGGCATCAAAACTGTACAGACAATCATTTTCCCCTTCCAAAACATTCATCAACCTTTCTTATTTCAAATTACATAAAAGGCTTATGTGAGTTGATTCTCTTCCCTCAGATTGGGGAAACTCACATTCTGTATACCGAGCACACAGAAGGCTATAGGATGAGAAGCGCAGCTTAGTTGGGACAGCTTTGAAGTGAGATGCAGTAAGAGGTTATTATGCCTTCAGCCCTTCTGAGAAATATCCACATGCCCAGCAACATATTGCATTTGGCACCATCATGACTGTCAAGTATGTTTGTGCCATTTTTAATTTTCCTTAGCATTTACTGTATAAGTAAAGGATAAAATTCTTCCCTTGATATCAGCAGCAGTCAATTACAGTGTGGTCTAGTTTGCATGGTATAAGATGCAGTTTTCATTTTTTTCACAATTATTTGCATATATTATGCATAATTTTACATCCACCGCATCTAAATTCAATTGATGTTTCACATTCAAAGGTTACTGTAATGCAGATATTCAGAGTGTCTCTCCCTAAAAACAAAACAAATTTGCTTTCTTATCCAAACAGTCCAGTTTTCCTTATCTGATGCAACTCCTGCACTCATCCAAACATAATGCATTTTCCCAGTCCAGAGAATCTGCACACTGCACAACAAACAGATAACAGCCTTCTGTCCCATCCCCCATAGCAGCAGCTACAATGGGCATGAGAGTATCACAGGATCCACGTGCCATGTCAGTCTTTGGGAATCAAAGCCCATGTGGGGACAAAGTCCGCCCTGCTCACCTGTGAATGCCTCTCCGGCTGGTGCTGGCGGTGCCTGTTTGCCTGGCTACAAGTACGGCACAGATGCCAGGACATAACAGATGAATAAACACAAAGGCTTGTAACAATTACAAGGGGTTGCTGACCTTTCCCGATAAAACAGAGCAACCCTTTCTGAGTACAGGATGCAGGATAGTCTATTATTAAGCGATGCTCAAGACTAATCTAGGGTACACTGGATAAAGACATATGTTATGAGTAATGTGAAGTGAAGACTGATTGTATGTGTTCATAATGGCTTCTTTGCCCACAGGCTACATTATGTTTGCTTACTACACAAAACCTTTTACTTAGTCTGAATAAACTACAAAAATGAAAAAGAAATACTACTGTCAATATCTCACCTATGCCTGTGAAGAGTGGTTTACATGAGGCTATTTGAAGTCTCCCTTATTGTACGATAGGTGTTACTGTCCATGGTGGAACACATTGAACACAATCAGAAACACTGAAATTATCATAATGAACCTTCTATCTTTACTGTGTAGATGCTTTTCTCACTTCTTTTCTTTTCTACCAATCAACACCTTGTTAGTACTTTAATAACATACTACTGCAGGGCCTGGACTATGTAATATTTGCAAATAATTCTCTGCATTAGCTGTAGCCTACAAGGCACACTGGGGATCAGTGTGGTTTGGTTTGCAGAGTACAGTCTACAATAAGTTGCATACAATTGAAATAATTACAGAAAGTCATTTGAAAGTCAAATTAGTATGCTTTTCTGTGATTGGCTGGATTGTTGTGTACTCCAAATAATTCAAACTAGTTTGCAAATAGTACATGATCCAGGTCTGAAAAAGCACTTAACTGACATGGTCATCTGAAGACTTTGTATAAATAGTGAACCATAAACATACAGTAATTGTAATGAAAAGACAATATGTAAATTTTACTGGGTAAACCACTATTTTCAGGCAGTGGCCCTCTGTATCTAAGACAAAAAAAAACAAGAAAAACAGTTGTATTTTAACTGTACTGGTCTGTGAATCTATGATGATTTTGCTCTGTATATTTGGAGAATAAAAATAATGTTTGAGTTTGTGTTTATTTTGCTCTGTTTTCTGTAAGAATATATAAGCAAATTGGAGGGCGATTTGGAGAGAAATATATGTATAACAGTACAATAAAAATGTACATAGTTTATTTTTGTCAGTGGTTTCAGCCTCTGTCAAAAGGCATTGCTAACAAAAGTTAAAATTAAATAAAAATAAAAATGTTCAAAGAAAAATATATAAATGATTAACAGCCCATGTGCAAATTCCATCACAAAGGGGAGAGAAAGCTGTACACCGAAGACATTTGCATTTAGGATTTTAAAAAAATCATTGAATGAGACAAAAGTTCACAATTTCAGATTTTGTTTTCAGGTATTTTAATCTAGATGTGTTAAACAACATAGAACACAGAACCTCTTGTATCAAGTTACCCAAACTTATGAGTAAAAGTACTGGAACATGTGACTGACAAGTGTTTCTGTCCTGTGAAACTGTTCAAACAATAAATAGGTCTAAATGACTACTCATGGTTTTAGCCTTGGGCTTTACCTGTGAAGACTGCATTTCTTGTTAAAAGAGATATCTGAACACAAAGAGCAGTGTGCTGTGTGTCTACGAGAGAAAGATAAGCCATTGCAAGGAAAATACCATCTGGTGACAGAAGCATTGTGAGAGCTGTGACAAAAAAAAACCCAAAACAACAGCCAGTGACATCACCTCACATAAAAACCACAGAGCAGGGGTGAACGTATCACAGTCTACCATAGACTAATAAATAATAGAATATAATTAGCAGTAAGAATTTCACAGGCAGGTTGGAATTAGCAGAAAAGTACAGAGATGAGCCACAAAAGTTCTGGGACAAAGTGTTATGGATTGATGAGCCCAAGATTGACCTCTACTAAAGTGAAGTAAAGGCTAAAGTGTCAAAGTTACATTCGGATTTATAGAGAAATAAATCAAAACTAATTGGGTGGAGCTTCATCATGTAGCAAGACAATAATCACACTGTCAACTGAAGAAAGAATTTCATCTGAGTGCAAGACTTTAGACTGACCAAGTTAATCAGCAGACCTTAACACAACTGTACATGCATTTCACCTTCTGAAGTGGAGAATGAAGAGAACCCCCCAAAGCAAACAATAACTGAAGGAGCCTGCAGTAAAAGTCTAGAAAAGCATTCCTTTAGATTTTCTTCACTTTATTGATATACACACATATCTCTAGATTAAATACCTAGAAATAAAAGCTAAAATTCAGAAAGTCCATCTCATAGTCATCTTTTGATCTTAAACCCAAATGTCTTCAGTGTACAGCCAAAACAAATTGGCCTTACTGTTTCATTACTTTGATGGGGATGTAGAAAAAACAACTTTATCACAAGACATATGAACTTTTTGTACACTGACAAACTAATTTCTATGGTTCTCCTACCTCTTTCCTGGTATGCAAATATACAGGAATGGGTACTATTTGCCTAGTGGCTGACAGAAGATCCACTTATATTTATTGTTTTGGTAGCTCATCAATGCAGTCTAGATTTCATTTGAAAGTAAATGCAGCTTCATACAGCTTTTTGTGATTTGGACTGTTAGCATCACATGAGAAAGACAAAGAAGAATAAACTAACTGGATGATAAATAAGGGTGTGTAGAACTAACAGCAATAAAATCATATTTGATATTGCGGTGTGCTCATCAAACACTGACATTTGATCTGGTTAATGCTGTTGTACATTTGGCCAATGATCAGCTGCTCTCTGTATTTTGTGGCATACTTACATACAATACTTTTACAGTATTTGTTAAAACAGGGCAGACTGATGTTTATTCACTTCTCCTACTGGTATTTTCTTAAGCAGTCAGCAGATTTGCACCATTACATTTACATGCAGCCCTTTAATCCATTAATAGGACCATTGGAGTCTTACTCCAAATTAAATGAACTCACATAAACACCTTAGCTTGTCTCAAGTACTGGCTCCAATCCTACAGAATAGAAACTTAAAAGTGATTTGAATTCCCTCATGCATAGAGTCAATACAGTGCAAGGGCAATTACTCTTTAGCTGAATTAATCCACTCGCAGACTGCATGGAAACGTAGTGTTTTGAAAGCACACATCAAAAACAATTCTCAAATGTGTGAACACTCTGCATCTTAGAAGAGGAAAAGTAAGCATTTCACTGTTACATATCAAACTAGTATCCAGACAAAGGACTGTGTTTGCTTACATAAGGTTACTTCAAAGCAAGTGCTATAACCAGTCTGCTCTTAATACTGAGAATCCTTCTGCCAACATTTCCCTGGAAATGCTTCCCATGCTGAATAGAAAATGCTTGTGTTTTGCAGGCATTATACAAATAGCACCATTTGTGATGGATTTGACTAATCATGAGGATCCAACTCATTACTATGCCAGACATTTGCTTACACTATTGCTTTAAACTCTCTCCTTGGAACTAGTTATTGGAAGGCACTAATCATTCATTTCTGCCTCTTCTGACAAAGTAGAAAGCTTGCCGAGCTCCCCATGGGCCTCACCTCTTCCAAGAGATACAGTATTGTTCCAAAATGACTCATAAATGACTCTGCATCCTTTCAAATGAGCTGTTACAGCAGGATACTCTGTCATGAATTACCTTGGCAGATAATTACATTTGGAATGCAATTTAACAAAAGGTACAAATTTAGGGTGAACGGCAGACTAAGCATTGGTGCGCCAACTGCAAAATTATCTTCAGGCAGGTATTTACATGGTGTGAAAGAAAGTGATAGAAGGTACAGAGTGAACAAGCTGAAAAACACATGAAGTGATGAAATTCTCTTCAACAAAACTAACTTTTTTTAGGTAAACTTACTGTTGTGTTAAGCACCATTTACATTCAGACTAAAACTGTTTTGTTTACTCTCTATTCGGCAGTCTGATTAGATTGTCAGTCAGACTTGTTTACACACTCCAAACTGTAAACCATATGGTCTAATAGCAATCTGAAAAGTGAGTTGAGTGTCAAAGCAAAACTCCACACTGCTGCTTCCTTGATGCAATTGCCTATGAAATGCCCCCTTTATAGTCATTTATTCATTAAGGACAGCTGTTTCAGTGGGAAACCTGCTCAAATAGCATCTGTCCTTTAGAGAAATAAGGGATCTAAAGAGGCGGAATAAAACTGCACCTCAGGTGAAAGCAGTAACGTGTAAAGAAAGTCACTCTCAAAAATTAATTCTAAGCATCCTTATCTTAAGATAATACATTTTGGAAAATGTAGTTTCTGCATCCCGCCTGGACATGGCTTTGACTGGCAACTTGGTAAATCTTTCAGACCACACAGGTTTGTAGCACTTCAGCTGGCATAGCCTCTGGATGCCTCCACTCAGCAGGGCTGCATTATTTAAATCAGATGTGGTGGTTCAGTCTGTGAATCAAACATCCAGTACTGGGAGCACTGCATGTGTGAAAGGCCCTGTTAGCTAAATTACAGACATTTGAAAACATAAGAAAGCACTTTTTTTTTTAGATATTTAATAACAATAAATACATAAATCATGACAAGAGTGTTATTTGATAAAATAGTTATTTTAACTGAGTCTACATGGGAACACATTATTATATTTAGCTCAGACAGATTAGAAAATTAACCACTCTTTTTATAGCTTGCTGCATGAAATTTCACTTGACAAAATACATAATATTATATTCACTAAAGTAACTTGCACGTGCACACTGCAAACAGTAACTGTAATTCATTACTGCAAACACACTTACACTCTTAATTTGTCCATAACACCCCTCCTTTTCTTTTCTTCCACAGTGTTTCCTAAATAGCTGCTTAGTCCGTAGCTGAAGTGCTATTAAAGAGCTGCTCTGTACCAGCCCCTGGGGGGTAAATAAAACAGAAAACCTTCTGGACTTCTGATGGCACTGAAAATAAACTAAGGTGGCATGTTTTTTTCTACTGTAGGAATGTGGATTTAAAGTTGGTTAAGATAAATAAATCTCCCCTTCTGATTACAAGGCAACTGCAGAGTCAATCACAGGGAGCATCTTAAATGAATTATTGATCCTATGACCTTTCCCAGTGTTAAGGTTTGCTCTTGTTTGTTCCACCTCTGTTGACTGGACTCACACTATGGGCAGTTTGGATTGATCAAACATTAGCTTTCCATATTAGACTGTTAATTATTCTAGTTGTATTTGCACAGGTGACACATGGGACTCTGAGCATTTATTATTAAACATGCCTTAGCACACACAGACGTGTGTGTCTGGGCACTTATTTTTTAATTATGGTCAAACTGATAGAAAGGACATTCTCAGCAACATAACTATACAGCATTCTTGGCATTTCAGCACGAACAAAAGTCAACATACAATTGAGTTCTTTTGGAAGAAAATCAGATGCATGACAGACAGTTGACTTAATAATATTCTCCATCATGCACTGTGTGTTTGACAGGGCTTGTTGACAGAGAATCATCTGGAGCAGGTCCTATTGTGCCAATTTATTGGCAAGAAATGTCAACCAGTTAATCTTCCACCAGTAATGATGTGATAGATATATCTTCTTTACAGAGACGTGCCTTTAATTTAATCTCTAGCATGATGACATTTTGCAAATGTAGACAGACTGAAGTATATAAATTGCCAGAGGTTGGTATACGAAAAGGCCCTTGGCCAATTGTAAAGCAAAATGAGCACATGCATTGAGCAATCATCATTTTCCTAATTAGGGTTTTGTTTGCTCTTCAGTTGTGAGGGCTTTTTCTAATGGCTGGGGCTCTTAAATAGCTTTTTATTTGGAGTGCATTCAAATGGATCAGCCCACAGATGTGGCATTTGGAGTGCAAACCCCTCCTCTATCAGAAGTCAGTTTCTTAGATTTGTCCCTTTAAATTTAAACCAATAGAATGTTGTACATGTGAATACTGGCACATGGACAGTGGACACAGAGTGTTTCTTATAGTATAACAGAAGCAGGTGTTTCAACAACTGGAGACTTGGACGAAACCCAAGCTTATCTGTTTAATTACTGTACTGTTAATTCACAATGTAATATCATTTAATGCAGTTTGATGAAAGATTGTGAAGAACTTTACTTCAGTAAATCTACGAAAATAAACAATTTCCTTCCCAGAGCTACTATACAGAAAAACAAGACTACGGTCTTTAATACCATCAAGAGAGGACTGGAGTTACTTCAGTGATAAAGAATAAAGACATAAGTTTTAATTTTGCTGTTGATCAGTTTCAACAAATATTGACTTAACTCCCATGGTTGGATATAGAGTCTTCTTTGAGCTAACAAATTCTCATGGTCTCGTCACTTTTACAATTGATGCACACTTCATAACAAATATCACATTCAGTGGAAGATGCTCTGGCTGATGAATGAAACTCTGACTTGAAGTATATACAAAGCCTATTTTTTAGATGCCAAGAAAGTACTGCCAAGGGTTTGTGTTTGAAAATAAATAAAATAAATTGACTTACAATGCCAGAACCCAAACAACAACATGATCCAGCAGTGTGTCCAAGGTGAAGGACACACTGTTGGTGAAGATGATAGAAGAATAGCTGCAAAGTTACAGAACAGAGGGAGGGAACTGAAACTTGAAGGTGGCAGAAAAGAGAAAAAGCCAAACATGGTCAGCAATTGTTGTCGTCAACTTGGTTTTCTTCTTCTGTGTTAGGGAAGAGGTGGGTGGGTGACGGACAAGTTAGACATGCAAAGTGTCACTGACGCTCTTGCAGTCATAGATGAGTGGCAGTAGGCAGATGGCTTCCTTCATGCAGAGACATGAGAAGGGTAGAGGAGAGGTACCCACACACACCACCCTTCAACTCTTCTATGCTCACTCCACCCCACTGCTTGGCCGAACGAGTGCCCCACATGACGCCCATAACACAGCTGCTAGTGCTGACGTGACTCACGATGCCATGTTCCTGCCTGCTGGATGGGAACGACAGAGTGTAAGTGTGTGTGCACATGCCATGAGTGTGTCAGAGAGACAGTTTGTGTGTCTGTGTAGAAGCTGGGCACATGGGGAGTGTAAAATGGGTCAGGGATAAGAGTAGCCAAGGCTTCACAGTGGCAATGGGGGTCAGGCCAGGCCCCTTCTACCCCCACAATTCACCCTGGAGCATGAGGTCCAGCAGAGGGTGTAATAATTCCTTAATTGTGCCATGGATAGGAGTTATTGAGTTATTCACGCCATTATGGAAAGTGGGGGTTAGACCCAGGGGTTGTGGCCAAGCCTGAAGTCAAGGAAGGGATGGAAAAAGGACAGAAAACAATAAGTCACTTCTCTAATGAGCAGAACATTCCCTCTAAGTGTCTCTTGGTCAGTCACATGTAAACCATTCACATTACCAAACAACCTCAGTGACGACAGGGCCCAAGTTACTAATTAGGCACATAAAGCAAAATCCAAAGATTCATAGTGAAAAATGCCAGTGAGTTTTTATTTTATTATGTCTTTATTTTTTTCATTGCTTTCTTTGAAGATGATCTACGCTTGTAGCAAATACAGAAAGTTTAAACAGTTCAAAAAGACATCAGGTATCATGTGAAAATGGCAAATTGGAGACTATGACAGAGATCAAGCATTTAAGATCACATATCAAACACACAAGACTTGCAGATATTTTGTTTAGAAAATCCTGAACTCTGCTCATTTATGTGAGGATGTTTGTTGTCTCAGAGATTACGATTCCATACTGCCCCCCTGTGTTCAAAGGTATGACTACATTTTTCTGTCATCATGGTCAGTGCATGGTTCATTTTCTGTACATTGGATTGAGCAATTAAAATTCTCAACAACAGCATATGTAGTTAATTTAACTCACATGGCAATAATTTTATACAAAACTGCACTGTACAATCTTGTTACTACACTCTTATAATAGTAATAATAGATTATGTGCTTTTACATAGAATGAGCCATTTGTTGTAAATGTGTCCTAGAGTCTCTAAAATGTTAGCAATCTTATTTGCATAATGAAGATTATGAACTCATCCACAAATATGGAGGAAATTTGACACTCAGGAATAAAATGTCAGGCGTAATCAAGGTACAGAATTAGGTGATTGAAGAACACTTCCACCTGTGATAATAATTACAGCTCTATGGATGAAAGGAAGCGGATGTGAAAGTCAGTCAAAAATCTTTCAAGTGCCTTAAATGATTTCATCCACAAAAAGCCACTTAATTATTGCTCGCTTAGTTAACATTTGATCATTTATCTGAAACAACGATTTTATTCAAAAAGTAAAATAAATGTCTATAGTTTAGGGTGATGTATCACTGTGTCCCACAAGTTACTTATGTTTGTGCTGCATCAGATTAAGACAATCACCAATTTATTTTTAATTTTCAAAAAAATCCAATTATCCTAAACTGCCATGTGCAGTTGGGGTGCAATCAAGAGAAGGAAATAGATCATTTGGATTGAAAAGGTGAAACATTGGCAGTGTGCATATTCAAATGAGAATTTATTTAATTCTATACACGCTGGCAAACTCCATACAGAAAGGCACCTAGGATTCAACTCCTTCTTGCTGTAAGGAGACAGTGCTAACCACTACACCACTGTGCTGCACTGTTACTCAAAGGATTCTCCATGTAGGGGGACCTCTACAGTTTGCAAATGTCTCAAAGCCTATGAGAAGTTGCAGTAATCAAGTCAAATAAAAATATTTCACAAAGAGTTTAAAAACAACAAATGTGCAAAGAATTAAATTTTTAAAACCAGGGCTACAAAAGGCTTCATAACCACAAAAGACGATAAAAACTTGAATTACCACATTGTGGTTGTATGCCGCCGCTCATCAGTGACATTGTAGCACGCATGCCTGTCCACCCTAATATTCTGATACGTTTATGCACAAGCCCAAGCAGATGTTTGTGCCAGATATAATGAAATTCCATCCAGGTATTTCTGAAATGTGGCATTGACAAGAATGGGACATGCATGAGGTCACAGCGACCTTTGACCACTAAAATCTTATCAGTTCATCCTTGAACCAAAGTGACAATTTGTGCCAAGTTTGAAGAAATTCCCTCTAGGTGTTCCTGAGATATCACATTCACAATAAGAACTGGATGAAAATGAGGTGACTGTGATATTGACATTTGGCCACCAAAATCTAAACAGTTCATCATGGAATCCAAGTGGATGGTGTCAAATTTGAAGAAATTCCCTCAGTGCATTCCTGTTCAATAAGCAATCAGTTCACAAGAATTGGACAAAGGTGAGGTCACTACAACCTTGACCTCTGACTAGGGCTGGGCGATATATCGATATTTTAAAATTATAGATATACTTCTAAATGAGATATAAAATGAAACAATATCGTAAATCTCGATAGAGCCCTTTTGCCTCTTTCCTGTTTTGTTGTCCAACAATTTGAAAAGCCGATTCGATTGAAAAACCGATCTCTTTTGTGGCGATTAAAACGCTGGTGTGTTATACAGAGATCGCCTCAAACTTACTTTTAAGGCCACCGTCATTTGCAATCGCCAGCAATTGACCCTCTTCCAGCTCATTGCACCAGAAATGTTTACAAACGGAGCGCAGACAGCAGAGATTCCGGTTTTTCAAAATAAAAGACTGTGTCGTGTGAAAACGGAAATAAAATAATTATTTTATTTCTCTGCGGCCCGGTACCAAATGACCCACGGACCAGTACCAGGTCGCGGCCCGGTGGTTGGGGACCTCTGTCCTAGTGGACCTCTATCAGGAGCTCACTGCTGTGGCAAAGTGAAACTGTGTAGTACATTGAAAGTAAACAGAAAGATGTTAAAGTTAACCCTAAATTTAACATGCAGCCAGTGTAGGAAAGCCAGCATTAGGTTGACATGAGAGCACTCAGGAGTCAGTTAACATGTAATGGAATTGCTGTGACATCTTGGTTTAAACAGGAATAAAATGCATATTCCAGACATGAAGCGATAAAACAGTAGTAGATTTGTTCAAGCTGTTTGGCAGTGTTTCTTAAATGAAAATAGCAAGAGTGAGTAACTGACTTAAGATGTTCCTTAAGGTTTAACTGGGAATTAAAAATGACCCAGAGGTTTCTGGCAGCCAACACTGAGTTTGAAGCCAAGGAACCTAAGGCTTGTGGAAAACTATCAAAAGACTAATTTGGTGCAAAGACCAGAACAGTTTTGTTACGATTTAACTGCAGAATGTTGTCAGACATCCCAGCACTGATTTCATTGAGATAATAATGTATATTATATAATGGACAGGTTTGAAAGTTCACAAGGTTTAACATCAATACAATTGGACATCATCAGCATAGCAATGAAAAAATGAAAAAAGACATGTTATATTGTAAAGACTGTTTAGACGTGTTACATTGCTTAATGTACACTAAAAACACTATGTGTGATGGGGTGTCTTACCAATGTTATTCTATACATGTCTTTAACAAGCTCTAGTGAGTTGTGCACCACAAAATTTGATAACATCTCCTCCTAAACCTCTTTCAACCAGTGCTAATATAATTATATTTTATATTTTCTCACACAGAGTGAGGATAATTAAAATTTCAGATTGACATTAATTAATTAATTAATTAGCAACACAGTACTTATCAAAGTTTCTCTATTGTAGTTTAGAGTTGCTAGTTTAGGCATGGGAAATCATCACTTTAATTATATTAGAACTGTAAATTATCAGTCATGGTATTGTGTTTTGGATAACATCTGACATCATACAGAACCGCTTAACCTCACAGTGAGTAAAGGTGTGTGTGAAGATGTGTAGGTGGCAAAGGTTTTGTTTGTAGGTGAACCATTACAATATAGCAAAAAAATTATAATAATCCAACATGCATAAGTCTTATGGAAAATGCAAATAAAAACAGTAAGCTTGAGAAAGCAGCTTGTGGGTGACAGCGATAAGACAATGTGTGGGAAAAATACCAGGTCAAAATATCTTTGAAAATTATAATGTGCCAACATAAAAAATAAATAAATAAATAAACTCCATAATGTCACATATGGTGCCATGTAGATGTGGATTTCTTTTCACTGTGGTCACAGAGGTCAGTAATAGAAATATGAACATATGTTTTCATAAAACTTTAAAGTCAGTAAAGTTTTCTGAGTTGCTTTGATGGAGTATTAAGTTATGGATTGCCTTTGTCTTGCTACCTTTCTGAACATTTTGTACCTCACTGACCTTTCAGAAATGATTTTGCTTTGTAGACTTGTTGACAAGCAGTTCTATAGGCCAGCAAGAGAGAATGGAAGAGTTATGTCACTAGAAGCAAGGATGCATTTCTTCTTTAACCCACACAAAAAAAAAAAAAAAAGTAAAGCAAGATCCAGTAAGCCCAAAAGATGCTGTATTGACTGTTAGGTAAGTACAGTGAGCAAATTGGATCGGGATCAAGTACAGTATTATTGATTGGATTTCTGCGTGGGCCAAGATCTTGACTTTATTTGCACATTGACATGGTGAGCAATATCATGGTGAGCACTCTATTATGCAAAGAAACACACGTACAAGCACATGTTGCCCCAAGGCAATTCCCTGTATTATTTCAAATGTAAGATGTGGAATGTGAGGGAGATATTGTAATATATACAGTAAGAGGGGACAGTATCAGACATGAAGAGCATCCACTAATTCACATCACAGTGCAGTAGGTGCAAGGTGAATGTAAGACATCTGAGAGCAATGCCCATTGAGCCGAAGGGCCTAAAACTCAATACTGGCAGAGGAGTCAAGGCAATTCTATAAAAATTAATTAAGTGCTATTGGAGGGCTAGAAAAGAAGGCAGAAAATTCAACATGGATGTATCTGAGCAAAAAGTCTGCAGTACAGTACGACAAATGAAATAAGACTTCAGTGGAGAAAGAAGAATAACAATTTGTCTAGTATTTTACCATTTATACTGAACAAATGGTAAAATACTAGACAAATTGTTATTTAGTCATGTGCATATTTCATTTTCAAGACTCATCTATTTCTAAAGTTGTTCGACATTGACCTGCCTTGGTAAGAAGTACATTCTGTATTAGCACCCACAATACAGAAATAAAGGCACCCTATTTACAACCCACCATCTTACTCGCTAAATTCTACTTCTTCATGAAAAGTTTCAAGTATTATAACACACACTTTGAATCTTATCAGAACATCTCAACAGCTATTTTTGTATTGTCTGTTATGACACGTTTATGATGTGGCTGTGCAATAATGTGCTTAAAAACCAAGAAACACACAAATGTCTCAAGAGACAATCTGTGTTTGAAATTTTAACAAAGAGGCTTACAAAATACATAATAAAGTACTTAAATCAAACCACTGGTTAATCCTCTTACAAAAGCCAGATATGTCAACTTCTAATGGACCTCGTCCACACTCCTCACACTCTGACGACTCTCTTCTACTCTAGGCTGTCTTGGTTTCTTAGTAGTACAATTCATAATGTCATTTTATGGGAATTTTAATCAGGAGTTGATGAGAGAATCAGCTGAACTGGGAACGATTAGAGAGAAAAAGATGCTCGTTTACAGTAGTGTGTTAATTTGTCAGCCTACTCCTAAACTATTTCACAGAAAAGATGTGCGTAAATAAATAAAAATGAGAATTAAAAGCTCTCAAGCAGGTTTATATACGTTATATAGTTTGTTTTATGGGTTAATTCATTTCATCAGCTTCTTTTAACTGCACAAATCTCTGCAACCCTGTCTCCTAAAAATTACGTTCGTATAGGACGAAACTGCATTCCCGATTACGTTTTGTTACAGGACGTATTT
>JAUMHL010000005.1:12369821-12382002 GCA_032362345.1 Sandelia bainsii
AACATTTCATTAATACGTTCAGTATCAACGTATTTGCGACTTGTCATTTACGTTAACTGTGAACATATGATCATTACTTTAACACAAAATGTAATCGGGTCGCAAATACATCCTGTATCAAAACGTAATCGGGATTGCAGTTTCGTCCTAAACGAACGTAATTTTTAGGAGACAGGGCTGAATCTCTGACAATAGACTGCAGAAACACAGGTCGCTGTTAAAGCAGCCTGTCAGATGCCAGGATCTACCCAGTGTCTTTTACAGGAATACAATGATCGGAAAGAGGGGTAGTTACAGACCCTTTTATGGCTTTCGTTGTGATTAAACCACATAGTTAGCTAGAGGGGAAACAGAGGATAACTGGAGGCAAACATGTTCACTTTAGGATACATTACCTACCGAAAATATTATCTTTCTGTGTTGCCGAGTGGCAGAAGGAGTAATGTCTCTGACCTGAAGGTTTTTTTTTGTACCACTTGCTATTGCCAGTCAAAAAAAAGGAGGTGGTTGAGCAAGCTAAAACGAAAGACTAAGGTGATCGTCCAAATGCTTGTGTTTGTAGTGCATACTTCATAAGTATGCCCACTTGAGGTTACTCAGAAATTGGGAAAACTAAAAAATAACATTGAAAAGCTAGGTTCATAGATTTCAACTGTAGACTATAAAGATAGAAGACGCTGCTTCCTGACGCTTTTACGCTGTTCTGTGTAGTTTCAAAGTGACAGCGCAAGGAGACAAAACAGTTTGGGTTTCTCCAATCTCCTGTCATAGTAACAGAAACCAGGTTTCCTATTTAAATAGCAGAGAAGAAGAAATTTCTTCAGAACACCAACTGGGTTACTTGAGTGTATATGTACAGTGCTGCCCGCTTACTGATTTTTATTTTTTTTTGCATATTTGTCACACTTAAATGATTCAGATCAGACAAATTTTAACATTACAAAAAGATAACCCAAATACAAAATGCAGTTTTTAAAGGATTATTTCATTCTAATGTTAAGATTTGTTTGATGATCTGAATCATCAACTGTCTGTGACAATAATAATTATCAGGAAGGGGGCAAATATTTTTTCACAGCACTGCTGGTGCTCAAAACAACATAAAAACAGCTTAGTTATGATAAATAAAATACGTTGTACATGCCCTAGTAGATCATGTTACTTTACTGACAACAGATCAGTCAGATCACTGTGATATCTCTCATCTTCACCACATATTACCACCTTTCATAATTTAACTCTACAATAGCCATTTTCCCTGGGTTTATGATAGTGGAAAGCTACTGGCCTTTACTATCAGTGTACCACAACAAAACGCCACTGACAATAATCTGCATCAATGTTATTGTCATTACTAACATTGAAACACGTTACACAACTCTTCTTCTCTTCCCAAACCTTTCCTACTCTTTATTAGTTAAAGAGTTGTGTGTGTTTTGATGTTGATGTATTTGTCTTGTCTTGTGTGTATTTTCTCAAGAGAAAGAAAACAGCTGATGTAAATACAGAGGCCGACTACAGCCTCAGCATAGGCAGGGGAAGCTCCGCCAGCTTCCACCGCAGCTACATCATGTTTTTTAGTTGTTTATAATATATGCGTTAGCTGCACCAGATCCAGAAAATCTGTATTTTAATTCATGGAACACTCTCAACATGTAGAAAAGGAGAATGATTTTATTTTATGAGTATTGAATTATTTAATAATTAATTTCAGAAATCGTAGGCTGGAGAGAGTGCACTGTCCAGATGGATGTTAACACAGATTTCTGTCTTTATAGCTGGGCTACTGACCGGTCCTGTCTTAGTGTCATTGGGCACATATAGCAGCAAAACAGCTGTGTTTTACTGTAATCTCCAACTAAGAGAAAACAACAACAATCAGGTACAACAATGGAATCAAACTTGTGTTTCTGGCATGAAACCACTGCATTTCCCAAACTGAACCAAACCTTTCTTCTTCTGTCTCCTTTTCTGTAGGTAGATGTAGTGCTCTATTCAAAGAATACATTAAATTTGAATATCTCCATAAAGTGGAGACAGACACATCTGCCACGAGGTCTGACAAAGTGTAGGAAAATATAAATATAGGGTTATTATGATAACAGCTGTGTGATGCTATGTGTGTGTGTATTTTTTAGGAGACAGGATTGGATTTGAACTGGAATAAAACACTACCAAATTTTAGCCAAATATTTTTCAGTAATAAATCCTGACCACTGGGTTTTTCCTTACTTCAGTTTCAAAGTCCATCATAGTATGGGCCATAATTTATGTATGCACAGGGTGGTGTCAATGGAAGTTGAGCGCCACCTACAGATGTTATAGTGCAACACTTGCCATGCTGCAGCACAAATTAACTCTCTGGCTTTGTTCAAAATCACTATCCACTGAGTCTCCCTGACAGACTGAGTCTGTCGCAAAATGTATGTCAATAATGATCAGTTTTGAAGATTTGTATGCATAATTACTGTTTTATGCAGTAACAGAAAAACTCCCACTAAGCACGTTCATATCTGGTAGAGAACAAAAATACAATTTTCATGCACTGAGTTTGGAATAAGAGCTATTTTAACTAAATTGTATGATTTGTTACTGTAACTAACAAGGAATTTAAAAATGTAGTTCCCATGGGTTTCAATTGGCCACGATAGAGCCAAGAAGTACAATTGGACTTATACAGAATACTATTGATATTTTTAAGGAGAGTTGAAAATGAAAACATCAGACACAAATCCAGGAATTTTCATTCCATATGCATTAACCCAGTTAAAATGGTCAGAAAAAAAGAAAGTGAAGTGGACACAAATGGCCAGCATAGAGCCCACAGGGTTAATAGAAATTGCAGTAAATAGTAAAAGTGGCCAATTAATGTGGCAGAGACCAACACTCTGAATGCCTTTATCTGTAAGTTAAAGATCCTTAAAAAAAAAAGATTCATAACTTTGATCTAACATACTGTGTTATGACATTTATTGACCTCTGGATAATCTAGTGAAGAGGTTTGTTCTAGTATGACAATATCAGCACCACATCAGCATGTTAATCACATCAAATTAGGCTAGATCACACAGAACTATAAGCTTTGATTCCTGCAGCCTGTTCTATCGGGTCAGCAGATGCCGGATTCACGTGAGACCCAACATCTGTAGGCTGAAAGATAATTTTTAGTATAATTGGATAGAAATGTCAATCAAATCTGCAGTGTGAAAAGTCACCTGTGCTATATCAAACTTAAAGTGAGGAAAATCTACAGAAGCATTCGTACACAGATTGTGAATATTCTGAAATACACATTACCACTTTGGCATCTTTCCAGCATGAAGAAAACAGCAAACTGGTCTATTTGCCTTCTTCTCTGAGCCAGAAGAGTCTTCCAAAATAGAAATTTCCAATGCCAGTTCTTTCTGGGCTGCCAGACATCTATGTACAGATAACTGAAAATACCGTCTGAAGGTGGACTGACCTCATTTCAAGTAAAAATTACGTAAGAGAAGCAACCTGCCACTTTGAGATGTGGCCTGATGGTTGTAGTGTTAACTGAGTGGAAAGAATCATATGAAACTGATGTTATCAGATGCAGACAGACCGAATAGTGAGGACAAAAAAATGATGCATGTGTATGTGAAGAAAAGTGAGCACATTCCTTGGTGCTTGTAATTATAAGCCAGAGAATCATGTCGACTGTCAGATACTGTCCACCTATATTTGCAGGTGCCCAGTGTGGCACCGACACTGCATTGCAACAGGGGAGCTCCAAGGTTAAATAAAAGAGCCACCATCTCCTGTTTGACTCTAGGCTCCAACAAGAGCAAACCTAATTGAAGTGACACCTGTTCATTCCCCTTTGTGGGCCCTCAGAGTCCATCCTGGACCGCCACATAGAGTTATCAGTGGCAAAAAACATACAGCTCTAGAGTGGGATCAGTTTTAATATTCAGTGGCATCTTCGGGATTTAGCCCTGCAGAACGTGGCAGACGTGCCGCAGACAGTCCAATGTATAGTTACTGGTCAGACAGCATGACTCACCAGAAAATTGTAACACCAGATTTAATTACAGAATTATTCAGTTTCACAATCATTTTTACAGTTTTAAGAGATTATGAGTGAAATGTCTGAAACAGTCAATCATACTGACACCTGACATCCCAAACTGTCAGCTATATTCTTCATTGTGCCACTGAACAGCCTTGACTCAGTGTGTTTAATCAAATATAAACAGGATGTTTTCCATCATGTACTCTCATAACCTTTAAAAGCTGTCTTTCTCTGACACCATCTCTTGACCTTTTCTGTAATGCTTTAACCTTTTCTTGACACAACAGATTGTGCTCTGGAAGACATTTTACTATTTCGCACAAATTGCTAAATTGCTGCTGAAAATATCCCAGATGTTACGACACATTTTCCTCGTGTCATTTCCTACATGATGGCCCTTGCTCTACCAGTGCTGGTAAAGGAAAGCTGGGACTCGTGCTGTGCTGTCATGTCTCACCAGTCCCCAGCGTGCGCCACTGTACTCTGTGCAGATTCAGTGGCCCAAGCTGACAAACAGAGGCCCAGTGGGAGGCTGTGCCCCACTCACTACACAACAGGTAATTATCACCACTATCACCCAATAAGTGGTGCATTTAAATGAGGAAAATTGATATGTAGATTAGGTGCTGTGCTTGTCATATCCCATGCGCGAACACATTTGCCACAAGTATAAACAAGAATAAGCATGCACGCACAGTCGTGCAATACACACACACGCAGCATTAGGACAATTGTCAAATATGTTGCAGCACAGAGATGTGAAATCTCAGGCACTGAAATACACACATACACGCACATTCAAAATTCATTTTGACACCAGCAGATTAGGATACAGAGGACATCCTGCAGTGCTTTTTATTAACATATGCCATCACACTGGGGGGTCAACGTTGCATAGCAGAGCATCACTAGCACTGCAAAAATTATTTGTCAAAACAACACTTTCAATTCCCATTACTTCCTGCTCTGCAGTCCTGCCAGTTCTTACTCAGTATAACAGGGACACCAATTTAAGAAGTGAGGTCTTACTCAAAAACAAACTTGCAACAGTATAGCTCATTTACATAGAGTACACTGCTCAATTCAGATGGTTCTTAATCTCTGCTAGGGCCGAGCGATATGAAGACTTTAAATTATGAGAAAATCAGAAACTTAGTTTAGCAGTTGCCGTAATTAATTGAACAAGTTGAATTTAAAAATTGGGAAATAAAAGTAGGTTTTTGCTAATTTAATTATGAGGTAAAACTCACTACATCCGAGTGTCATATTTTGCTTTAAATTCAATTGAATGGATTTATAATTTGGAGAAAACAATACTTCAATTAAAACTTTTTTACCTGAGTTTTTTTAACAGTCCTGAACTTGAATATTAAGGACATACGGTATTTACGGTATTAGGACAGTTGCACCATTCAAGTTTCATCAAAATCATTAGTGATTAACTACATTTTTGAGGAGATTTGTAGTTTCTATTCAGGTACTGTTAGCACTTGTGAGATGACTCACTACCAGACTTGTTTTGTTATGCTGTGGAGAGGGCTGCTGCACACACCTGCACCTATAGTGTTAGTCTTGGTCTGCGGTGTAGCTGCTATCAGTCACAACCAATTGTTTCCAGCCTTTAAACTTCACTTTTCACAGGACTGACACAACATTGTAATGGTTAATGCAGAATAAAATGAATCCAGAGGAGAAAACAAACTTTTCTGAGTCACTGCCCAGCACCAAACAGAACCAATGACAGGACAATTTAGTTCTGTGCATAGAAAGTGTACATTAACCCAACCACTACGTTTTTGCAGCTCGTTTGCACTTTACAAAGTTTACTCAAAAAGCACTCAGTACTCTCAGTTCCTTGGACTTCAGAATGCCATTGGGACCGTGTTGCTCCTCTCCTTCCAATGTTGTTGAATGGTGTGGTGAAAAAAACACGTCGTGAGGCTGTGTCCACGTGCATGAACACGAGGCCGACTCCTGCAGCAGCTGCAGGTCCTGAGCACTTCAACTGCAGCAGTGTGTGCGAGCGTGGCAGCATCCGAATCAGTAATCTTAATTTTGTTGTTGGCAAAACACTTTATAAACCATGTCAATTTGCACACACACTCTTAAGGAGGAAATTGTTATCTTTCAGTAAGTATCTAAGTATGTATAGACTGAGGCAGAACATACGATACAGTGAATATACCTTACCAAACCAACACAGTCAACTTGTATAATTGCCATAAAAATATAAAAAGTTTATAGTGAACTTAGAACTAACAATATCATCACACTTTCACAAAAAAATTAACAAAGTTTTGCTATAGTCGATAGGTTTTGTCTCATTACCGATTTCAAGCCTAATTTGTCTTGCCTTGGTCCTTAGACCAACCTCAAGTTTACTTCCAAGGATGTATTGACTTTGATTAATGAGCCAAACTATATTTTGCTGCCTCGAGGAAATACAGTATAATGAACTGAAGATGAACAAGCCTGTTCTGTCATTGTACATTAGAACATTTTGAAGTTTTATCTATAAACTTTATTTAATTCCTTGTCTTGAAAAAATCTGCATTTATGTCCTGTCACATTCATTCTTAATTGAATTTCTGTTGATTTCACTATAAAAAAAAGTAAATAAAGTAAAATGTCCAACACTATGTACTGAATCAAAAAGCCTTTTCTATAATGCATTTCAACTATACTAGTTTTTAGTCTCTTGAGAAAATTCCTACCTGGTTACATACTCATAGCATACTGAACTAAAGCTTGCCTAGTCATCTGTTTCTTCTTGCTATATATGTACTGTACACACCAAATTCTTCTTTAGAATTTTTAAGGAACAGTCAGTGTTTAATGTAATTGTGTATTTATGTATATTTACATGTTGTGTGTTCAAATAATACAAACCTAATAAGGGCTACAGAGATTTGCTAGTCAGACACAAGCCTCTGGTGGTAGTTCAGCTTATGGTCTAATAGTCACAGTCCATGCCAAGTTAGGTGTTAAGTCTACTCTGAGTCACATGAGATTGAATTTGTTGTCAGAGCTATTGTCATACTGGGATTCTTGCAACTGTGGCATCATTAGTAACATCTTTACATATTTTCATTATGTTGGTGGTATGTATACAACAGCTATATAACTCACTGTAACATAAATGTTTCTGTTTTGACAGAAAATTATTAAAGGTATCTGAGGTTTTACAGAAGAAAACTCAGGACAGCTAGTTCCAACTGGAGTGAAGATGTCTCCATGGAGACCAAATTGACCATATTCCCTCGCCTCTGCTTGTCACTGGCAGGCACAAAATTAATTAAAGCAAGGCTTCTCTCTGGAGCATATTCTCTAATAAGTAGCTCATTGCCCCTTTGACATTTGAGAATGTGTGTCTGTGTGCATATGTCCTTGTTTGTGATCATGTGTGTCAGGCTTCTCTTTATACATTAAATAGCCATGTAGTGGGTTTCTTTTCTTTTTTTTATTGCACTTACCAACATCAATTGATCAGAAACAAGGTTCATTTGAAACTGCAAGACAAACGTATTGTTAATACGTTAAATCATCTCTCATCCTATATTTTGAGATTATATATTGAGTATAGATTACTCACTGTATTTTGTGAGTACAGTGGAAGAAATTATATTTTTCAGCTGTTTACCTCAATTAGCCCTAATATAAAATACTGCAATCTGATTCCCAATCCTGTGTCACAGCAACACAATAAAAAAGAGACACATAAAGGTATGCAGCAGAACCTTGAATCCTATATACCAGTGGTCCTCAATCCCCGGGCCGCGGACCAGTACCGGTCCATGGGTCATTGGGTAATGGACTGCACAGAAAGAAAAACATAATAATTCTGTTACATTGACAAAACGTCAATTTCAAACAAATTCTCTGCCGTCTGCTCCTGTTGACGAGCTCCGTTTGTAAACATGCCTGGTGCACTGAGCATGTCTGTGGTGGAAGAGGATCAATTGCTGGAGATTGCAAGTGATGGTGAGATCTCTGTATAACCCACCAGCGTATAACCCACAAAAGAGATCGGCTTTTCAATTGTTCGCCGACAGTTCATGACCTTAAACAGGTTGTTCATGCTAGAAATTGTGGCTGAAATAGATGGAATAGCAATGATTCAAGATTCAAGATTAAAAAAACTTTATTATGTGAAATACTCATCACCAGTTATCGTAAACGCTTGGTTGCAGTGTTTTCCATCAAGGGAGGCACAACCAGTTATTAGGTTTAGCGGGCATTTACTTTTTCATATAGGCCCAGGCATGTTTAGACAGCTTTTTTCCCTAAATAAATGAAATCATCATTTAAAAACTGCACTTTTAACTCGGGTTATCTTTGTGTATTATTAAAATTGGTTTGATGATCTGAAGTGTGACAAATATGCAAAATAATAGAAAATCAGGAAGGAAATAATTTTTCACAGCACTGTAAATGAATTCAATATACTTGAAAAAAAATTAAAAGAATGTTATCCTGAGGATAAAATAGAGCTTTATTATCCACTAATAAACTCGCCAACCTCCACACAATTGTTAAACGATCAAAAACCAGAGCTACAAAAATATCTTATTTTGTTGTTGACTTAGTCGATATATTAGTTCAAAACAAGACTTGTGTTTTGATCTGTCTTGGATTTTGGTGTGTAAAATCCAATTATTACTTTTTACAATGAACACAAACCCAGCATACACTTATTGTCATAGATTTCTGAATATTTTTTTAAAATAACTCAGACAAGTTACAGAAAATGCAATGATAGTGACTATTTGAATAGTACTGTCAACCACCTCTCTTACTGTATCTGTGCCTCAGTTACATAAAAGTAATGTAGATCTTTCAGAACTATCAAAATATCAGGTATTGCTTTTTGATGTGGTTTGTTGGTTTATCCCTGTACTCTTACTCATGTCCCTCTGTGCTGTTCCCACTGGAGTTCCCATAGATTTTACGGTTCAGTGGTCAGGGCTTGTTCATTGACTCATGTTGTCTGCCATGCTGACACAAACTGGAGGCACTGAAGATGTCATAAGATGCCACATGGTGCACCTGCATGCATGTGTATGGATAGTTGGATGGATGGCTCACCCATCTCCAAAACGTGGGTGCACAAAGGGGATTTCCTGACCTACTCTCTGTGTAAAACATGAGAAATGGATCTCTGACCACTGCCGTAACCCTTGGCAACTGCTATGAAGCAAGACAGACTGATAAAAGAAAGGGTGCATATAATCCAAGATATTCACCTTGTTGCCAGGAGTAGCTAGACAAGCCAAGGAATCAAACCACAACCACTGCTGAACGGATAAATAGTGCAAAAGAATCTTTTTCGTTTTTCTCCCAGAGGAATATACTGGCTCGATGGTAGCTTTCTATCTCTGAGATGTACCAAATCCTTTGTGAATTGCTGTGTCCCAAGTGAACGGGCTGCATTAATCAGTTCTACGTCATGGAAATGTTACAATGAAGCCTGAGATGTAATATTATTAATCAATAATGTGCCTATATTCGACAAATATGTAAAGGATACATCGATCCTGGCTTCTGTGCAACTGCACTGCAGCTGCAATTATATTTTAGTGGTGACTGACTGAATTATGTTCCTAAGCAACATAGAGTATTTTTGAATGAGTGTGGTGGACATAAAAAGTGAACTGTCACTTTGAGTTCGACCTCAGTGTCCTGTGTCTGGTTAGGTTTACAAATCAAAAGCACTTTAAGGCTGAGGAAAGATTGTGGTTTTGTTAAATAAATAAACATTTCTGAAGTCACTGTTAAGCATTTCTCAATTAAGCCAGATGACAGTCTTTTTCTAACCTTAAGTGTTGTGAGTACCTAAAGGCAGCAATAAAAAAGGTCTATTAATGCCGTAGTTGTACAAACTGACAAACTGTATGCTGTGTACTGCAAGATTGGATTCTCTTGCAGAAATTAAACAGGCCTACATTGTCTGGTTTGATTGTTTAATATCCTGCCTACACTTTTCAGTAATTATCAACATATTCTCATTATATTAATAGAAAATGTATTCCAATTTCAATAACGTTTCCTCCAAAAATTGGTTTGTGGTGGCAGTTTAGCTGTACAGAAACAGAATTTTTGGGAGACAGGGTTTCATACATCTACTGTATATCCAACCAGGTATACATGGTTTCATCTGGGAGATATTAGCACACGATGCAAGAAATTGCATAACTTTTTGCTGTGTATCTACATAGCAAGACTAAAAACAATTTCTCACAATACATTCTGACTTCCCTGCTCAGTCTGTGGAACATGTTCCTATTAAAGACATAGGTTTTAAGAAACAGGGAACAAATTTAAATTCTCATCTTAAAAAAATAGCATAAGAATTTTCCCACAAAAGTTAAGCAGTAAAGTTTTTAGCAAATAGCATTGAGAAAGTAAACTGTGCACTATATTTAGCTGTGGATTAATATAAAACTGACACATTCAGTAACTTAACAAGTACTGTACCAGGATAGGTTTGTGGGACTGTTTTTTTAGAAGAATAAATTCTACAGTATAATATATTATAGATTTGTATGAGACGTGCAGATAAAAAGGAAAATATAACAACAGATTTTGAAGATGTGCAAAGTTATGTTGTTATTTATTTTTGTATCTGTTTTTCGAGTTTTGAGAAATTATATTACAGAAAAAATCTGAATAAGCAATTTAAAAAGCTGCACGACAGATAAATTGTTATATATTAGCTAATGAGAAAATAACTTTACTAGAGAAGTTAGTGTGGAAGATTTTAAAGAAAACAGCACCACACTCTCATCAAGACAGTAAATGGAAGATAGCCAGACAGAAATCCCAAGTGGTCCAAAAGAACTCATTAGGAAACACAGAATCGATAGCTGGATTGTTAGATGGAAGCAAGAATGAGCACTGTACAAGTCCAGTCCATCGGCTTACTTTGGATCACAGCTTTAAGCCAGTTTTGACTTCTTGCTTCTTTCACCACCTTCATACCTTAAAGTCCATCCCACACCTCCATCAACCTCTGCTCATCCATCCGCGTGACTAACCAGCTCTTTGGTTTAGGCTGTGTCTCTTGTTACAGTGCCTGAGCACAGGAGTGAAAAGCATCCATGTGCAAAGGATGTTTTTATCCACATTCACCCCTGCCAGTTCCTGCTGCCTTGAGACATCTTTAATGAAAACCCGGTTCACAAAAAGCAACACAGCTGTGTAGTGAACTGTAGAGTACAAAATAAATTGTTGCTGTCAGAAAAAAACACCCATAAATGTAATTTTAGGGAGGTTATCTTCATTTTGAAGGCATGCCTTTCTGTGTTTTGTCTGAAAAACATTGTTTGAACATTAAGGTTTAGTAGATGGTAGTAAGAAATGAAAGAAGCATGTAGCTAAATATATCCCAGACAAAACAGATAAAAAGGAAAATACAGGTAAGCATGACATTCCTTTCTTTTTTATACCATACCTGTAATCTCTTACTTCTGCACCCAGCGGCTTTATATTCACGAGTTACCTCAGCCTCAGGCAACATGCCATTTCAGCTTAGACAGCTCATCAGGATGAGTGGCAAGTTTTGGGAAGTGAACTTTACCAACTGAAGGAGAGCAACGCTTTTTGCCACAAGGTGAAAAGTTATGTATTCTGACTGAACCTGAGCAAGTCACAGAATCCCATCTTTCACTCACTCATACCAATGAATAACAGCCTTGTTTTGCTCTAAATAGCCAATTGTGTGTGTTAACATTGATCAAATGGAAGACAGAATTCACATTTTCACATGCTGGGGGTCAGATTGCTTCAAGTTTCATCATGTCTTGGCATTCACCTTGACTGAGTCCCTTGTGGGGCCTGGAAAAAATGGCTGCGTTTTGCAGTTAATCATTTGTTTTAAGTGCAGGACCTGTCCATCATTCATGTCCCTGCTTCATAGGATGACTTTCTGGCAGCCTGTGTCTTTATCTGCAGTATCAGTTTTGTTTATAGGTTCAGTGCTTGCTAAGAAAGTAGCTACTGTCCTTTTGACAAAACTAGACTGTATCTATTTGGTGTGAACAATAGCAGGTAAGAAAGGGGATATGGGATGAAGATTCAAGATTCAAGATTCAAGATTCAAAACACTTTATTAATCCCAGAGGGAAATTATTTTTGGCATGTTACAGC
>JAUMHL010000005.1:12382102-12426981 GCA_032362345.1 Sandelia bainsii
CGTACTGGGGGCGGCCAGTGAGATAGTCCATAATCCAGGAAATCATGGGAGTGTCGACCAGCATGTTTTTTAATTTCAAATGATATATGATAATAAAGACAAGAGAAGAGAAAAGGGTAGGAGATGAGAGGATGATATGTGTAGAAGGAAGATGAAGACAGTGCGTGTACATTGATGCATCTGTCGCTGCTAATTACCTTGCATGGCTCATTAAGTATATGCTTCTCACAGAACTTAGAGGGTGCTGGGGTTGTTGGTGGGATGCATAATAATCAGGTGTGGAAACTAGCTCTTGCTCCCAGCTGAGTCATGAGCAAGACGTAGCAGGCACCTTGACACTGTGTTATTCCTCAGGTCATGGACAATCAGCCAGGGCCCAGCCTGGGTCCCCTGTCTGGGCACTTCACTTAAGAAGGGACTGCAGTCCATTAAGCTCATCCTACCTGTCAGACTCACTGCTAAAAGCTTACACTGGTGACCCATGCCAAACATTAAAATGTAGACTATACTAAATCCCATTGATGTTTATTGCCATGTTACACCATTAAACGTATATGGTGTCATACACAAATGCAATATAATCACCTCCTGCCTGGATAAGACACAAAGGCAGCCATATTGCACGAGCATGTGGCTGAGTAGTTGTACAATTGAGCTGCTGACCTCAGTCATCACAATATGATGTAACATACCTTTCTGCCACCATCCAACACACAACAGAGATTCAGTCAGATGTTAAAATGGGAATCTGTGATTGGTTGACCTGAGCATTTAAAGTCAGTCAGACATTAAAAGCATTTTAATGGATATGTTATCATCCTGCAACTTCGAGTCAACACCCACAGCTGTGCTTTTGCTATCTAAGAGTGCCTATTACCTCTGCCTACACATTTATGCTTACTAATTGCACATTCTCAGTAGAAAAAGATTGTGCTTCATTTGGTTCAATTTCCTGAGTGGTTTGAGTGATTTGATATAATGTAGACTCTGTCTCTCTCTCTAATGCAGTTAATAGACCCACAACTATTTTCAAACATCTTTCATAGTCAGTCTTAGCCAGCTAGCCAGTTAACTTTGCCTTTTCCAAACATTTAATCGAGCTTTCAGCTGACTCAAAGGCTGAGTAATATCACTGTAAGCCAAGCATTACTGCATTGGCATAGTGTTACTTTGCATGTCACTGAATATACACATAAACACATCATGTAGCCCTATCGCACACAATTATTATTGCATATGTGAAGCCTGATATGTGAAAGGATTACTCTAGTATCATAAAAGCCATCAATATTTAAAATCATATTTTAATATATGTAATATACATTATATAATTACACATTTATAATAAAATGTGCTAAACAAGAATAAATAAATAAATAAAACAGTATGCAGTTACAGTTATTTAAGTAGACCTTACGATATCTGAGGATGTGCAACCACATACTGTTATTCTATGTACCAATACCCACCTGTTGTGGGGACGCCTGTACCCCATGCATGTATTCCCTCCACTTTTTATCTCTTTGACTTGAATACTTACATCACTGATTTGTGCTAGCCTTGTCTCTGCACATCTAGAAAATGTGCTCTGACAGATGGGGTAGGCAGAGGAGGTGTAATGTGAAATGATGAGAAAAGTTGGGTGTGGGGGAGGAAAGAAAGAGGAGACTGATTGTCACCATCACCCAGCTAGTATGGATAGATAGCGATGCATTTCAGGCCATTTTCAACAAACAAGGGTCATTTAATGTGGGAAACTTATCTTCCCTGATTCCCTGCTCCAACAATTATGAGACAGAAGATTGCAGAGACTATGAGTTGAATCAGTATAAAACTCTGGGTGGGTCAGCGCCTCTTGAACCTGAGGCTAAACTGAGATTGTGGGTGAGTCTATGGACAACCAAAAGAGGACAGGAGATGTCTGGTGCAAAGCAAGCACGTTGCTGACTCTCTCTGCTGAGATTACGTTGTTTTTAACAACTAATAAATCCTTGGCAGGAGCTTATTCAACTTGTTAGAAATGTTTATGTTATTTTTATTTTATTTTATGTGACATTTTATTTGATTGTGTTATGTTTATTATTTATTTGTTATGCGGTATAAAGGGCATGTTCAACACCTTCACACTATGGTCTAAAAAAGTATGTTAGGGTTGCATGAACACATATCTGGCACAATCTCAACAAGTAACAGAAGACTAAAAGTTTCATAAAGCTAAGGTATTTGTTCAAGGCCTCTGGCTTTGGATGACATTAAAGTGAACACAAGTTTTATTCTTCGATTTACTCAGTGTTTCAGGCTCGGCATTTTTAAGATGTGGCCCAGAGCTTTCACCTTTCTCTACACACCTGTTAACGTGAAAACTCAACAACATCACTCAACACATTTTTTATATCTCAAGCTACTCACAAAATTCCCCATAATTCTGCCACACTCATTTCAGTTCTTTTAATAAAGATGTCATATTTGACCTGTCTTTCATATTTGAAAATATAAAATTAAGTTACAGATTAGTTTGTATTCACTTTGAAAATATTTCCCTCTATAATTTTTGGAGGTTTCCTTTTCAGGTTAGTGCGGCAGTAAAGTTGCAACCGACCTTTCAGTATCTGCTGATCAGTCATAACATTAAATCAACATGGTTTTAATGTTGTGGTGGACAACATCAAAACAATGGGAAAAATTTTATACTGACCATGATTGACAAGTGAGAAAATACACCGTACACCACAGCTTAGTGCTTAAGGGGCTTTGTAGCTGCAGACTGGTCAGAGTACCCATACTGATACTTGTCTACTTCAGCATTAATATCAGGTTACACTCATTTATTTATTTTGTAATGACACTGCACACTACACACATTTAAGGAACTGGAGTTAAATACGTTTAACTTCTATTTCACCCATCATCTGTTTAAGGAGGTGCCACAGTGTATGAAGCTACATCATAACTCCTTAATGCACAGTCATAAATTAACATATACTGTAATGCTGATAGTTATACTATCAGAGAGCACTTCCTCAAGGAGAATGGACATAGAGGACCTTTACACCACCAACTTATTTTCAGGACTAAAGGATAATATGTATTGTATTCAATTATTTAGACATGACCCAGCATTCCTGTGACCCTTACGAGGACAAGTGGTTAAGATAATGGATAGATGGATGGATGGATGGATGGATGGATGGATGGATGGACAGACATGACTTTGTATACATCCCAGTGCTTTACCACTTAATTTACCCTTGGTTAAATCAAGTTTCAAATTAAATTATTTCCTTGAATTTAATATTAATAAATGATAGATGACTAATACTGTAGATGAGGCCAGTAAACAATAAAACAGTACTTCTGGTTAAAATTTATGCTAACTATAAGCCCAAAATATGGTGCTAGAGAACACAAAACAATGTTATTCTTCAACCTACATATATGCCATACAATGATTCAGCCCACAGTAATTTGAATGAGAAACACACAAGAGACTTTCAAGGTTGATGTATCCATTAACTTTTTCATAAAGAATTTGAAGCCACATTTCTCAGAAAGATGAGAACTAAACACAAACAAGCAATAATTTTTAAATCAATCTAAAAATTGGAGAATAAAAGTAAAATACTCAACATCTAACTCAAAGACCCTTACCCTAACAATTACTTTCCCTTAGGCTCAGAAAAACCCTCAAAAATTAGGGCATTTCATCTGTTAAATATTTCATCTCTACGCTTGTCAGGGCAAGTGTAAGCCTACGATTCTCCCAGATATGTCTTTAACTCTCTAACGCTGAAGAAGCTGTCAGATGATGCAAAGAAAACCCTTCTAAAGGATAGGCATTAGTGACAGAGGAATAGTGAGCACAAGAGATAAAAAAGAGTGAGAGGAAGAGAAAGAACTTGTCAGCGAGGTTATTAAGAAAAAAGAGCAATTCAGTCTGACACAGGGCAGCACGATTCTGGTGTTGGCAAGAAATAAGCAGAGTCTAAGAGGCATTTCAAAGCATGATTGGTAACTGATTCCCTTGACTTCTCTACTGCAAATAAAATATAATTTTCCAATTTCTACAAGCAACACTGAAAAGAGAATAATTCTGCACCACACTCATAGGAGCTAGAATGAGGTGTTGCAAACTTAACAAAATTCTACATGATTTCCATTTTTTAGTTTGACAGGGGCATCACGGTGTAAAAGCAGCATCTTTTCTGTCTTTAAATGTTCATTGATAGTGAACGGTCTCTGCTGTTGCTTCAATAAAGCCCTTTGGACAGAATATAATTTGAATCTGCTCTCCGATTAGTACAACCTTGGGAACTGTCTTTATTCCAGAGGGTAACTGACTACAGCTGAAGATTGGCGCTAAATTTTGTCAACACTCCTCGGAGCAAGTCTAGAATATGTTAATTAACTCATTGATTGAGGTAGGTGGTTCATTTTAAAAGCAGAAGTCGAGGTCTCTAGTGTGGGAAGACACAAAAAGAGAAAACTAACACTGCTGTGCATATCAATGGCTAACATCAGTAGTTCCTGCAAACCATATTCCTTCACTGCAAGGACGCATTTAGTATCTGTTTCTCATCGAGGTCATACATGCAAAATAGACCAACTGAGAGTCGTTCTGCCTCCAATGAACTTTAGCATTAATTAGTGATATGGTACTTGCAAGCAGGGTAAGTACAACAGGGAGTTTTGCTTTTGAACTCGTTTAAGAAACTGGGTTAAACTTTTATCATTAGTGCCATTGCTTGCTTATGCAAACATAAGGACAACAACCACTTTGGAAAGTCAGTCATCCTTAAGTTTGGATATATATTTGAACTGCATTTCAGTCAAAGCCTTGGAATATCATAAATCTATGAAGAAATCCATTTATTATTTTGTGTTTACAGGCTGCATCTTTTTCTCTCCTTCATTGAATTGGCACATTGTGTAGGTGATGGGCTTCTGCGTCAAGCAAGAGGTAATTGAAAAGTGCGGAAAACAGTCTTTTCAATCAGATTCTGGAGGCTTTGTTCTCTCAATGTGCAGCAAAACGTGTCAATTGCATAACAAAGCATGTCACATTTCGCATCAGATAACGGTGCTAAAGTGTAGGGAAAATCACCAAAGTCAGTCTTTGTGGGATTGTCACAAGCCTTCTTCAGCTCATTTGTTTTCATACATAAAAATATGCATAGCACAAGAAAATCAAATCAAACCTTCATAGATTTCTGTTTCAATTATTTTCACAGTCAGCTCTCCTTTTTGTAGAGGATGTTGTTTATTAACACACAATTAGGATTAAACAGCACTCGCTATGTGCACACCTATAATGATGGCTTGTCTTGCACAAGCTCACCATGAAGCTATACACAAAAGAGAGTTTTATAAGCATTTCACAAACCTCTTTTAAATGTTACACATTGGATTTGTCTTTGTCTATTAGATATTGTACAGCTTGGTGACAAGTTTGTAAAGTTTATTTTTTTAAGGGACTATAGGATATATGATGAGAAGTTTAAGATGCCTGTAATGTAACTTCTATTATATTTTGTGAGGAAACAGGATCAGTAAAATCCTAAAGAGTGTGCCTGATAGGTGTAAAGTCATTTTCTGTCTTATACTGGCGTGATCAGTATCAGTGATCAGCACTGTCAGAAATGTAGAAATCACAATCAGATTTTATGAAAGTGCATATGTGTATGTAGTGTACATGAATTTAAACCAAATTAAGTGCATTAAAGAGACACGCAGATAAACAAAACATTACAGTTTTGTGAGAATTTGTGTTTGTGTGCTGTCACTAATGCTTCTGTCTGACAGAAAATGAGTCAGTGCACAATGTAAAAAAAAACAAAAAAAAAAAACATAAATGTCATCATGAAAACAAATCATTCAATTCTGCAGACATATTTTTGCACAAGAGACAAAGCAAGCTGAACACTGCTAATTTGCCATCATTTCATTTCCATTAGCAGAAAAACTACACTCTGTGAATATACTTTACAGTTTACTGTCACCATGTTCAGCTAAATGTTGTATTTTACACCATTTTAAACACAACTAATTTGTGCTGCAGCTACAAACAAAATATTTACACATTAGTAGAGCATATCTATTATCACAGTAATTATGCTTAACTAAGCTTAAAGCTGGAGATATGGCAGTGCTTTGCCTTGATGCACATTGTTAAACAGGGTGGTAATGTGGATTAAAGGAAACAAGTACAAGGAATAAAAGGGAAAGTATTACATGGGAAAAATGAGCGAGAATGGCATTTAAGTTAAAAAATGACAAGAATGACATTCTGACTATATAGCAGAACAGGTAATACACAGCAACTACAGCACACTCTCACTCTGTCATGGAAAAATCTCAGTTCCACAGTGGCAGACAAAACACTGACCATCTGGGAAAAACCCCAGCAGCGCTCTGCAGTGCAGCACTAGCTCCACCTGTTGGAGCATTACAGGAAAAATCACATTGTCTCGACCTCAGAGTTTTATTGTGATAAATGATAGGTAGAGTGGTCTATTATGTACTGGACTATGGCCAAAAACACTGCAGAGTCACATTTACTCTTGTGTGTAGATACCTTGATAAAGTATCATGGTACCAGTTTAGTAGCTGCTATTTTGACCATATATTGTGTTTGTCCCAGCCATCAATAAAAGTTAGTCTGTGCATTTATCTCTTTCATATTTAGCAGTAGTCAACTATGAAGTATTTTGGTATCCTGTTGGGAATGAAAATGAAAGGTTAAATGATATTTATTTTAGTTATCATATTCCATTTTGTCAAATTAACTGATATCAGACAGGGGCAACAATGGATCAGTTGGTAGGGCAGTCATCTCTGAACTCCAGGGGTGGTGTTTCGACTCCTGGTTCCCCGATTCCAAGACAAGACATTAAACCCTGAACCCTTGGCATCTAAAATACAGCTGTCTGTCCAAAACAATATCCCCAGGGGGCTTAAAAAGTATCTATTATTATTACTATACTGTATATATACATATATATATATATATATATATATACACATACATATATATATATCTGTGTGTGTGTACATTTCCCTGGATAATGGTGGCATGCAGGCCCATTGAGCTTTAGTAGAAAGCAGCAGGGAGAGTAAATCCGCTCTTGCATTTGATCTTCTCTTTATCTGGGCTTACAGTACTTCTGAGCAGATGATCAAGGTCAAGCTTTTCATTACATATGGCTGGAAAGAAACCTTCTTGACAGCAGAGAGATGTAATAGGTAGGGCACATGTTCCCATGTGTTTTCTATAGTTTACGATTTCATATTGAGGTTCATATAACCCCCAGAATGTGTTGGAGCTCATCTGCTGCCTGAAAGGCAAAATATCACAAGATGCTGAATAATGTGTTGTTCTTTCATTGTTGTAGACTTTATAGACAATTTGTAGTCTACTTGCAATACAGTCTGTTCCCTAGTAACATATGCTAACCAATTATAACTGTTCTTTTTCAGGCAGCAGATGAGCTCCAGCACATACTGGTGAACCTCAATATGAAATCATAAACCATAAAAAACACATGGGAACATTTGCCCTACCTGTTTTTTTGTTATTATTCTTAGTTAAAACATAATTAGAGTGTTAAGTTACACAGTTTTGTTAAAAGCCTTATTATTAATTAACTGAAATAGCCCAGAAAACTGACTGATTCAATGGTTTAGATACACAAACCATATAACAATTACTTTCACTCTGTTCAGTGCAAAAATGCTAAAAGTTACCATTTTGTGGTTGAATTGGTAATTCACATTTCTTTATACTTTAAATATACCCAACTGCACATACACATCATACACATATATTTATATATATATAGATTTTCAAGTCTGGTACCAGAACACTGACAACATTTGTCTCCCATTACTCAGCAAACTCTGACAACAGGTAGCATTGCAGTATGGCTCAATCTGTGATTGAAGGAGAATGGTGAAATGCCAAATTATCCCATACAACTACAAAACATTTTGCATTAAGCATACTTTCCTCACATTTCATCAAGAAATAAGTACTGTGTACTGTAGCAGAATGGAGCAAATGTAGGAATAATTTCACTCACAGTAATTTTGTCTTATATTTCAGATTTGAATGCAAGGTTAACAGTTTTTCTAACAGTGTGTGCAAAATAGTGCATAAATACAGTGTTTTGATGGTGGTTGAGTCTGACTGAGGAAACGGTTAAATGAAGTTAGATGTCCACAGTTTAATCCACATTGTGCTGTGTTGACTGTGTGAAGGGTTTTGAAAAGGTCAACGCAATATTGAGAAATGTGCTAACAATTGTATATTTGTCCTTGAATTTTTACTTGATGGCATGCATTTTTCAAAACACAATGTACTGTAAGTCTGAAAGTTTAAATTACTACCTGGCTGCTAATGTGAGTGTCTGAATAGTTCCTACCAGAGTTACTGCCAAAAAAACCCAACAGAAAATACAAAGTTTAGACAACTTGTTCAAAACCAGTGATGCCTGTCTTGATCTTACTGTACACGTCTTCACTTTATCCCCCTGGCACTGCTTTTGTTAAACAGAAAACAACTGATAGCAGATGTACTACATCTGTTGCCAGAGTGATTGTATAATTCCTTGGAGGAGGGCTGCTTTTGGACAGTTAGTTTTTTCAGTGAGTAAAACTCACACACCAACTTCAAATCTGAAATTTGTTTGTCTTATTCTGATTTGCTCAGATCAAATGGAGCTGTTAACACTTACTCATCCTGTTTTGTGGTTTTGGTTTTATTATGTTTTTTAGAAATGGTTTTGTATAGATGCAAATATTGAAAATAAAAAAGAGACTCATGGGCTAAAATAACACATTTACAGTTTGAAATTTTAGGTCTTTATCTAACTACACTGAATACTGTAAGCAGTGTTGGGGAAGCTTCTTTGCAGGTTAATTACTTCATAGTGGAAGACATTGAACTACAGGAAGAAATCTGGTTTGGTTTACTAAAGCTACTTCAAATCAGATTGTACCACCTTGAAAAAAATGGATCAAATTAACAATGTACATATGATGTGAAATAACACCAAAATATAATATAAAAAAGACAAGCATATAAGCAATGTGAGATCATTCAACTCTTATTAATATGGTTGAGGGAGGGCAGCCACAGCTTGGAGATAAATGATGAATGGCGTGTTAGGAGTGAAGGACAATTAGTGACATCCAGTCTATGTCTTGTAAAAAGTGAGGATGATGTAAGATGGCGGACCGAGAAAGCACTCTGACACACAAGGGGTAAATTAATAAAAGGGGATTTAATAACTAAAGGTCAAACTACAGAATCAAGCAGGCACAAACACAATATAACCAGAGGTCACTCCTAACAAAGACTAAAATGAGAGAGAAAACAAACTACAGAAAGTCAATCCAAAAGGAGGAAAAAACATCACTAAGAAAAACAGAATCAAAACTAGACTGGAGCAGATATATAATAAACACATAAGACTAAGTTTACCTTACCCAGAACTAGGGGCAGCAAGAAACAAGACAATCTGAAAACACAAACTAAAGTGCAGAGGATGGGGAACACTCAAACTAAAACTCAGACCAGAAACAAACTCACATGGGTACCAGACAGGAAACGGAGCAACAGGCAAGGCAGGAGACAAGTAAACAGGCACGACCACAGGGTGAACACGATGAGGACTACAAACGGCTGAACAACAACAGATGACCCAACACCAAGCGGCTGGGGAAGCAGGAATATAGAGGGGAGAAACTAATTACAAAGTGGAGGCAGCTAGGGATAATCAGAGAAAGAGTGGGTGATCAGGAGTGGGAGTGTGACCAGGAGAATGACAGACAAAAACAAGAACATGAATGAGTGGTGGCGTGACCAGGAGAGTGAGGGAGACCAGAGAGAGAAAGAAAAACAGAAAACAGCTGATACATGAGGGAGAAAAACGTCTGTGAAGATTCTCAGCCATCCAGGTGAAGTTCACTTAACGAGCCTATTCAAGGCAAGTGTGAGGTGAAACCAACCTGGAGGCTAAATTTGTGGTCACTAACCAACTTCCCTCCGACTGACGAAGCGAATCGGATGAACTGCAAAACGTTTCAACCTTACAAGAAAGAAGTCCAGTTGCCATGACTCAACTTCCAGACATGAGGGAGAAAACATAAATACAAAGGAAAACAAGAAAACCAGACACTGATCATGACAAGGACAATATGTGGTTTGGCACCAGGCACCACCCTTATCAGTGATGAACTGAGAGCTTATAGAGGTGCATTAGCTGCCATATGCTACACTCACATACAGTAGTTTGTGCATCCCACAGTGAGAGAGAGAGCACCATTTGGAGACAAAAGAAACCAGAATCAGTTATAGAATGGACTCAGGGGCTGGGTAAAATATCTGTTTTTGGTGTTAATTCAGAAAACGAATGCATGGCTCAAGTGTGGAGCCAAATACTGGCTTTATCACTGAAGTGAAACAAGCCTATGACCTGGTAGACACTTTCCTTGTTGACTGTACGGGAAGCCAACAAGTCCCTCCCAGGCCATCCTGTTTAACGAAACACAGGCAATGAAACCGCTAATTCCTATTTGTTGATTTAACCAGTATCAGATTGTCCCCATCTGTACCAATTTGAGTTTTTGGCTCCAGCCTTAGTAATACCTGAGCCGAGGCAATGCAAGTGCAAGAGAGGATGGGGACAGTCTCTGAGTGGTAACGTAAGATTAGCTAGAAGGTTAATGCTGGCTAACATTCAGATATGTTGTAAAGCTAAGATTGTATAATGATAATGATCCCTTTTGGACCTACTACATAAAATGTATTGCAAATCTCAAGAGTGAGACACTGAATCCATCCCTAGCAATAATGGCAATAAAAAACAACAAAAAACACAACAACTAAAAAACCATCACAATTACACTCAAAAAATCAATGCTAACAATCTAACTACTCAATCACTATACTCAATCCAAGAGTTTCTTCAGTCTGTATTGGCAGGAGATGTTGAGGGTGGTGCCACCAAGTGTCACCTGCCACCAGATCCATCCAAAATTCAAGTGCAATAGCTGGGTTTCAACCAATAGAGGGCAGTCCCTAAGTGCATACAGAATTCAAATACTTAGCACTCAAGTGTCAAGATTTGAATCTGACTCAGTCAACAACACTACTAAATAACTCCTAGTAACTGTTGTTATTGTTATTATATTTATTGTATATTTAAACTATCTGAAAGTAAATAACATCTCTCAATAATTCTCATCTTACCGTGACTTCACTTGTCAAGTTACTTGATTATAACTCATTGTACATATGTGATTGTGGCCACATGATCTTTTGTTACAAATAGTTTTGTTAGTGCCTGACAGGACACACATCGACACTAATGTGACACAATGTCAGAGAATATGTTTAAGGGGTACGTTGGGCTGCATGCATATATCAGTGCACCAAATCTGAAAAAACAACAACAGCAGCCTGCTAAAGAAGTAGCAGTACATGGTAACTTGCTGGCAGTGTGTGGCTTCTTAATCCTGACATCAAGTAATGAGTACATGCATCAATGCACTTGGTACAATGGCAGCTCTGTTGCAGACTGCTGGAAGTTGAAATCCATTCACATGTTATGATAATTAACACACGAAAACACAACATTAATTAAAGAAAATTCATAGTAAATCATTTATGACTTAGTCTGTTAATCGTACAGACTTCTTATTTATTGTAAACATGAAAGCATGACTTATTTCATCATGAGCCATACTTTAATTCTTTAAATAGTTAAAGGCTTAATGTTTAATGGTGTATCAGCCCTATGATAGACTGGCGACCTGTCCAGGTTGTAACTCACCTCTCGCCCAAGGACAGCTGGGATAGGCTCCAGCACTCCCGCAAGGAAAAGTGGTTAGGGTAATAGATGGATGGTGTATCAGTACTTTAAAGTGTTACCGTACATTGTCTTATAGAGCTGTAATCACACATTATGGTTGTGTGATGCCTAGTTTTAGGGGATTATAAGCAGGGGATTACAAACACACAACAATTAGATTTACATGTACACACTGTACAAATAAACATCTCAACATTTATTTGATAAATAACAAAAATTGCCTGTAGGGAGGTGTGCATTTCTAATTAAACAAGTATAAAAATGAGGCTGCACATATGTTTACACAAATTAGAAATATTTACTCAGTGGAAACCAGATAATGTTCTATCAATGGTCTTTTTCACTAATGATTACTCTGGAGTGAACAGCTGAAATTATTGCAGTTTTTGCAGGCAACGTTAAATAGCTGTGATAATACACATGTGTAAATACATATTTACCTTGTCTTCAGTGTACTTATAAAGCATTTGTCTTGGCCTTCAGGCAGGGCCACAAGCAACCAGAGTTTGACGACTGGATGGCATAATATGAATGAGAAATAAGTGTCTGGCATGTTCTTTAATTGGAGGTATTGATAAGTGAAGGTTGAAATCAAGTGCACTCAAGTTGTTTTTCAATTGCTGCACATATTAAGGTAAAAGTTACCATAATTAATTTTTGGACTTAGTGTGATACTTTATTAGCATAGTAACTTTGGACAATTTTAAGTGAAAAATGTGTAGCATGAAAACTCTTCTTTTCTTGCCAGCTTCATCGTTAATTACAGGTTTGTTTAGAAAGCAATTAAAAATAAAGCTTCCTTTCAGCCAGAAAATGCATTTACATGTTGGCTGCAAATGAAGCTTCCCAGCAAGTGTTAACAGTGCCAGGAAGCTTTATTTGCTTTAGTGTTTCTTGAAGACATAACACAGTAGCTACTTTAAGGTCTTAGTGAGAATGTACTGCTTTAGTTGGATTGAAAGCGTTGAAAAGAGTTTTCTGTGAATTAGAATAAATTGGTTTTATTACATTATTATTATCATTATCATTAACAAGTTATTTGGTTGCATTTAAAAGTGGACACTGTCATCCTCAAAGCTTTTTATTGGACTGTACACAACAACAGGCTCTGGTTACATTATCTTCTGACATGAGGCAGCTAGAAATGCTGTTATACTACAAGGCTTGTGGTTTTAGAGGATTGTGCACTGGAAACCACAAGACAGCTGGTGTTTGAAAATGTTTTTTTTCCTAATATCTCTGAACAGCTGAGAGTGGCAAGGGACTGTTTGTCCTTTTCAATGGCCACTAGATGACAGAGCCACTTTGTGGGCAATACGCAGCATAATTAGTCCTTGTCCTCCGCTCCAGAATGGACTGAACACCATTAAAGTGAAAATTACTGACAGAGAGAGGGACACTAGCACTCTCTAATGTGTAAGATGATGCCTGTTTGATGGTTAGGTGGCTCTTAATTAGGCCCAGAAAAAGAAATATGTAAAGGCTGGCTTCAATTTATGTGGTTCTAGGTCTATATGCTCACTTTTTGCTCAGGGGTGAAACAATATACAACCAGTAGATGGCATTACTGAATCACTCCTAACTGATAACAGCCAAGAAACATCTGCAAGTGTTTGTTTGGTGTCATATTGACATCTCTATTCAAGATGTCTGAGGTTCGCACTTAAACTAGCTGTAAAAGCAAACTAAAATGATGTTCCTTTTATTTAAATACAATTAATATCATACATTTATTACTACCTGGCTGTGAAAAATGGGCTGTTCAAAATAAAATCTGCAGCTATTTTGTAACAAGCACCCTGCTGCATGTTATTACCATGATAGATGCTGATATTAAACTATATGTTAACAGCGATCTAATAAATGGGTATAGTTAATTCTCATTGATTGCTTGCTGTTTTAGAGGAATCAGTTCAAACAAAATGCAATATTTTTAATAAAAAAACATGTTAATATAGTTATCTTTACATACTATTCAAGCACTATATTGCTGCACACAATGGTCAAACGATTACGTGATCACAGAGCTGTGTTTTAAGATCTAGTAAATTATTTTAATCAGTGCAAAATAGTCCTACATAGCACAGAAATATAGTTAATAGTGTCCTCAAGTGTTTAACGAAAATACAGTAACACAATTGTTACGACATTCTCCTTTAAACTTAACAGATCTCATTTTGCCTTTGTCAAAATTTTACAGACTAACCAAAAATAATTTCCATAACAATATCTGTTATCACTTTATTTAAGTTTTTGGTTAAAACAGTTCTCTGATTTTATTGCTTCCAGACTAGAAAGCAGAATGGCCTCATCAAGAGTTGGCACAGAGGGCCTGTGCCATAGTCCGCTCAGCATTTGGCGACACTATCACGCCCAGCCCTCCCCTTGTTGATCAGAGGCAAACTTGCCGACGCCACTGTGTCGCATTCTGGGGATAGCTGAACATAGGGACACTGTGATGTGCCACCTGGCCCTTGGCCCCATTGGTCAGGAACTCTCCCTGACCTCTCCATTAAAACTCACTTGCCATTGAGAGCCACATCAGGGAGAGTCTCAGAAGGACCACTTGCGTGCATTCTCCCTGTGATGAGGACAGACCAGAGGGAGACTGCCGACGTCTATTGTCAGCTTTGGCTGCCTCTTCCTCTCAATGGTCTCATGAAGCAGCCTGGCCCCAAGAACTACACAGTTGCAGATCAAAGGTCTGGTCAGCAGCCAACAGACCACTCAGTGCCTTCTTGCCCCATTACTAATAACCATAAGCTCTAACACAGCATGGTGTCTGATGTATGGAAAGCCAGAAAGATTTTGAAAATAATAATTGTTAAACGTGAAAAAATTACTGGATCATACACTAAAGAATTTTCCTCCTTCTCAGTTTACTCTGCACATAAAAACAAGGTGGACGTTTTGACATTACAAAGAAATGAAACTTATTTGAATTTCAAATGCAATATTCAGCAAATGTAGATGATCCAACAAGTCATATATGTAATTAAATGTGTAGTGTAGGAATTTGTAATCTTATTACAGAATTATCCTGCCCACACTGTTTTTCCATAGACTGAGATTAATCACATTTCTCCATTTTTACATGCTTTAGACGAGATACATTATTTTTAGGCAACTGTCCATGAGAGGTTACAACAAATTCTCCTCTATCTGTGCACCCCTACTGAATTCTAAGTGCTAAACAGGTGTTTGGTTTGTTTTACACATTCAGTCACCTTCCCTAGACCCCTACTAGTCCCAGACACAGCATTTACATCCAAAATAACATGTGCTATTAGACCTCACATGTAGTCTACACCATGTTTGTCTGAGTAGCCCTCAGGAAAATGATAATATTTGTCCATAGAGCTGTGAGTAGGTGCTAGAAAGTCCCTGACACTTGGTCCAACTGGCTACAAAGACACTGTCTCCACCTGTTGCAGGTCAGAGGCTAATGCTTTAAGGTCAAAGGTTGTTTCTACAAGGCTGGTTGCAACTCTTGCTTTCTATCATTGTAACAGTTCCCACCCTGTGAGCTGAATGTTTGCATCAGTGAGATGCACTGAAACGGCAAGCAAATGGGAAGCTAAATATACGCTCTTAATGATAATTGTGCATATAGGACACACAAATTAGTAGCATGTGTTAGGGTTCTATTGCTATATGTACATGATCAATAATGTAATTGTAATATTGAATCAGATATAGTATCGGGCATGTTAATGTTGTTACAGTTCACATCTCCAAGTTTGTCATTTAATCTCTTGAGCTTAGTTGGAGTGAGAATTGCAGATGAGACAATGTGAGTTGGCAGCTTAATAGATAAATGGACAACATTAGTACTAAAGCAACTGTTGTGTGGTTACAGGGCTTCCAGAGTACAGGGCTCTGTTCAACAAAGCAATGTTGCGCAGATAACCAGTCCCTCACATAATGCATCCCCAAATACCATAGACTTGTAAGGCTCTTTTTAATGGTACCATGGATGTACGGCGCTTTTAGCCATATTTAACTCTGGAATTGTACACCTCAGGGGATTCATAGATATGGCCAGAGGCTAATTAGCTTGAAAAACAATAGCTCCCTGATCACCATTCCATTGTGCTCCCTGCATTGTGCAACGGATCTGGTTACAAACTTGTGATAAACAAGGAGCTAAATTAGATGTGCAGTTGTTGCCATTGTCCCTGATTTCTGATACCCCACCTCCCCGCCCGCGTCCTTTGTACATGGTATGTACGAGCTAAAGCGGACAAGCCAAAAAGAGTCACTAGTCCCTGATGGAGTATAAATGTATGGTAACTGACAGAGGGGGAGACCTGATACAGTTTCTTCGCTCTCTGCGGTCACCTTCTTCTGGCAGGGCTTAAGGTAATTAAGACCATGAACGCAGTCCAAGTAGTGGGCTGCTTAAGACAGAATATTAATGTAGCTTTGATTGATGGAGTCAAAAGTGATTTCTTGCAGCAGAGCGTAGGTTGAGAGCCAGATGGTCTTGGGTCAGAGAGCTGGATGGTGGGCAGATGCTTACAGGCCCTCTTAGCCTCTGCTGATGGAGGACAATTGATTAATGCCTCCCAATTAGGGAACATTAAAAGCCACGTTTTCCAAAGCACAATTCAGCATCACATAATGCATGTGGGGCATTTTGTGTATTCCCAGGCCAATAGAAGACAGGCCAGCTCAGTTTGCATGGAATCTACACTTGGCAAATTTCCACCACATTAACTGCCTGGTATGTAAAGTGTTGATTCTTAATGGTTCAGCTTTTAGAAACAGTAATGTAGTGGACATTTAAATATAAAGACATCCATGTCAACAACACAGATTAGCAGTGTTTTTATAGCTACATGTACATGTTTGTTTTAAAGTTTAACAAACATATTAAACTTAAAGTCCTTGATTTAAGCTGATCCTCAACAGAACAGCTGTAGATTTCCTATGCATAGATTGTCGCTTTTATCCACTTTTCTGTTGAGAGTTGTAGACGTTTTAATATATTTCCTAATTTCACCTAGAGCAGTGGTTCTCAAACTATGGTACGGGCTCCCTCTACTGGTACGCAGGAACACCTGAGAATTTTTGACGAAAATTAAATAATAACATTAAAGACATAATACTGCTATAGTTTACAGGTGAACTGTCTCCGTTCACTGGACAATGTCAAACTTTTATACACTTCACATCTCCATAAACATTTTTAACAGCATTAGAGTCACAACACGGCATCTCAAATTACAAGTGTTATCTTAAGTTAACTATACAGTGTTTTCATTCACATGTTGTTGTAGCCAAAATCTGGTATTTGGATGTCTGTCATAAATTAGAACCATGTCCAGTTTTATTGGGGACATTTAATTCAGACACATGAGCAAACATAACACAGGTCGGTAATAACGTCGCTACATTGATTTAAGTTGGTTCCCGCTGACACGCAGAAAGTAGACAGCTGGGTCCACACACTTCAAACGTTAAGTCTCTCAGGCTGTTTCTACGCACGGTCACATGAACAGAAACAGCCTTATTCACAGACATCGCTGAAGTCTAGTCGCTGAAGTCTGTTGGTTGATCGGGATGTTTTTACAATTGTAAATCAAATTTTTTTCTGAATCCAGAGTGATCTCACGGGTGAAGTGTGCGCATTTGCTCACAGCTGTACAGCTGTCTGCCTTCTGCACGTCAGCGGGAACAAACTTCAATCAATGTAGCAACGTTATTACCGGTGGTGAGACGGAGTCATGTGATCATTGTTGCGACGACTGATTGGTGAAACTAATATAGAATAAATGGTAAAAAAAAGAAGAAGTAAGGAGTTGAGTAAGAGTAGCATTTCTTCTTCACAAAACTACTCAAGTAAAAGTAAAACATATGGTGCAGTAAAACTACTCCTAGAAGTGCATTTAGAAAAAAAAAGTTACTTAAGTAAATGTAACGGAGTAAATGTAACTCTTTACTACCCACCTCTGGTCATAATGGTGGTACTTGGAAAGCCAAATATTTTTTGAGGTGGTAAAAAGTTTGAGAACCACTGACCTAGAGCATAACTCTCAGAGAAAATAACACCTTATGATAAGTTTGGCAACTCATAAAACTAAAGCAATAAAAACATTAGCATAGCATGCTTCTTCCTTGTTTCACTGTTAACATGAAGAAATATTTATAAGTCTGTTGGCCTGTCAGGCCCAGGCTTGACATTTTATAGCTTCTAAAACATTATAAGATCAAAACAGCTGTATTAGTCATTCACTGTTTACTTTACATTCTTTGTAAATGCATCAGTGTTTTGAAATGTGCGTAGTGCAGGTAAACTGCTAGTTTTGTTTCAGGTAAGGCTTGACATTAGGTTGACATTTTTGCATTTTGCAGGTATGAATCTGAACTTTTATAATCCAGTACAAGACAAGGACTTGGCAAGCCTATATTACTGATTCCTGCACATGATCCATGGTCCCCCAGTGAACACGCAAGGAGCCAGGGAATGTGTCCTTGATACTCACCAAGCAAAGTCTGTTAGGGACTTGTAACAGGAAGCCGTGAGCTGAGACATCTACTAGCCTTGCTGTCAGAAATCCCCAGATTTTTCTCAAGGGAAGAGGCAGTAAGAGAAGAAAGCTAAATAAACTTTAGTGTTAAATGTGTTAACAGTGGTATTCACATCTCCTAAGGCCATGGTGATCTTCTAATATATAATTGCATAATGTGTATCTTCTAATCAGCTCACTATGTCATAATTAAAACAGTTACAGTCAAAGTGGCTTGCTGATTCAGTTCACATCTGACAGCAAATGTATGAACATACAAACAACTTTTAACATGTAGCAAAATGTATACCAGACTGTGCAATAGAAGAGCTGTTGTAAAATATTCTTACAGGAGATATTCTTCTAGTAGACTGTGTAATTGATCACATCCCTGAGGCTTTCTCCTGTCTAAGCTCCATATGTGTCTTAAGACGAGACAGGGTCAAGGCCGGGGACAACTGCAAGGCGCTTGTTACGTGTCGGAGGCTCGTGCCGCTGGGACCCCTGAGCCATTCCTGGCATCCTACTGGAGCAGACCCCCTGCAGCACGCCTGGGGGGTCCTGTCCCATGCTGTCCCTCTCATCCGTTGTCACTGTCATATTATGTCTAGGTCTCTCTGCACTCTGAGCCAAAGAGGCTCTTGATTGTATAGAAACCAAAAATAAACAAATCAACAAAACAAAAGGGGAAGGTGGACAAAGACAGGGCTGCATGGAATAGACAGGCTTTTCCATCTGTCCTGAGCTGTCAGCCTTTGAGCTTTGGAATGATTCCACTCATAACGCTTAGCCATGCACCTCGTGGATAGCTATGGCACTGTCAACTACACTGTGACTGAGCATGTAGTGTGTTTACTCCAATAATACAAACTCACTGAGATAGCTCACTGCCACATCTTCTTATCATATCTGATTAAGTAAGTGAAATACAAAGTACCAGTGAAACATTGCATTTTTTAGCATGCCAGTTGTTAATGTCTGACATGTAAAACAAGAGAGTTTCTGTCTATTTTTTTAATGAGACATCATGTCTTAGGATCTTCCATTGTTTTAGATTTTTGTTACTGAGCTTCAACAGACTTTGGCAGGCCTTGTTTGTGCAGGGCATAAATCATCAATCATGGAATACAGCATATATTTTATATCTTTCACACAAAAATACACACAAAAATAAATAGTATCTCCTAGCTAAATCTAATGATAAATATGGTTATTGATACAAACAAGGATTCAGTGTAAACACAGCTGGATATGTTATCTGTACTAACACTATCGTGGTATCCTTCCTTTATTTGTTAACAAAATAATTCAAACCCACAAGATGATTATAAATGTTTTGGTGTCATGAAGGGAGTTTCTAAGATGTTGCACTGTTGTGGCTGTATCCATGGAAATGAATAAAAATTTTAAAGCAATCTTTGGTGAAGTCGTTGTAGATGTAAGGTTTGTGTTTATAGGACCCAGAAATGCGATCAGGCAGGCCAGGAAAGTTTCAGAGGTTTATTAAAGAAAAGCAAATGATAAATGTTACTGAATGAAGAAGGGTGTGGCAGGGAGTTCCTGCAGCAGAGCAGATGTAAAACCAGCAAGTCAGTGGAGTTCACAGACAGGAAGTGGTACTGGGATTTCAAAATAAACATTTCTGAATAGGAAGTTGAGAGCTTAATCGTGACACTATAGCAGGGTGTGAGAACTATTCCAGACAAAATGTTTCGTTGGGTGCGGTTTGATGCCTGATGTCATGCAGATTATTTAAACAAAATTACTTGAGTAAAAGAACAATTTGTACTTCAGTGTTTTTCTAGGCTCACAGGGTTGCTGTTAATTACATGAGGAGGTCAAAGGTGGTAAGGCTTCAGAAGTCAGTTATGAAAATCATCTTTGATGTGCTTTAAACACAAGCACTGCATCTTTAATCTCCTGATGATGGATAACCTGATATTCGGTATTCCATTAAAAATATCTGTTGAGCACAACTCTAACCCTGAGGGCCCTCATTGGATAAAATATGTATACCAAGTGTCTGCATTAGTAATGGCATGGTCCTAAAATTTCTGAATGAAGTGAGGATAGTGATTTTTATACTTTTACAATAAACTCTGTACACAACTGTGCAATTAACAACGCATTTAATTGCACAGTCTGTTCATTTGACACAGAGGTGTCATGAAAGATTTACTGTCTGTATAACGGAGCCATAAACTGTGTGAGCTTTAGAGAATGTCTGCTTTCAAAATACTGTCTGTAGGACAATATAAATCTCCAATAAAAGCAATGAGTTATTGTGAGGATTAATTATTATGTAGTGATAGATAGTTTCAGGTCAAACTCCTGCTTCAGCTGGATGCAGTATAGACTGTGGAATCTTTAATGAAAGGTTATCATTCTCCATGTTTGTTACCAACGCAGCACACCTGGTAAACACCCCTCCTACTCATTTTGTAGGCCTACCATTACTGGACACCTGCTGTTGTTCTTGTTTTGCAATGACTCAATAGCATTGCATCAATAAAGGCCATGAGGATTTAATGAGAAAAAGGAAGGCACACATCCTGGCTTTTGGCACATTAACATCTGGCTGTAGATTTTTAGAATTACCAAAGCATGAGAGCATTGTGCATTGTGCTTCTGATGATTGTTATCAGTACATATAACGTCTGTAATAGTGGATATGTTTTTACTATGTTGTTTATGTTCTATATATACACAAAAGATCCAGCTGTTGAACAATGAGAATGTGGCTTGTCGTGACTTTTTTGACCAATCTAACTACTAATTGACAAGATTTGGAAATGGCAGAAATGGTAGTCAAGGCACAGATGATTGTCAGCAACTGATGTATTTTGTATAATTTCACTGGGAAGGAGAAACAGTACAAGCATAAGCAACAATTTCCCCAAGGGGATCAATAAAGTATGCCATCGTCATCATTGACTTAGGCTACATATTGGATCTATAAATACCTCCTTCATCACTCCAGGGCTAATAAGCTGACGCCCCCTCAAACCAGAGCGTAAGAGAAAGCCAGGAGCACAGTGCCATCCTTGAACAATCTTGAATTACAAGGCCATTATAAAGAGTACAAAATATGAGGTGTTGAACCCACACAGTAAAAAATCTTCATACAATTTAGTCAAGTATTGAATTCACATGGTTCCAGTGCCAATCAACATTTTATTAAGAAATCCTGTCCTTTTCATGAGAGCCCTGCAGTGATTTAATAATAAAAAAATGAGTGCCTGAAACATGTTAAATTGTACAGGGAAAAATTGGTGTCTTACTCAAGGGATAAAATGTTTTATTTTTGTACATATCATGTCTAAATATTGGAGAGATTTCAGATGAAAGTTTTTACATGGGCATGCTATAAAGTCTATTCAGTTTAATAAGCTGAGTTTCAGACATGGTAACAAGAAATCACCAGCTCCTGAAGCAGTATTCACACTGATAGCATACAGGTGCTATACTGTACGTGTGAGCAAGTTCAAGAAAAAGGTTGAAGAAACTCCCTAATGCCTCAACTGGACCATCACAACAGTATGAAACAATGCCTCGGCCACATCTCTTTCAGTCCACTCAACTGATGGGTAACTGGAGTCGCCTTTAGAGGAGCCCCGTGCAGCGTTATCAGGGGTGGGAAGGGGGTGTGAACAGCGGCAGAGATGCCTCCGAGGTCAAGCCTTTAATAATGATTACAAACTGGAGCTGGCTGCTGGAGCGACAGGCTGCAGCTGTGGGCCGGCCGGGCTTTGAAGTGCCCCCCGCCTGTTGCAGGGTCCCAGGCCCCCTTGCATGAGGAGACGCTGGAACTATGTGGCTGCCTGTGGGAAAGAATGTCATGCGACGCCAGGGTGACGGAGCGCAGGATGACTAAAGGGTGGATGGCTCGGCTGGGGCTTCTGGTGGACTTGCGGGTCGAACGCTGGGGACCGCTAGGGATGGTACACTGGGATGAGGGCGAGAGAACAAGGCTGTCTGCATGTGCTGCTGTGTCCAAAGTCAGTGGTTAGTTCTTTGATGACACAAAAATCACAAAGACATTGACTGTAACACACAAGTCTTATTTTTTCTAAATCCATTTAATAAAAATATACAAAGTGGCCAAAAGATTTCTTCTCATAAAACAATGTAACAAACCTGCCATCATAAACAGTAATCCAAGCTACACTGTTACGATACAGGAATGGAAAATTGAGCAAAAGTGCTTGACGCTACAGCAATGTCATAGCAAACGGTCCAACTCTTGGAAAATAAGCAATAGTAACAATAGTACTAGTTTGTACTGTTTTACAATAAGTAATTCTCCTACAAACTGAATGCTTACACAAATTAAAATCTCATGCTGGATTAATGTTGTGATAGAAATATAATAAGAAGAAAAGACTGTACAATAAATGCATTTATACTTCATAGAGCATCAAAACATGAAGAATCACATTTCTCGAACAAGATTTATAGCACTCAACAGGGAAAGAAAACCTTTTAACCTCTATTGCGAGATGCTTTTAACTTGAAATTCATAGGGAAGATTTATAGCTAATCTACTTAATAACTACCTGCCCGACGATCCTATGGGTGAATTATTATGCATACATGGTTTCTAGCCAAGGAAGCATATCAAATTATTACTTGCTTGCAAAATTGACAGCTGCACCACATAAATAAAATTAGGATTCAGTCCGGTCCAGTTATTAGTTTTTTCAGAACAAAAATCTAACTCTAAATCAAAAATAACAATGAGTTTGGTAAGTATTTGATTAATCCAAATTGTGCTTTTTAATCTTTTAATGTTGTCATATAATTGGACATTACAGGTGTCATGGGTTATAGACATTTAGCAATTTTGTTTTATGTTTTTAAACAGGTATATAATTTCATTAAAAATGCAGCATTAGCACATATTGAAGAATTAATGCACAACAACATCAGTACATACAAACATTTGTACAAAATTATGGTGGGACTGGTCATGTCTGTGTCCTTATCAAAAATAATTTGAAAATGTTTTGTACTGCACTTACTGCACTTACACTAAACTGAGAGACATGACATCATAAAAGATACATACAGATATAATAAGGAGATTTTTCTCTTTTAAGTGGAGAAAATGAAGAGGAGCAGCACTAAACGCGGTACAGCTATGACTTCACCCATTCCATAACAATGATCCACTGTGTTGTATAGGCTTCTGCTCTCTGGCAATTGCTGTCCATAAGTTTCATTTGGCATTTTATAGTTGTTAGATCACAGCAGCTCAGTGCCATACTCAAAGGTGGCCACTTGCTGATAGCCCACTGAGGGGGCAGCAACAGAGAGTTGAGGGGGTGGAGGCTGGCGGCAGCGCTGAAGATGGGATCCACTTCTGGCAAACATAGTTGAGAGAAAGTAAGAGTGTGAAAGGGAGGGATGGGAGAAAATGAGGGAGAAGAAAATAGACCACCATCTGTAATGTAAAACAGCTCAGTCCCTCTGATGAAAGAGCCAGCCTTTCATCTGTTTCACAAGGATTTTGGTTGTATTTCCCCTCAACAGACAAGTAATTGCAAAATGACAGTGAAGCAAAATGGCTTAATACACTGCAAATCCTCTCTTTTCTGTAAAGGAAAAAAGAAATCTAATATGAAACCAGGCATGTATCGCTGCTTCTCATGCCCATTTGAAATAGATGTTGGGTTTCCAAAAATGCTGTTCAGGATGTTTTGAAGTCACTAAGGATTTCAATATAATGTTTGTTATGTTAATGTAATGTCAGCAATCAAGTGTGATGTTACAGACATGAATACACATTTGTGGTGACTGATAAAAAGGTGTCTGTACAGGCACCTGATTAACAAAACCTAATAATAAAGTTAACAGTGTTTTACTGGGGAAGGAACCAGTAACTATTAAATATACATTAACTCAATCTGAAAATTGTGTTTTAAATAAGCCTTTCATTTTGTTCACCATAAAGGCCATGGCTTAGATTTGAGATCATAAAACCTTTTACTTGTACTGGAAGTGCTGTCCAACTGAAATAGTGCAACCAGGGGACATTTTCACTGTCTCTGTTGTTGTTGGAATGAACAAAAATCTGTCTGCGATTTGCATGTAAAAGTGACCAACTGGGCCCTTTGGAAGAAAGTTGTAAAGCCCAACCATGACCAGGAAAAACAGATAGAAATGTATTATTTTAATAGTGGCCAAGCAAACTGTTCAAATGGTCTAACTCAGAGGAAAAATATCATAGACTGTCATTGGAATGATTAGTCTCTTTCTTTCTTTCTTTCTTTCTTTCTTTCCATACTGCACTGTCAGAGCTCTGTCAATAACCCAAGTAACATATAAAAAATTCAACATAATTGGAAAATAAACATACTTTAATGCAGATAAAAGGGCTAACTTAATGCTATTACTGCAATGACATGCCCCCCTGTTCAGATATTTAAAGTACAGTGTTGCACCACCCCAAAACCCAACTTTTTACGACCTGCTTCATAAATGCAACCATTCTCTGCAAATGTGCCTGTGTCCTCTCTTGTGACCAGTAATAGCCCTTGGTCTAATTCAGTGTGCCATAATGTAATTTGGATATTAGACTGGGTTAGCTGCATAAGTATTGGCAGAACTCTGGTCTCTGTGCTCAAATCAACCACAAGACATAAGGATAATGTTTCCCTCTACCACCATTAATATCAGGGGCTTTAAATACTGACGAGACTCCAACCAACAAGTAATATTGGGCTACCTGGCACCCCTGTCTGTTGACACTAAATCCTATTTCTTATTCAATTTTCTGTGTCGTCATTTTAAACGTTTCCTTAGTAACACTGACTGTTTGCTAACACACTGACTGTTATGGTCTTTGTGTCAGAAGGAGGGTGACTTTTTAGAGTGTATATTTTACATATTTAGACATTTGAGGTTAGAAATTCAAAGGCTTTATTGTCAATTGAATTTGCTAACCAACAATTGAGCTGTTAAACATTTCAAAAGAGAATGAACAGAAGGAAAATCAATATCATTTGATAAATCTGTATTTATAATTATTATGTTCTTTGGGAATAAAGTGGAGGACACCACTTAACTTCAGTTATTTATTTCCTTACACAAAGTTCAATTAATTATTACCAGCTCTCATAATAATAACCTCTTATTACTAGAAAAGAAAATGTGCACAATCAGTCAGACTCACTGATGTTTCTACAGCATGACTCATAAGTGTTCTCTGAATCTGTGAACAGAATTGACAATTCTGAAAAGTTAATTTATTGGACATATTTATATTTGTGGGAGCGAAACACGTTTCAAACAGCAAAACACTTCAGCTGTCCATATTTGTGGTTTTTTATCTTTGTAATCACATCACGCAAGTTGCAAAAGAAAATAAAAGAATCTGTTCATTCTTAGTTTCCTGGTGTGTTCACACCCTGCAATCAGACAATATGTTATTGGTTGCTAAATAAACTGTTCCATTTCAGCAGTGTGACTCATTTGGTGTGTACTGTGTAATTCAGGTTCGCTGTAAATATATCCTGTTTAAACTGACATTGACCAGCTTTAATGACAGAGATGGATGCCTTTATCTAAGCAACATAATGCCAAAATAAAATTACAAGGAAAAAACACATGGTGGAGGTTTTCCCTTTTGTTTATCCCACATTAAATCTGTCATTAAAAAAGACAGCTTTTTACTTCCTCAATATTGTTTCTCTCTGGATGAAGTGGCATTAAATTGTGTGACAGGCAATAAAGGCTTGCATGTGTAGTACACATGTATTTGACTATTGAGCCAGGTGACTGATTCATTGGTTAAATGCATCATGTTTTTGCTGTGTTTTGCAATAATTTACAATAGTAATACACAAGCACAGTGCTTTTTCGTGGCAATACAGGGTGTGTATATATATATATATATATATATATGTGTAAAATAACTACTTGATCTAAAGTGAAAAACCTTTTTTTCTCATTTTGAACAATGACAGCTTCATTCGGAGCCTGTAGTCCATCAGGCTCAGCTTGAGTGACAAACACGATGTGTGTTAAACACACCTACTGACTGCAAGAGTTTCATTCTGAGAGTGGGGGTTATAGAAAGCTTTCTACTGGCACACAACCTCCTCAGACTTCTCTTGAGGCTCTGTCCCACTCTTGAGGGATTAAAGGGAAATTAATGCAGCAATTGTTGTGTTTCACCTGCTGCAAGGGCACCCCAAAAAATACAAAGCTTCTCTCCACGGCCTGTAACTCACTGAACTACTTTAACCACTATTACATCATTCCAACTGGATGTGCTCCAGACAGCACTTGGCTGCCTGCCAGCTTGCTTTCTGTGTTCTTTTTTTTTTTTGCACTGCACACACATGCAACGTTTTTTACACCCTTTATGCATTTTATTGCCTGATCACCACCACACATTCTCTGTGTTGCTGACAGTTTGTCAGTGCTCCGTGCAATGCTGACAGGTTATTTTTTATTTATGCCACAGCTCACCTGATGTATGCCACTTGAGAGACAGATGGACGTGTGTAACACCAGATTCTCTGCTGAATGGTGAATTGTATGTCTCTCTAAGTAAGCCCTGCAGGAGAATGCATGCTGAAAGATGCCCTCCTCCTTATCAGTCAATGTGCGTAAGTCTATCAGCGGCTAAAGCCTGGGGAAAGGGGTCTGTTTTTTAACTGTTATGAATAGGTGCTTTTCTTGCTTCCTTTTCCTCTAACCTTTTGTCTGGAGGCAGATACTCAAGATGTCTTTGCTTGAACTTAAGAGAACTCTTAAAAGAGAAGAGGGAATCATAGATTAATTCATACAGATTCTACTCTTTGCTTAATAAAAGGAGCAACACAATGATGAGAAACTTAATAACATGAATGAATAATGTGTCTTATGAGTTAATGTGGGCTGGGTACATGTTGTATATTTACATTACATTTTAAAGTAGGAATAAAAGTTCTGCAACTCAAATATCACTCATTATTATAAGAAATTGTTTAATAAGTAGAAGTAATCATACAAATCTATAAAAGTTATAGAATAGAATAAAATATGTATGTTTGCACATTCAAGCAATTTCACTCTGATTACTTTCAGTGTTCTTACACACAGTAATAATAACATTGTGCCAGGGAAATACACATGGACAACAACAAGCAAATAGGGGAGCAAGAAGCATCTATGTCTATGTTTACGTAAACAATAACTGAGATTGTAGCTCAGTAACTTTACAGTAGCATTTTATGCCCAGTGGTGGATGTATGCATGTGTATATACAGTATAGGGCTGGAACAATCTGTCAGTGTAATCGATTATGTCACTTACATATATGCCTCATTTTGCATGCATGTGTTGATGCGTCACAGTGTTTACATTAATCCCAAATTATGGCAGCTCCCGCTCACCAGTATACTGAAAATGCATCTTTATCCCAAAAAGCCAGCAACAGTGTTGTCAAAAGGGGACTCTTTAAAGAGAGATCTAATAAAATTGTGCCTTATGCTTTGTAAAACTTACATGACCACATGTACCACATGTGCCACAGCAGCTATGGACTAGCATCTCAAAAAACATCCTGGGGCTCCCTGACTTCCAAATAAGCTATGTGATTTGGAGGGAGTTTTGTCTGACTGTTGGCTGGTAAAGTATCAGTACCGAAGTACCGTTGTTGTGTTTTTATTTATTGTGAAATTAATCAACTAATTGAAAAAATAACAGATAACAGATTAATCAATAAAAATAATCATTAGTTGCAGCGTTAACATGGTATTTGCATTTTACTGCACAATGAAGGTTTAATATGCACAGTGGTTGTTTTAGTGTTATATGGGTTATTGATGAGTTATTTAGGATAAATTACTGATTATCTTTTCATCTGAGAGATGGCGTGTGGGAAGAAACACATTACAATAATTACAATCTGATATTACTAGATTAACCTTGCTGACGCATATACGTATTTGTAAGCCGCATTTTAATGTTGTAGCTGTTATCTGTATATACTGATATGCAGTTTAATCTAAAACAGACTATTTTTTTATTAACTGATGATACAACTACAACATAACATATAATTAGATTAATAGCTATTGACCATCATCTGAACCCCTATTACACTGGTTATCTGATCATTTTCATTTTATTTTCACTCTTATTATGGCTGTATGACAGAGACAAATATCTATTATGCATCAACACATTACATTAAACATTTATGAGTTCATCACTGAGCACTGAACTCTAACTGTGTACATTCCTTTGTCCAACAACATTTTCTATTACACAACTGCGATGATAAAGCCACATGATGATTAATGTTCCTGCTGATTTAGGTCTTAAGTCTTTACTGTACTTTGTTTGCACAGTGAGATGTCCAAGCATCAATCTGTTCACAACAGGTTTATCAAACTTACAGTACTAAGCATTATCCTTTAATACTGTATACAGTATACTGCTGTCAGAAGGTTCTAGTTAATCTCAGCAATGCACATTTGCACATGGCAAATATTATTCACTGTTTGAACAGGACTCTTTTTTTTTTCTAGTGATGAATATTGTTGACTTCATATCTGTAAGTCCTCTTAACTCGTCCAGTAAGATCGTGGCTGATGCTTCCAAGTGAAAAGGAGTTAAAAGTAACTCCAGTGTCTTTTTTTGTTATGAGTCTCATGCATGGTTCCTTAGCGATACCTCATACCCTCCATTTGTAGCTTTATCAGTTTTCAGGGGACAATGAAATGAGTGACATTTATTGATTGGTAAGGATCTGATCCTCTAAATTCCCAGGGAAAAATTGGCATTGCCATGACAGAAGAAAATAACATTGAGCAATGGGAAAAAAACAGTGTACCCACTCTTGTAATATAAAGACAACCTCTACTTCACCTAACGAAAATGGAGTTGAGCATGTCCAGTCGTGAGGATCAATGCCAGTGCAGTGATGTCACCTGTTTGATCGAGCTTTTGGAAAACAGTTTATACTTCACGACAGAGTGCCTTAAGGCATTGCATCCAAAATCAAGAGTGCATAGTTTCCTTGTAACTATTTGCTAATCTTTATAGACCTGATGAATTAATACCAGTGAGTAACTACTGTTAAATTTAGACAATGAATCTTTTCTTCCTCAGACACAAAAGTTTTTCTAAGCAAATATTTTGTATGTATTGTGAAGCAAAGCTCTAGAGTAAGCAATGCATATATCTCTTCATTCACAAAGGATGATTTACAAACCCCTGTTCACACCCAGGCATATGTGTTGACAGCCATACTAAAATGTCAAGGCTCACGCAGATTCACAAACTGTGTGCTTTGTCAACCAGTTGTGTAATTGCTATTTAATTTCTAGGCACAGAAAGCCTTGCAGGCAAAACTCAATCTGCAAAAGCAGGCTACAAGGAGTCTGCATGATGTGGTGATGAGGGATTTTATTCAGGGGCCACATGACATTTCACATACAGCACACATCATCCCAACTGAGGACGATTGATGTTCCTGTACATTTGCCTCCATTTCCATGAATCCCTAGATTAATTTTGTAGTTTCTCTAAGGTTTACGGTTCTTAAAGATTCTGTCCCAGGGCCTCACATACACATGTCCTCTACTATCTGGGGGGGGGGGCGCACACCTGGAGACAAAAATAGGACTACCACTGAAATATGTTTTGCACTTTAACTGTCTCACAGTGTTTAAATTAGCTGCAAAAGAGTGAAAGTTCCACTTGAAGGATACACCTGGGCTTTTAGAAAGACTTGTCAACGATTCACAAGTAGAGCCATGAAATCTCCAGGGACGCTCTCTCTTCTGAATAGCTTTATTAGTGCCTCTGCAGTCTCTCCAGCTTCTCTTAAATGGGGCAACACTTAGAAGTGCGATGAAGTAACGCACAGCCCATTAGCTCACTCCACAGTACGGCACCACGCTGCTGGTGCCGAGTGATATTGCCAGCAGCTGGGTTGACAGCATCTAGCCAGCATAAAGTTAGGAGCTATGAGGTGACCAAGAACAGCAACCACGAGAACTCCTTTCTGTATGTTTCTGCATATGGTTCAACAGTTAAATTAAACACCTGTCATTTAAAAGGTTTCAAAGATGTATTGATATCTGAACCAGCCATTTTCTGTAAAATTTACCATATGCTAACCTTGATCAAATCTATTTCTACAATACCCATAAATAGTATGTGCTGTCTGTGATGATATTCTTGTAATGACCGGAGTCAAGTTTTCCTTTCTAATCTGAGACTGAACTTCCTTGAACTTTTATCTGGTACTTGACTTCTTCAATGTGTGTCAAACACTGAAAAGATAAAATTATCAGGGTCAGTATGAAATAATTTTTCCATTTTCAAAATCACTTTGTCAAATTGATCAATTAAAGTCATTGAATATATCCCTTAATGTAAACAATTTTTTCACTGCAACAAGACTATACTGCTTGAGGAAAACTAGTGAACAGTGAAATGCCTGTCACAGAGAGATGATCCAGAGGTGCTAAAAAACAGGCCACTAAGCCTCACCGAGGCCTTCACTGTCTTTTCATGCACATTCCTTTGCTTAACAAGATGCTGCTGTCCTTGCATGGGTATAAATTAAGCATGTGACAGGGGTGTGTGCAAGTGTGCTTAAGTGTGCCCTGTTCATTTGAGGAATGTCCCCAGTCTGCCCGGTCGAGCGCAACTGCATCGAAACCAGAGAGCAAGTATCACCTCAGCCGAGCGGCGAAACTGAGAGGCCATAGTTAAGAACAGATATCTACATCTCACATTCACTTCACTTTACCCTTTTAACTCGTCTGTCATCTGCTGAAGCAACTTAAGCGGAAAGAAAATTACATGCTGTGAGCTAAGAGTTGCCACATCATGTAAAGTTCACATGTTCTGGTGCGTGGCTGTTCGCAAATTTGAAAAGCATATCTTTAACTTCAAGAGGTCAAATGAAACAGTTGACCTTCCACGTGCAAAAGTGAAATAGTTTAAACAAGGCAACAGAACAGTAATTAAAATTTCTGGTTGGCTTTGACAGGCTAATGTTAAGCTGCCACTTTTCTTGTAAAAACAGTTATTATTAGAAGAGTTAGAAAAGACCTGCATTAGTAAGGTATTATGGGTGACTATATTTAACAAGTGAACTGTATTCACTCATTTATCAGTTGCATAGACTCATCATAGAGGAAATGAGTCGAAAAAAGTTCTTCATGTACTTCAAAAACAAATTCAAGTCATTTCAGTTTTTACAGAAAAATTAAAGAAGACCTGACAACAAAAATTAAATGTGCAATTGTTTCCATGTTTCATACAAAGAAATAGATGGATAACAATAAAAAGAGAAAGAAACAAAGTAAACAATTAGTTGCTGGTATTTCATACTGGATGATACTTGGCTTAGCCTCACTTGGGAAACTGGCTCTCTGTGCTTCAGTGACTGGGCCCTTGTCCCTTCAGGCTGATTTACACCCATCTACTTCTGTATTCCGCTCTGTTTGTGTACTAGTTCCCCTAGCAACTACAGGTTGTTTTCCTAATGTACTGGTACCTGTTCTGTTTTTCTCCTGACAAGTATAGTAAATTGTTTCATCCTATTTATTGCCCAATAGCATTGTTGTATTCAGAGACAGCACTAGGAGTTGCATATTGGTAAAGAACAAGCTTTGGTTTGTCTGCAGCCACTTACTGAGTACTAAACACATATCACAAATTAACTTGTATAAGCCTTGTAATTTGGTATGTTATAAAAGCTCTAACATTGAAGAAACTGCCTCATATCCTTTAATTTCTTCTTATCAAAACAGAAAAAAAGCACAGCACTGTCCCGACTGACAAGTTGCGGAGCACTGATTCAACCGCAGTGCATTAATGCTAAACAATTACATACTTGCTTTATCCATCTTGACATTATTAAAGGGTTGTAATTGTCTGTGTAAATACAGTTTTTGCAAGAGTTAGGTGGGGTCATACTAGGGTTGAGTAATCTGCATTGTGGACCGGTGAAGGCAGAGGGGTGTGATGAGTGATTCTCCCTTTTGATCCCTTAATGCTGTTATTGTCCTGTAAATTCATCTTAAATGTTAATCAACCATTAATCAATTATCATTAATCTATGCTTCATGTCATTTTTTTTCCTTTCTCGGCAAGTTCTAACTTAGTTATAATAGGCTATAATGTGAGTTCACTGGTCTATATTTAGTTTTACACAGTATTTTGCCAACTTCATCAAATGCACAAGCTGTGTCATAATATGTTTAAAATCAACTAATTCACATGAACAGTGATTTCTCATATTTTACTTCCACAAGATGCACACATTCACAATGCTTTGCGTGTTGCACCTGCAAGTTAGCAGCACTTTTAAGACAGGGTAGTTAATTCTGAGCTCTCAACTCCCTTCCATTACCACAGTATTAGCAGTCATTTGCACAGTTATCCATGTAAATAACTCCCATTTTTATTAACTTTTCTTGACACCATTTTCTTGAAATTGCCTTTTTTATGGTCTACTTTTTCAAGATAATTGCGTTTAAGTGAATTACTGCACATACAGCTGGTTGTAAAGTGCTTGCAGGGACAATAAAGAACCTCTTGGGTCACGAACATATTCATGTAGTCTTGGAGACATCTTTTGCCAGGGTATGAAGTAATGTTATAAAATTCCAAACACATTTCACATGGTGCTTTAAACTGAAGGTGCTCCTTTGCCAGAGAAATAAGAAAGGTTAAAACTGCTTAAAATATAGTTTTATAAATTCTCCTTATTTTTGTGTTTTTCTCTGAAAACATGCACAGTAGATTCTAAATTAGGCCTGAACCACCAGCTTCCACACAGCAGTGGCAACAGGTGCGGCCTACTGTCTCCTCTGATGGATATAATAGCTGCTCTCTGGCTGGGATTCTCAGAGGCAGCATAATCCAGCCCTAATCTCCCTGTGATTCAGGGAGGATTGTGTTCATCAGATGAGCAAGTGGAAACCTTTGCTGTGTGTGAGAGCTGAATATGTCTAAATTGGTCCTACGTGAAAACCAGACACTAGTTTGTTTTTTAACCATGCCTTTCTTTTTGTTTGTTTTTTTAGTATTTTACTCCACATCCAAAGACCATATTCAGTGCTTTGCTTGTAAAACAACTGTTGTGTAGTGTTGCTACTGTTTCAGTCTGCATTTTTCCACACGGTAACAAGCTTCTACATCATAGTGATAGTAAATATAAGTATTATTTATTACATTTAGATAGCCTTTTATTGCACACAAGTAGTTTATTTTGCACATTGACATTAAAGATACTTTCCATACCTAAAACAGAATTATGTCCTGCACAGAGATTTTTCTTTCTACATTAGGGAAATTTTCACTCCCTACTAAATTACATGAATTGGTCTCAGTAATATAATCAATGATAAATAGAACATGTCTACTGTATTTTGGGGAATATGTATTACTTACATGTATTACACACAGCATTCAAAACCAGCTGTGAATCACAACCATATGTCTTCCTGTATCATGGAAGAAATGCATCAATCACTGCATGAATGTGAGTCAGTCTAATTTAAACTTGTATATGATATAAAATGAATTTTTGATACCAGTTTTCACCCTGTGTGTATGTCTTTAATTAATTGCTTAGTATTAAGATATGTGTTGTCTCGCAATCGAATAATTGTAATAATAATAATTGAAAAAAGTGTTACAATACATTTATCTGAAACCAGCTGCTGCCTCGGTTAATAAAAATTATCACATCATGCACAATAGCAACATTTTTAGAAAACAGTGAGACTCTCATTCTGTATGTGTAGACAATTAATAAAAGGAGAAAGACTACTGTATGTCATGAACTGAAATGTTATCAGTAATCAAAATAATGGAAATAATCACAAATGTGACATTCATGTGAACAGAACTGTATTACTATGTCTCATTTGTTTTAACAGTTTCACTGTCCGTGATTGAAATGCGTTCGCCATTCTTTGCAAAGTTGTTAGAGACTAAAAGCCCACAACACAAACGTTTTGCATTTTTTTCTGTTAATCTACTTTGACGAGGTTGTCATTTTCAACATGCTCTTCCTTCTTGCAAAGGGAGAAACAAGTAAATACCTAGTGGTATGTTTGACTTCCTGAGCGTGTGTGTGTCAGTAAATAGTTACAAACGACTGCTGACTGAACAGGATGTTGTCTGCTGACATGTGTCACAGTGTCATCAGTTCAACTCACCTTGAGGACTAAGCTCACCCAGCAGGTTGCTGTCAGGACATGAGGTGTATAAAGTACACAAACTCAATACTCAAGTAATAGTGTAAGGACTTGCCCACAAGTAGAAGTCTCCTTTATTTTTTCTACTCAAGTGAAAGTACTAAAGTACTACAACTAAAAGTAAAAGTACCCCAAAAAGAAAATTTGATGCCTGAAGTCTAATCCAGATCTGTTTGACAAATTCTCAAAGGTGAAAATTATGACTAAAAAACAGAAGAACAAAAACAGTAGTCAGTAAATGTGAGGGGGATTTTAACCATCTTATACTGTAGAGTGACAGGAGGTTAATTTATAAATGATACATCATCATTTTATTAATATATAATGATTTTTAAAATAATACCCTGCAAATAGTAACTAGTAACTAATGACGTTAAAATCAATGTAATGGAGTAAAAGTACAATATTTTCATGTGATTTGTAGTGGAGTAAAATTAAAAGTAATATAAAACAGAGATACTCCAGTAAAATATAAGTACCTCAAATCACAATCAGAATCAGAATCAGAAATACTTTATTATTCCCTGAGGAAATCATGAGGTCTCAGTCGCTCTGTGACAGTAAGAAAGTTAAGTGAAGAAGAAATACCAAATTACAAAAAATTACAAATTACACTATAAATTACAAATTACACTATATTGTAATTGAAATAAGACAATAATACCATATTGTGTTATAATATGACAGAAGTTACAGCAGGCTGTATATGTAATCAGCCTGTGAAGTATTGCAGAGTGTAATGATTGTCCTTTCAGATGGAGGAGTTGTACAGCGAGATGGCCACAGGGAGGACAGATTTCCTGTGTCGTTCAGTGGTGCATTTCGGTGTTCTCAGTCTCTCACTGAACGTGATAATATAACTGGCCAACACATCATGGAGTGGATGGAAAGTATTGTCCAGTATTGTCCTTATTTTGGACAACATTCCCCTCTCTGACACCACCTTCAGAGAGTCCAGCTCCATCCCCACCACGTTACTGGCTTTGCAAATAAGTTTATTGAATCTGTTGGCATCCACAACCCTCAGCCTGCTGCCCCAGCATGCAACGGCATAGAGGACGGCACTGGCCACGACAGACTCATAGAAAATCCTGAGCATTGTTCTACAGATGTTGAATGACCTCAGCCGCCTCAAGAAATAGAGACGACTCTGGCCTCTCCTGTACAAAGCATTTGTGTTTTCAACCCAGTCCAGTTTATTGTCAATGTATATTCCCAGGTATTTGTTATCCTCCACTATGTCCACATCACCCTGTACTGAAGTACTTAAGTACAGTACTTGAGTAAATGTACTCTGACCATCTCTGGTCAAAGTGTCCAAATCAAACTCACACAAACAAACACACACATACATACCGATGCATAAACACATAGGAACAGAACACCTATGATTGAATGAGCAATCCACGTACATGTGCCAACATTTTCCTTTCACCGCGGGACAAAGGAAAGAGTGAAGAGGAGAGAGAAAAGGCTGTGGAAGATGATGGAGAAGATACCAATTGTTTATTTATATGAAACATCTTTTCCAGGAGGAAGAAAGTAGAGGAAAAAAATGTTGTATCCACTTCTGTATTGTAGAGATAAAAGATTTATTGTGCCAATAAAATGAAGAATTTGTAACAGAGATCCTTGCCTAATAGCTATTGAGAAACTAAAGACCCTGTGAGATGGAAATCTACAATGATCCAGCTTGTTTTTTTCCATTGTCTGGATGTGGGAGGTCTCCAAACTCACTTTGAGGTTTTAATCTAATTAAGAAAACAATAATTTATGAGTGCACTGAGTCTGCAAAACCTTTATTCTCAATAATTCAGGCCTAATGCTACCTTTATAAATGCGTGGTGTGATATAGATCTGTACTGATTGAAGTGTAGGAGAAAAAAACAGTTAAGAAACCCAACATAGTACTTTTATTTAATCTTTGAATCATCAGGGATTTCAGAATAAAATAGATTAAGACACACATTCAAATAAAACTCTAAGCCTGTGTGCAGGACAGTAAAAGAAAAACAGCCAGAAAAAACAAAACAAAAAAAACCTTCATGTCATTCATTTGTATTTGTATCTGGACAGGAACCTAGTGTGAAGACATTTTGCTCAATTTGTTGAAAGAGCTGAATGTCATAAATGACAGTTAATGGAAAACACAGAAGTATCAGGTGTTATTAGTTGGATCTCTTTGGCTGCTGCTCTGTTTGGGTAACCCTATACACAGACAATAACTGACAATGAAGTGTGCACATGCTCCAAAGCCATATTATCATTACCTTTTGACTAATACAGAAGAAAGTATGTGACTGCATGTTTGTATGCGTGTGCAGATGCTTGTATGTTTGTATTGTTATATGTATATGCATTTAATGTATGTCACTGAAGATGTGTTGCATACCCCAGCACGAACAGTGCTTCAATCAGAGAATGCACACAAATATATTGAATGCATGCACTTTGAAAGTAACAAATATAATTCTTTCTCTAGTGTGTCATCCAGCCTAATGCTGTACATGCACAAGGCCCTGCCCTGGTATTAAAGGCTGAGTAAATCATTTAACCCTCACAGATTCTGTCAGTCAATATTTAACACTGGCTTTCTTTGTGTACGGCCACTCAAGCTAACAGAAATGCACCAGATGTGTTTTGAGCCAATGTTGATAAAGATAGCAACCATTAGTTTGTATCCAAGGCTATCCCTGAACAATAGTCTCTATTGTTTCTTCTGTTCTACTGACTCAACCTGAATATCAGTGAAAACTATGCATTGCCACTGACAGTATGTCATTTTAAAAAACGTCCAGACTTCCAAATTAAAGCCTAATTTTGACAATAGTTTAGTGATTCTATGATTACATAATGGAACACACAGTTTTTAAGAGTTATAGTCAGTTTTAAGTATTAGTTATTAAGTATTAAGTATTTTATAGTTATTATTGTTTACAGTTGTTCATCTAAAACTACATAAAAAAATTTATTCTAACCAACTATAAGCCACTTAAGCTTTACCATAAAACTGTCACAAATGTGCAAATTACATTTAAAACTGCAAAGGCTCATTTGTTAAGTAACAAATACGTGCATGTAAGTTTCAAACGCTGGAGGTGATTGACAGTTTGCAAATATCTATTTTTTTCAGTGTAACAAGCTGCACAAGTTGGGCAAAGATCTGCTATTTACTACAAAATGTATTTTACAAGAAAATTCTAAATGTTCTACAATCTATTTTTCCAAATGAATAAATAAATTAATACTCATCACAACAAAAAGCAATCACTCTGCTGGTGAGTATGAATGGAATTGAGCCCCAGAAACTGTTGTGCTGACAGCACCAGATTGATTTAACAGCAGGAAGTGGAAAAATACCAAATTCTAATAGAAAGGGGAGTTACTGGGGGAAAAGTTAATCAGAAACAACAACATAGAGTGGAAATGAAGAGAAAAACAGTTATGAAGTTGGAAATGCTACTATTTTTGACAACAAATCAAAGCAGTATGATATTATATTTTTGCATCTCTGATGTGATAGTATTAAAACTGTTCCAAACAAGAAAAAAAGCAAATACTGATAATTATAAATATGATATTCTGATTAAGTGTCAATTTAGCTTTTATCTGACAAAACAAAAGGACAACAAACTTTGAAATAAACTGAAAGCGGTGGCTGCCTCCAAAAACCTCACAGAAAAAGCATTTTCTTTGGGACTCAATGAAATCTGACCCTGTCAAAGTTGAAGAAGGGCCAAAGTCATGTTTAGATAACTACGTCTGACAAGCTGACCTTTGGCACCAGCACCCTGCCACTCCAACTGCTGAATGAGAAGTAAAACTAAGAAAACACTCTCCCATACACCTTTCTGTTGTTTTTGATCTCATGCTCCTGTCCACCATGAAATCACTTAGCCCCAGAGCCAGGAGTCACAGATGCTTTTCGTCTGAAACTTTGTGTGTGTGAATGTATGTGTGTGTGTGTGTGCATGGAAGGGTCACTGGTCTCCGGCATCCTCTTTCTTCCCTCTCCGACATCCCTAAATGCCACAGTACATGAGAGGACTGAGGATTAGAGAAAGTGTCCTCTCAGATGACTCGTCCATCTGTCCCCAGGATCGAGTTATAAGGAGTTGTGATATTGGGCTGATTCATTTCAGTCAACAGCAGATTCAATTCAAATAAGCCCCTCAACTGCAAGGAAAATCCCTCCTGAGCCTCTGTTATTGGTGGAAGAAAAATAGCGCAGTGACATTTTTTTTCTCTCTCTTGTTCTTTCATTTGGTGATCAACAAGTCTGACTATTCTTTTGCTTCATCATTCCCAAACCTAATAGTAAAGCCATTTTCATCATTTCTTTATTTCTTCCTCCCTTTTTTCCTATCCAGTTTGGCCGCTAATCAGGAAGCACCTAGTCCCTATTTATCATGGAAATTGAATCATTACCACCCACACCACAGGAAAGAAAAACATCATCATTGCCTAATGCATTTTGTGACTGCATTTATAGTGATCCCCATTATGCAATTTAACAGATGTGAGAGGTTAATGATAATGCTTTGATCTTCTTTAAATGAGCTGGCTTGCAATTTGGCCTTTGAACATTTCCACGTTTCAGCTCTGGTTTAAGTGTCCCACAGGGAAATTTTCCAAAATCTCTCTGTATAAATTATTATTTCAGCCTAAACATATAGCATGTACATGATTAGAACATGGTCTATTATATACCATATACAGTCTATTTTTAAGAACTGTGCATTATTGATCTTTTCCACTTCACTTCCACTTCAACTAAATGAGAACTTTTAGCTCATTCAGTTTCTTTCCAAAACTATTAAAACTATTACTAAAACTCTTACATAATTTTATATTGTTCCTCAAGCCATTGAATTGAAAATATTTCATCATAATATCATGCTTTACACAAGCATGATATTATGCCAACCTGGACTTGTTTTTAAGTTCTTGAAGACGTTAAGTTCTTGAAGGCTTCATTAGTTCTGAACTGATGGAAGGTGAAACGTCTTCAAGAACTTAAAAAGTCCAGTTGCCAGTGAACAGCATTTTTTGGGATAACCATGACCTGGACAAGTGAGAATCTTCACAGACATGATATCATGATTTCTCTTTCATGTTAGAAGTGCTTATTATGTGTACACAGGGGTCCACCATAAGGAGAGGCAAACTAAGCAAATGTTTGGTCCCCCTCCAAAAACAATGGGAAAAAGGGCCCAGAACGATTCATATTGACACATTTTGAAATGATAACTATAAACCCCCTAAATCTAAACAGTGCACTGTGCTGCCCCAGAAACACTTGTGGGACCTTTTCCTGCTACTGTGTGACAGCTGGCTGGGTGAGGAGGACTTCTTTTCCTGGAGTCCCCACAGCCTAGGATCGCCACTGAAAATATACTTTAGTTGAAGCCCCTTTAGTTACTGTCTCTACACCTGTCATGCTTTTTGTTCTTCACACAATGCAGTTTACAACAGTAACAGTAGGAGATTCAGTACTCACAACTCTTCAGAAATTTTAAACTGTTGGTTTTGACATCTGAAATAATCAAGTGTCACTAATAGGTTTCCTTAGCTGTTGCTAGCCTGCTGATAAAGCTAATGAGTTGGTTCAAATTGATGTCTTTGGTATTTTCTTGTTTCAAACTGAATAATTTTAAACCAAGAAAATGAATGTAAAGAAGTTAGAAATATATATTAGATAGAAAATATAATGTACATCATCTGTATCCTCACCAGTTAGTGATCCAAGAAATGAAATTAACTACTGCTGATTAGTATAATTTTGTTACATTGCAAAATGAACAAAGGATCCAATCATGAGCCAATACAACACTAATGAGTCAATAAATAACCAAAACATGTGAACTTTGCTACAAAAGTGAGGTTTAAAGCTGAGAGACGTGACCAACAAGCAAAAAAACAATTTAATAATGGCGGTATTGTTTCAGGATGTTGATGCATAGTCAAAGAATGTTTGTTTTTTTCACATGTCTTTCCTTTTGGGGCCTGATGACTGTATAATAAAGTGTTTTTGCCTTTTTGTCAGTTAACATACACACATACATTCTAGGACTTAAAACAACCCAGTGTATCTGTCTTCCATCTGCCATGCCCTTTAAGTGCTTATGAAATTATCTACTGTATATTCTGTAATGGCTGAAAGCCTTTTCCTTCTGCTTCAAAAGCCAGCAATGTTATTTGTGCAGTCAACCCTTAGGGCAAAGCGAGCTCACCTTGTCAAGCCCAAGGACTAGACCACCTCCTCATTCTTGCTGCACTCCCCTCCTGCTTTTCTTCCACCTTCCCTTATATTTTTTTCTAACTTGTGAACATGTGTTTGTGTGTGTGTGTGCGAGTGACTAATTGTGTATGTGTTTCGGCCTGCGCTTACACCCTGAGTGCATGGCATGAAGCCAGAAACAGGGAGATAACATCTTGAAGGAAACATTACAGTATTGCATTCTCAATTCAAATTACACAAATGTTTATAGCAACGAGGGCCACAACAGGTGGAGAGGGATGAACCTTTGGCAGACTGGCAGGTCTTGCTCTTCATGGAGCTGTGGTTTCTGATGCCTTATGACAGCGAGTCAAGAGGAACTGGCTCACTTGAGAGTGTCACATATAAAGAAGGTTTTGTCTGCAGCAGGGAAAGGTTTGAACGTGCAACGTAAATGTGTGTTGTCATATTACTGAAGCAAAAAACTAAATTTAATTAACTGTATTTTGTGGAAACAGGTTGTTGAAACTACACCTTGTAAAATACATTTTATGTTAACATTCTTATTATTATAACTTTATTATTGTTATTTCAACATTTTCTTTATTGCTCGCATACTGCATCCTGTCTAACCCTTTGAATTACTCTTATTATGGGACTTATTAGAACATGTAAGTGTGAGTAATTTTGCTGAAGTTGCCCACAAAACTAATCATGTCAACCCCTGTCTATGATTTGTATTTCTCACTTGTTATTTATGACAATCATGCGTAATCTTTCCTTTGAATAACTCACAGATGAGTCACCCATGCATCTGCCTCACATGTAGCAACTTGCATGTGCCTTGGCCACAAGTACAGCTGTTCCAGCACATTTGATTCCAGTGACAGAAGCACAATTATCTTGATTGACCAAAACTAATAATTAAAATATAGATGTTATGCTTCAATTCAAATAACATTAATTTCATTTCATTCATAAAACTACATATGGAATTCAGTAACTTGTGAAGCATGCCAGCTCCACCCTTCATTGTTTTTAACTTCACCTCTTGAGCTGACGGCTGACCCCTGGCTGCTCCCTGACATCAGCCGAGGCAGAAAAGTGCAGAGCCCCTTCATAGGATCACTGACATGCTCTGTTGTCAGAGCGGTTGACAGAGGAGAAGCTAAACATGTTGAGAAAATAGAAACTCTTCATATCTTGTCAATCATCAAATCTCATCCTCTGTTTTTTTTACTTTTGTCCCAGCAGAAAGATTTGAGGAGAGGACAGATAGCTAACCTGAGCTCATTATCTCTGTTCTGCCCCAACACAACACAATTTAAGTGACATTAAGTCCTTTTATACACACACACTCACACGTTTCCAGTAGTAGATCTTCGCAGAAAGTCGATTCTGTCAGCACAGGAAAGAATGCTAACGTGGATTTGAGTCAAAAAAAAAATCTTATTTAAAGAAACTTTGACAAGTAGGAAGTATTCTTTGCTCTCTCAGACGAGAGAAAACATCAGCCAACAAAAAGTGTGAATACAGAACTAAGAAAGTCTGCACACAAAAATACTCAGACGAGCACAGACGGGTCACTTCATTTTATTTCAGTTGGGCACAGACCTATGAAATCGGCTTTCAACAAATACGTAATTGCTCAGTCATTCTGCCACTCTGTTGATCCCACATTACAGAGCCGGCACTGTTGCACTTTTTTCCCCCACTCCCTTTTGACACTTCCTTGGCTTTTAGATCGTCTTCCTCTATAAACTCAAGTCTTGGTGTAAAATGTGGATTACAAGCCTGTTGAGCATAGTTTTTCATGTAGCCTAAATTAAGTGCATTATGAGCTGCTCTTTACCATTTAAGAAAACCATGATTGAAAGAAGAGAAAGGGAAGGCAGACAATTTCTTTCTGGGATTAATAAAGTTTTTTAAATCTTGTATCTTGAATAAAATATGTGGAACTGAAAAAGTCTGAGAAATATTTTACTCATGTTATAGTGCAGCTTTTTTGGCTCGGAATCTCCTGCATATGAAATATTAAACATGTTGAAATGAACTTAGTGAATTTTAGGCAGGACTGTTAGAACATGCATCTGTCTGCTTCACCAGGAAAGTTTGGGAGATAAAACTCTTCTAGGTATATAGCTATTGATTTGCTGCCAGCTGTTAATGGTCTCCCCTGTAAGCCATTCTGTCTGAAAGGTTTGATTTGTTACCATAAAGCAAATCAAAGAACAGCACCGGAAAATTTGCTGTCTAAAATGGCAAATGATGAGTACATCTCTCAAAGGGCAGGCCAGGTCACGGAAGAAAAAAAACAACAACAGGCTTTCTTGGATTTTGTATGGATAACTCCCATGTACTCAGCTGTGCCCGAGAATGAGTTATGATCACAGTGAGAAACTCTGACAATGCCCACCACCCACATGGCTCCTGTCTCATTTTGGATTTTTCTATCCAGTTATTGCTGTGTGTTTGCATTTTGTTGAAAATGAAAAATGTTTAGAAGCACCGGTGTGAGGTTTTCAGGTTTTCAGGTAAACTTTTTACTTGCTAAGATGTAACATTTAATAAAAAGCTTATTTTTGCCTTCTACTCATTTCAACAGGATGTGAAAAATAGCCTATATTTACCAGTCTATGGGTCATGTTATTATTGGCAGGGATGTTTCGTGTAGGTCTGTGGGGTTTTCGGGGACTCAGTAGTAATTTGGACATAGCAGTAGCTCCTGGGTAAAACACAGCTGACAGGTCTATTACCACCCATCTCCTCAGCTGGAGGATATACACCCCTGAACCAGTGATAATGACTTCCATAACAAGGCTTTCAATATCCCAGCAGCAAAAACATGGATGCAGACACACACACGATCATATACACACATGCCCACTGGTTGATTTATGAGCTTAAGAGCCTGGAGGTGGGAGGTAGTTTTGTCGTCTCCAGACAAGTTGACCAGAGCATGAGCTATCGAGAGAAGACAGGGAGACAGGCAGAACTGTAATTAACTCACTAAATACATTAGGCTAAAAGATCCCACAGTACATCAACAGGGGATGTACTGGGAAATTATTTGGGTACTTAGTGCTAAAGCATCTGTGTTAAGGGATGATTGTGTAAATGACAGAAGTGATTTTAAAAAATCTGATTCATAAGGTCCTGGCACATATTTCTTTGGATTGTTTCCCATTGTTAAATTAAAAATTTAAATGCTTTTCTGTAAGAAAAAAAAAAGATTCATTATCAAAACAACACTGAGACATTCTAAATAAGTTGTATTGTAAGTAGTGGTCATTTATTTATTTATTAGGTTGTTATACTGCATGCATTGCTAATGTTCTACTGTTAGTACCAAATGGAAAAAGAAAGTGAACAGAACTGAATACCAGATGCTAAACTTGCATGCATTTGGATGCTTTTCAGTTTTACTAACTTATATCTGTGTTAGTGACCTCTAGTGGCCAATCCAGAAATCTTGGGACTGCCACTGTTAGCAAACAGGTCGTGGGTTAAAAATAGAATGTTTTACTTTTCTTTCCTGTTCAGTCAAAGTGAAAGATGACTCTCTGAAAATGCAGAAAACACGGTCTAATAATCTTGTGTCGCAGCAGTGCACTCTTCACTGAATGAATGAGTCACACAATGAATCATTCTACCAGTGAAGCAGAACTGATAGGGACATCCCTAAGAATGTGATCAGAACCACAATACACAAACATCTGACATAAATCAGTATATTATTGGGGTAATAATTTTGCATTCATCTTCACGGGCTTTGTCCTGCAAATGAGTTACTGTGCTCACTTACGAGCCAAGCACTTAGCACTAACTTTGTTTAACAAATTATTTTGAGATTTTACTGAACAACACATCCTCCCAGATTAAGATACACATCTGAAAGGAACTGGCACCTTTCAAACATGCCTTAACATTTGACGTATCCACAGCAAAATGAAAGAATTCATTCTCCACCCTGACAAATACAGCTCTGGAAAAAATTAAGAGACCACTGCAAATCAAGACCTTGTCATGGCCAGCCCAATCTCCAGACCTGAAC